>CM053588.1:270596347-270613746 GCA_028646515.1 Pseudochirops corinnae
ATATATATATATATATATAAGGCAAAAAGGAATGGGTCAACCTTACTCTCATTGAATTTGGCTTATGGAGGGAATGACATAAACACTAAATAGGTATCTCGCCCTACACAAGAGTAGTGGGAAAGGGGATGAGAGGAGGTATGATGGAGGGGAGGGCAGGTTTGGGGGAGGATAGGTAGAAGCACACACTTTTGAAAAGGGACAGAGTCAAAGTAGAAAATAGAACGAGTGGGGGGTGGGATAGGATGAAGGGAAATATAGTCAGTCTTTCCCAATACTGTGGAAATGTTTTGCATAGCTACACATGTACAACTTATATTGAATTGCTTATCTTTCCAGTAAGGGTGGGTGACAATGAAGGAAGGGAAAGAATCTGGAATTCAAAGTTTTAAAAGTTTTAAAGTTTTAAAATCAAATGTTTTAAAAATATTATTATTATTATTGTTATTATTATTATTTGCATGCAACTGGGAAATAAGATATACAGGCACTGGAGTAAGGAGACCCATCTTGCCCTACCAGAAAGTCAGAAGGAGGATGGGGAAGGATATAGGCGAGAGCAGATTGAGGAAGGGGGTATACAGTGGGATTGCTGTTTTGGGGTAGTAGGTAGGGGAAAGACAGGGAGAAAATTTGTAACACAATATCTTGTGGAAATGAGTGATGTAAGCTAAAAATAAACATAAAATTTAATTTAAAAAAATTCTAACCTCCCATCTACTAATACTCAGGCAAATAAATGACTCATCTTCCTAAAAAATAAAAAGGAGTTAAATTCCTCCCTCTCTCTTTATCCTGATTTATATGAGCAGATTAGATAAGTTGCTTCAACCAACTCTCCTTCATAATACTACAGAATAATAGAGAATAAAGTGATTGAAAACATTTATTTGGTATATTTTTCCTCATATGGTCTCACATGAAATAAAAAACATATATTTATAAATAAGAAAATATTTTTTAAAAATAAATTACCTCAATAACATCACCCTCACAAATTATGAAGTTCAGCACTGTATATAAATTTTTTATCAAAATATCTCTTTCTATATTCCTTCCTTCCTTCCTTTCCACCAAAGAGAAAGAAATAGCTTTCCTCTTTTTAAATGTTAATGCTGTGCCCTGGGTTTCAATTTTACCCATTTCCTTCAGGACCCTGCTACATCAAAGACTCCCTGTCTCTCAGGTATCTTCTATCCCTCCATATACCTATTACTCCTCTGAGCCTCAGTCTCTTTATCTGTAAGTCAAGATTAATAAGTGCAACTACCTCATGGGGAACAGGGGCAAGAGGGGGGAGCAGCTAGTACAGTGGATAGAGCACAGGCCCTAGAATCAGGAAGACTTATCTTTGGAAGTTCAAATCCAGTCTCAGACACTTATTAGCCATGTGACCCTGAGCAAGTCACTTCATCCTGTTTGCCTCAGCTGTAAAATGAGTTGGAAAAGAAAATGGCAAACCACTCCAGTGTCCTTGCTAAGAAATTCCCAAATGAGATCATGAAGGGTCAGACACAACTGAAATGACTGAACAGCAAAATCTCATTGAGTAAATTAAATGTATAAATCAAATACATAAAGGACTTTCCAAACCTTAAACAGATATAAAGGTCAGTAGCTACTATTATTGTTGATGATGATGATGAGCATATTCAGGTTTCCTTTATCTTTAAAAAAAAAAAAACAACTACAAAACTGGCTCCTCCAACTACTGTCCTATTCATATCTTTCTTTTCATTGCCAGTCTTCTGAAAGGAGGATCTGGTTGACTGCATTTTCTCACCATTCACTCCTTGTACACAAGGTTTAGTCTGGAGAACCAGATCACTTTGATGAACTTGTCTCCCAACACCCCTCAGTGATCACATTGAATTGATAGAGGTGGGGAGTAGTCTTGTGTGTTGTTCTTCACGCTTCCTTCTGTCTAGCTCCCCTTTGTAACATCAATGTCATACCCATAGCTGCCTCTATGAATATGCAGATGTATTTCCAGGGTAGATTTGCAAAATATAATATACTATCTTCCTCAAAGGCAAAACCAAAATTTTTATCTGGAACATCACTATTAGGATACCAGGAGGTAAGATTCAGCAAGGTACTCATCACCAATCCAGGGAGTGCCAACATCTCAAGCATTCTTTCTGTTAGGCTTCACCACAAACAAGTTCCCCTCGGCAAGTTCCTCCCTCCACCCACTCACACTCCCTTCTCTCTCTGCTCTGCCTCACTCTCACTCTCTTTCCCTTGGGCAAGCTCCTTCTACAATGGGCTCCATGTGACTCAGGCTGTATCACTGCTGTGAGCTGGGCAGGACCTCAAAGCAGGTCACATATGCCTATTAATGGGCAGGGAAGGTCTTCCTGTTGCATTAATGTTACACCTTCCTAAGAGCACCATACCTGACAGGGGAGAAATCTTCCATGCCAGAACAAAGGTCACAAACATTAATCTTGTTTATCCTTACCAAGTGCCTCCTGAACACACCACCTTCACCAGAGATGTCAGACATGCAGCCGGCAAGCCACCCACAGCACTCTCAAGTGTTGCCAGCCATAGTGGGGGCTGCTGACTGAGTGTCTGACACTTGTGCTCCACACATCTTTATCCTCACCTGTGTTTGTCCCCGCAGAATACCGGTCTCCAAGATGCTCTCTTTTCTCAAGGTCAGTTTCTTGTAGTCTTACATATTTATGTTGATATTTCCTCAAGCAATCTGGCTTCCAAATTGACCAGTTCTTTAAACTACCATGACCTACATTTTCACTTCATTTTGACCACCCATCGTACTAACCTTTCATGATTGTTATTTCTGAAATTCCCCTTTCTGATCATAATTTCCTCTACCTCCACCTCTCCTTCTAGCTTTTCCTAATTCCTCCTACATTTATTCTTTATCTTTACCATAACCTCAAGTGTCTCCATTCCTCTCTGTTCTCCCAATTTATCAACATCAGTCTGGCCTCACTTTCTTTCCTTTACACTCTTGATTCTATTATTAACCAATTCAACTATACACTGTCCTTTCAGCTATAAATCCCTTGTCCCTCTGTCCTACCACAGTTAACCCCTTGCCATTCCTCAATTCTACATCATCTTGTAGCGGCAACCATACTGGTAATACCCAGGATGGCTGCTAGCACAGGTTCTTAGATCTGCTTTACTAGGAAAGATAGCTGTTCAAGGGGTCAGCATTCTTTTTAATTACATTCATTAGTTCAGGTTAAAAATCAGCACCCTTCAGAGAAAATCCAAACAAAGAAAATAGAGAAAATACAAGCAGAGAAATAAAGACCAACAGAAGGGGCTTCTAACTGTCTGAGAAATTAGCACAGATCAACAGATAGATCTGTCTGACCAAGGCAATACATACATACATACCAGAGAGAGAAGCACCAACATCTGGGTTTTTCAAGGCTTCATGCTGTCTGACTTTATCTTGAAAAAGGCAATGGGTACTCTTTTCTCTGAGGGCTAAGAAGTTTAGAGACAGCTTCTGCGTTCATTAGGAGCTTCAATATGCCCCAACAAGAAAAGTCCAATAGGACTCTGGGAAAGATATCCTCTCTAATTTGCACATTCTTTCCAGGGGTATACTTCTGTACTTCTGTTCCCAATATCATACCTCTGCATGGGTTCATTTTCTCTCTCTCACTAACTTTAACCGTATTGATTTTCTATTCTAACTTTGTCAATTCTGTGCCATTAGAGAATTTCTGCTACAAATTGTCAAACCTAAGTTTCTCATGAGCAGTAGTTATTGTCATCTGATCGAGCTAATTCCCATGTTGACTAACAATGATCTGTTATTTGCATATTTACAATATGCAAGACTTACATATTAATTATTTGGTTTTGGGCTAAGATTTCCCTAGTGAGATCAATGTTTTCCTTCTGCATTCCTCATAAATTTACACTTCTGTTTTCAGTGAAGCATCTGTCAGTATGAAATGTTGAGTACAGTCAGTTCAGTGCAATATATTCTTGTCAAAGCTAAAAAAAAATTCCTATGTTGACAAGACTCTTGACATATATGTAAAAGAAGCACATGGCCTCGAGAAAAAAGAGTTCTGTTTAGGGAGAGAATGCAAGAAGTCTCACTAACAGAGTAGCTTTTATGTAGTAAATATTGGACACATATTTATAGAATTGAATTTTGAGGAAAGAGGAGCAGCCTGAAAAAATTCAAATTATTCTAAATTTAGAGTGAGGTAGTATGCTTCTTACTCATTCACTCTAATAATTCCCCTGGTACTCTTCTAATTCATCAGCTCTGTTCCAATCTTATTTCCCTTCCTATTCCATCTTGGTCATTTCAATAATGCCCTTTTTCTCCGCATTTGAACCGAATCTCCCCTTGAACTTTCACTACTTCTGCCTGATTCACCTACAGCCCTGAGTAGTTCCTGCCATTTGTCGCATCTGTTCCTATTTCCACCAAATTTAAATGCTCTACAAAATGGCACAAAGTCCCATTGACTGGATCCACTCACCATTTATGCTATCAATCTGGTCCCTATATTATCAGCCTGAGTGTTTGCCTAGGAGCTGAGGATCCCTTCCTTCTTCACGGAGACCCAAATACAGACCAACCCTATCATTGCTAGGAGTAAATCCAGAGATGGGTCTTGTGTCAAATGGAGCCCTATTTCCTCAGTTTCCCCTATATTATAGGAGCAAAGAAATGTAACAAAGAACAATAAACACATTCATGAATCATTTCCCGATTTGAAATGAAATAAAGTTCCTATATTTAATAGCTGTGACCCAATTTTTTAAAAACCATGGCTGTGGTTTTGTTAGTGTGAGGAATTCCTGGTGAAAAAATTCCCTCTGCCAATCCTAATTAGTCTTAGAAAGGTGCTGAGGGCAGTAAGAGGTTATATGACTTGTCCAGGGTCCCACAGTCAAAATATGCCAGAACTGGGACTTGAATACAGGTCTTCTTGACTCTGCCTCCATGACATAAACATTAATAAAGGAAATTATGTTTGTATATCACAAGTTTTTTTTTTAATTTCACAAGTCTTAATGAAGCAAGAATTATTTAGGGACAGCTAAATGGATAGAGCACCAGGCCTGGAGTCAGGAAGACCTGATTTCAAATCCAGCCTCAGACACTAATTGTATGACCCTGGGCAAGCCACATCAGCTCTGTTAGCCTCAGTTTCCTCATCTGTAAAGTGGGGATAATAACAGGGCCTACCTCCCAGATTGTTGTGAGGAATAATTCCCTCCCTCCCCAATAAAGCTAGCTAAATTCTGCTGCTACTATTCAATCATGTCCAATTCTTCATGACCCTGTGGACTATAGCACACCAATACCGTCCATGGGGTTTTCTCGGCAAGGATATTGGAATGATTTGCCACTTCTTTCTCCAGTGGATTAAAGCGGACGGGGTTAAGTGACTTGTCCAGGGTCACACAGCACAGTTAGTAAATTCCTAAGGCCAAATTTGAACTCAGGGTTTCCTGACTCCAGGCCCAGTGCTCTATCCATTGAGCTGCCTAGCTGCCCAGTTAAATTCACATTTGGCTTTTAGAATTGATGAATAAAGAAAGCAAAATTACAAGAATTTGCTGGCTGCATATGAATGCTTCCAAAGTAGTTCAGAAACTTCCACCTCTCTTCAGGACTCACCTTGATAATTAGGCTCTGATGTTCTTCAGACTGACTAAAGTTTGCGCCCATTTCAAATATACTCATAGTTCCATCCTCACAGAGATTCATCCAGTGCCGATACTCATCATGACGTGGCAGCCGATCCCAAAAGGTTTTGAAGACTTCCCAGACAGCTTCCTGACACACTGGAAAACAGACAAAGTGAATATTATGACAAGCTGAAGAGTTGCATTCTCCTTCAAGGGATCATGAGACTGTTATAGGCAGAGAGACAATTCCTTAGAGTACATTAATGATAAGAATCGTCCATCTATGGCCTCGGCCTTCTCAGACAGCCTTTATATATTCAGTATATATTTTGTATAAACTTTGATGTTTATATTCTATCCTCACCTTAGGATGTGATCACCTCGAGACCAGGGATTGGGAAGCAATTGCTTTCCTTTGTATCCTCAGCCCTTAGCAGAGTTCCTGGTACACTGTAAGTACCCAATACATGCTTGCTGGCTTGTTACCTGGCTGAATGACCTTCATTTTATTCGCTAAAGACCTTTTAGTTCAGAGAAGAATTTTGCATTGGGTTTGTATTCATGTTGTCTTCCATCCTAAAACGGATTGACCTGTGTGCTAACAAGCAGGATTTTTTCTTCCATTTCTCAAAAATATAAACACAATTATCAACATTTTTAACGGTAGGGTGAGTCTTAAAAAATGCTGCATTTACCCAGTGTATTGAAACCATCGTAATAAAAATTTATTTTTCACAGGGCTCTTCATGGAGCAAGTTGCTTAACTTCACCTGTTAGCATAAGCTAACTTTACCTATCAGTATGAACAGTGATGTTTACAGGAAGATAGCCATGCTTGTGAATTTGTTAATATATATTTTTGACAGAAAAAGGTTACAATAATAATTCTTTCTATTTGTAACATTTTGGCACAATTGTACCACAGAAGCTCCTCTCCAAATTTGTAGTTTATAGAGAAACCCATTAAAGAAACCCATTATAGAGAAACCCATTAAAGAAACCCATGATTAAAGAAACCCACTCAAAACTTTCCTCAGGAAAGCTAAAAAAAATTTTTATAAGATCTGAGAGACTTAATACTTGCTGCTAGAATCCCAACAGACCTAATCAGAAAAAGTCAAGATGGGGTAGGACAGAAACAGGTTGCTTTTAATGTATAAAAAGTAACATTTGGGTCTTAAAAGGGAAAGCACTTCTGCATATAAAGCAAAAGTATTTTGTTTTATTTAAAACTGCTGAGTTTTTACAAGGTCAAATTCTAAAAAGGAAAAAGGTAAGGTAACAATCTTCTGCCTGATCTATACAGCACATTACAGTACACTCTTGGCATTCCACAACCAGCATTCAGTCAAACCTCTGTAGATTGTGAGAGAGAGAAAAAATATTTTAAGTAGAATTTGAATGCAGAATCATAAAATGTTAGGTCTTAGACAATGTAGTCCAACCTCTGGGCTTTACAGTTTACTAGGGGGTGTAACGAGGCCATTTTCAAAGGATGCAGAGAATACACACAAGAGTCTTGGGGATCACTCAAAATAATGAAAGCCATCCGACTGAATCTAAATACACCAGCAGCTAGCAACCAAGATTCATCCCGCAACCTAGCTACTTGGGTCTACACAGCTATGCACACAGCTATACACACACACATACACATATCCATGTAAACATCATTATCATAGGAAGGTAGACTAAGGGCTGATAAAAATATTTTTTGTGTTTCCAGTTCACATGAATGGTAAAGAAAAGGTCAGAATCAGGACAGCTAGGTGGCGAGTGAATACAGCACCACCCCTGGAGTCAGGAGGACCTGAGTTCAATTCCAGCCTCAGACACTTAACACTTATTAGCCATGTGACCTTGGGCAAGTCACTTAACCCCAATTGCCCTGCTGTCCCCCCTCCAAGAAGCAAAAAAAATAAAAATTACTAAAAAAGAAAAGAAAAGGTCAGAATCCAGCAGGATCAATAAGGGGAAAAGGCAAGGCAAGTATTAAGTTACAGAATATTTACAGCTCTTCTTTCTGCTTTCTACCTCCAAAACCAAAATCAAACTGTTTGCCTCAGTTTCCTCATCTATAAAATGAGCTGAAGAAGGAAATGACAAACCACTCCAGTATCCCCAAATGGGGTCGTGAAGAAGAAAACTGAACAAGCTGTATGACACCAGGCAAGTCAATTAACCTCTATCTGCTACAGCATCCTCAACGGTGACCTGAGAAGGACGATAGTTTCTACCTCCAAGAATTGTGTGGATGAAATGAAATCCCGTCTATCAAAGACTGTAAAGCAGTATGTGCCTACTAGCTATCGCAGTTGCTTTTGTTATCACATTATCGTCAATGGATTTATCAGCCTGGCTTTCTACATGACAGCTGGCTGATAGTAGGACCCTAAAGAATGGAACATTCCTGGCAGAAGGGAAGATGTGTCATAATTGCAATTATCCAAATGTACTAATTTGTAGCACAAGGGAGGTCTGGTGAAACACCAGAAGAGGGCTCCAGATGCTAGAGATTAGCACAAGGACCGCAGACACATTAAGAGATGGAGAGAAAAAGTATCTATTGAGGAAGGTGTGTATTAGAAATGTGAACTTAAGGAGAACGTCACCTTGTCCGCTAGGAATGGCCATGCTACAGAAGCCTACAAAATTAATCTAGATTCCACCCTTGTGAATTATATATTTATGTTTGTGGAGCGATCTGCATGAAAATTTACTCTCTTCTTACAAAAATAATATATCTACTAAAAAGCCTATCGTTTGGGAATGGTGAGGCTGATAACATAAACAGACTAGTGCCGGAAACTGATGGGGGCAGAGAGGGCTTTCTAGGTATTTGCTGAAGTAGGAAAAGCTGGGGTTTAATCTGGATTTAATCCCATTATTGCAGCTTAGACTATGTATCATGTCCTGTAACCAGAAGTCCAGTGTCATGTAAGATCTATTTGAGGACATTAGAGTATCTAAATTCCTCTTTCATAACTTCGTAGTAACCTACTATCCACTGAAGTTAAATCTGCATCCTCACAAAACAAGGTAACTTGTAGCAGACTACATACCAACATGATTATAATTTTTAATAGAGACTGACGCCCAAATCCCAAATGGAATAAATAATAAAAATCAGGGCAGTCATCACCAAGACTGTTAAGCATATATAATTAAAACTCCTTAAGCATTTAGTCATTTTGCAAATGCTGATGTTAATATGCCTCTGGAGTACAAATGTCTTCAAAAACCTACCCATAGCAAACAAGAATTCTGTATGATAACTATGTATAAAAGAAAAATAATAATAAAGCAGATCTTTACCAGCTCTGTAACCATGGGAAGTCACTTAATCTCTGCCTCAATTTCCTCAACCATAAAATGGAAATATTAATAACCCCTACCTCTGAGGGTTGTTACGAGAATCGAATGAGATAACAATCGTAAAGCACTTAGCACAATGCCTGGCATGTGGTGAGCACTATATAAATGCCAGTTACGATGGTGATGACTACTAGGAATAGTCATGATCGTTATTAAGCAATAGTATTAATCACTGTTACCATATTGAGTTTAATATTAATCAGTACTAATGACTGATATTATTAATCATCATATAAATAGAAATAAAGCTGCCCTTTATTTGCTCTATGGCGACGGGCAAGTCATTTAACCTAGACTCAGTTTCCTCAACCCTAAAATGGGAATAATAACACCTACCTCCCAGGGTTGTTGTGAAGACCAAATGAGACAATAATTGTAAAGCATTTAGTGCAGTGCCTGACCCATGGTGAGTGCTATATAAAAGTTAGTCTTAATTATGGTCGTTAATACTTATTAATCATCATTACTAATATTAATAAACACCACTACATTATTACTTAATATTAGTGATTTATTACTACTAATTATTATTAACCATCACGATAAACATAAAGCAGTACTTTACTAGCTCTGTGGCCATGAGCAAGTCACTTCACCACTGTCTAGTTTCCTTAACTATAAAATTGGGATAACAATCGTACTTCGCAGGTTGCCCAGAGGATTAAATAAGATACTTTTCAAAGCACTCAACACCATGCCTAACTACTTAGTAGGAGCTTAATAAATGCTTGTTTCCTTCTTTCCTTCAAAACTACCTGACAATCAGATGCCTTTAAAAGAAGTTAGATTTCCTTGGAAATATAATGACCCCCTGCTGTGGTGAGTCTCCCTTGTTCAGTTTGCAACTACACACTCAGTGGAGTTTTCTCCCCCTTCTGTCAACAGGCTTGAGGATCAACAGTGATACAGAGAGCAGTTTGCCCAGTGTTTGGGCTGCTGGCATCTTGCCAGGTTCTAAACATCTGGTTCCTGGGATAACAGAACATTCATTTTACTCAGTTTCCAAAATATTTACACTGAAAATGTCAGAAATTTTTAAACTCTATCACAAAGGCTCTATCACAAAAGCATGGCTACAAAACTAACATCCCAAAGCATGGGAACAATGGGTTAGAAGTTGAAAGAGGTTAACTTGGGCTAAAGGTAAGGAAAAATTCTCTATAAGCAGAGCTCTTCGAAAGTGAAAAGGATTTCTTTGACTTACCCAGGTGGCTTCCCCCCACTTTGGATGCCTTCAAGAAGAGGCTAGAGGACTATTTTCATTATATATTACAGGCAAGGGAACCAATATTTATTATGCACCTGTGTGCCAAACACTATGCTAAGCACTGTTCAGATTTGATCCTTACACCTGCTCTATGAGGTGGCAGGAGCCACAAGTCTCATTTTACAGTTGAGAAAACTAAGGCAGTCAGAGGTGACTTACCCAAGGTCACATAGTGAGTCATTGTCTTAAGCTGAATTTGAAATTAGGTCTTCCTGACTCTGGGGCCAGTAATATATCTGTTGTACCACTCAGATGCCATTATATTAGAGTGGGGATCGTTCTGTTGTATGAGAGTTGACCTAACTCACTACTAAAGTCCCTTCTTCTAACTCAAGGTCTGTGGCTCTATGTACTATGAAAAATATATTTTATTTAATATAAAATCATATTATACATGTGACTTAATAGTACATAGTAATTAACATTAATAGAGACCTGGCTTCATCTGTGCTTTCTGTGATCTCAGTCTAGTTTTATTCACAAGACAACCAAATTTCCTATTTTAATGTAGGGCCCTTTACTGACAAACAGCTCTAGCTGATAAGCCTTTCCTACAATATATTAACTTGTTTAAAGAATAGCCAGAGGGGTGGCTAGGTGGTGCAGTGAATAGAGCACCAGCCCTGGAGTCAGAAGGACCTGCATTCAAAGCTGGTCTCAGACACTTAACACTTACTAGCTGTGTGACCTTGGGCAAGTCACTTAACCCCAACTGCCCTGCCTTCCCTCCTCCAAAAAAAGCAAAAAATAAAAAAAAATTTATAAAAAAAGAATACCCAGAAAATCACACATCTCTCCAGAAGTGGAAGAACTAAGCATGACCAAAAGATTATTTGATTCACTGTCTAGAATTACAGATCACGATTTCTCCAGGTGCCCATATAACGTCTAGAACACAGATGGTATGGATCAGTGACTTGGTCAACCCATAGAACCACATAGCACTAAGAGGTCCATAGCAGACATAGACCTTGAGGCTTTGACCTCATCACCATTACTTAAACTATGAATTACTTCTTTTTAAGTACAAGTGACAAGTCACGTTAAACAATAGGGCCAATTTAGCTTACATTTACAACCAATTAAACATTTAAAAGCTGGGCAGCTAGGGCACACAGTGAATAGAGTGCAGATCCTGGAGTTCTGAGTTCAAACCTGGTCTCAGCCACTTAGTAGCTGTATGACCCTGGGCAAGTCACTTAACCCGGTTTGCCTCTGTTTTCTCATCTGTGAAGTGAGCTAGAGAAGGAAATGGCAAACCACTGTAGTATCTTTGCCCAGAAAACCCCAAATGGGATCACGAAGAATAGGACACAACTGCAAAATTACTGAACGACAAAAACCATTTATCATGGAATGCCAGGGGTACAGAGAAAAGGATCATTGTGTGTTCACAGTTCAGTGATTTAGAGCTAGAAGGAACTTCAGAGGCTATTTAATCTAACTCCTTTATTTTACAGGTGAGGAAACTGAGAAGCAGAAAATTTAAGTCAATTTCTCAAGGCTATGCAGGTATAACATGACACAGGTAGGATTTGAGCCCAAATCCTCTGACTTCAGATACTGTGCTCTTTCCACACAATCAAAGGAAATAACATGTAAAGCAAGTTGTAAGCCTCAGAGTGTCATAGAAATGCCAACTCTTAGTAGTACCAGTCTGAGGCACATTTGAACTTGTCTTCCTGATTCCAAATATAGCACTCTGCCTACCAGGCCATAGTGTAATTAGTCAGAGAACAGAAAAGGATAATGGCATTTCTGACTTCAGTTTTGTTTGTTTTCAGCACAAAGGGCATGTTTCTATTCATGTCAAGCGCTTGTGAGTAAGTCTATTCTTTGAAACACATACAGCAATATCTCATTAAACTAGTATACCAAAGGGAAGGAAACCAGTCGGAATTATAGACTATTTTAAATAAAATAAATAAAATTGCATTACTTTTAGGTTCATACAATAAGTAAAACTAACAAAGTAGAAATGGGCTTGCAGAAAACTAACAGAAAAAGCATACTGTCTTGATAGAAGCACTAATCATCAAGTCCTGTCTAGTAAATATCTTTGAGAATATAGTATATGAAATAGCTAGAAAGTGACCTAAGAGATCATCTGGCCCAAAAGCTTCATTATACAGATTAGGAAATTAAGGGCCAAAAGGTACAATGACTTAGTCCAAGGTCACAGTAAATGATTTTTTTTTTTAAGATTTATCGTTGCCTTTTATGTTTTATACTAGGAGGCAGCTAAGTGACACAGTGGATAGAGTGCTGGGCCTGCAGTCAGGAAGATTTCAATTCAAACTCAGCCACTAACTTTTACTAGCTGTGTGACCCTGGTCAAGTCACTTAATCCTGTTTGCCTCCGTTTCCTCATCCATGAAATGAGCTAGAGGAGGAAATGACAAACCACTTCAGTATCTTTGACAAGAAAACCCCAAATAGGGTCATGAAGAGTCAGATATGACTAAACAACAAAAACTAGTCCTTTTCCCATGATCTCCTCACCAAACCCTCCCTTGTAATAGAGAAAAACATCTTAACAAAAGCAATAAACACATCCAAAGTGTCTAACATCTCACATTTCACAAATGAAGTCTCCTCTCTCTGCTGAAAAATGTGTTTCATTGTCACTTCTCCATGACCAAGATCAGTCATTCCATTTAATCAGAGTTTAATTATCTTTCATCGTTTTCATTTACATTATTATAATTATTGGCAGTCCATAAATAGCTGGGATTGGAAGAAGCTCTTCAAACCTCACATCTAATGTTTGAGTTACAAACACTACCGGTATTTATAAATATGTGCTTTTGCAGTGATTGAAAATAGAATAGTTTAAACATGTCCCCTAAAACGTGGCCAATAATGTTAATTTTCTCAGTATTTTCTTTATACAAAATACAAGGACCAAATTTAACCTATACCCGACCAAACTGTCAAATTCTGAAGGCCAACTAAATGAATGAAGTTTTGTTGGATTTAACTTCACGTACATAGACAGCTGGAACATCTAGGTGGTACAGGGGATAGAGCACCCAGCCTGGAGTCAGAAGGCTCCTCTTTCTGAGTTCAAATTTGGCTTCAGACACTTACTAGCTGTGGGACCCTGGGCCAGTCACTTGACCCTATTTGCCTCAGTTCCTCCTCTATAGAATGTGCTGGAGAAGGAAATGGCAAACCATCCCAGTATCTTTGCCAAGAAAACCCCAAATGTAGCGATAATCATTCAGACAGGACTGATACAACTGAAGAACAATAAAGCATAGAGAACTCTCCCAGTCTTCAACATGTAGTCTGAGCATGTCTGTTGGGAGCTGGAGAGTGTGAATACTTACCACGGACTTTAAAATACTTCAAATGGTTTGCCACAGTCTGTGCAACAGTTTCATCTGAGCAAATTTTAACCCCATTAGGAAATAAAGTGGTTCGCCTCTGGCGGAGTAATAGCTGTCGTTTGTTTTTTCTGTAATCAAGAAGCTTCTCTTCTGCAGACAGAGGGAATGAGGGCTGTAAATTCGTCCTGTATTGTGAAAGTGAAATCTTGGGTTCCTCGATCTTCTCTGAAGGCAAATAGGTTTGTGCTATGAAATAAAATCATGTGCAAATCTTTCAGATGAAACATCAAAAAGCGTCGATTACCCCAAATTGAAAGACCACACAAGAAAGTGCTTTGAGGTCAATATTATCTAAACCATATAATTTTTTGTTTCATGATCGAGTATAAGCTAACATACACAAATGGGGGAGGGAGAGACTGTGGAGAAAAGTACTTATATTATTGCCTCACTATTTCTACTCCTCGGCGAGCTTATTTCAGAACTGTTAAAGAGTGACTAAGATGAAGTACACATTGAATGTCAAAATGAGAGAGAAGAGAAAACGGGTTTGATTTTTTTTTCTTAAATTACATTTATTGCTCAATGTTTTAACAGGAGATCAAAGTTATTACCCAACGTGTAGCTCAATCATTTTATATTATTCTGTTTTGGGCTTCAGATGGGTTGATAGCTACCGAGAGCTTAATGGCCACTGGAGAAGAACAAAACTTCTTCCCTGGGTTCCTTTTTTCAGTGTGATTGACATTCAAACAATAGTAGAGCTTTAAAGTAGAAAAAACCAAATCGTGCCATTCCCATATTTTCTACATTTATAACTAAATACTCCTAATTTGCTGAGCTTTCACCTGCTCTGAATTAATGATAAATGCTAGAAAGCAACCTTATTTTGATTTTTTGCAAAATACTATTTTTCCCCATTAGACTGAGCAGGATGTTCTTTCACAGGTCTTTTAAAAGAAAACTATTAATTGAAATTGAAATAAAAAACCAATGACCTAATAAAATATCAGGGCTGAATCATCACCACAAATAACAGAAAATAGAAGTTAAAATAGATGAATTCGATACGAATGTGACTAAGGAATTATTAAAGAAAAACAAAAAGAAGGGCCTTTGTTGAGATTCAAGACAGCTGAAACAGACCAAACATCAAAGATAAATACATCTATTGTATATGCTCATCATTTGCTAAAGAATTATTCTTTTAAAATTATCTTATAATCATAGAAGAAATGGCATTACCTGTTAAAGTTTGAAGGTCCCCTTCTATCAAGACAAATATCAAAATACTCAAAGAAGTTTTCCAAGAAAAAGAGAACATATTTGTTTTAGCTAAAAACCCAAAGGAACTTGGAGGTTAAATACTTGAGCAAGAACTAAGTCTTGAAATCTTCTGACACTGTGCCTTTATTTGAAAAAAATAAAATAAAAACGATATTAAAAATCAAATTTTGCTTGAGAGATGTTTACTGCAAAAGCAGTATAAATTAGCCTAAAACAAAATGCTTCCCACTCAATTTTCTTTTCCATGCAAAAAGATATTCACTTCTTTCCTGAAATAAGCTAGGTATTGCAACAGGAGGGAAAACTCCTCTAGTTAGCAGATGGCAGAGACGATTTTCTTTGTTGTTTTAATCTGTCTGGCTAAGCTCTTTACTGACACTCATCATACTAAACAAGGACAATATGCCTCATATGTAATTCACTTTTTGCCCTGCCTAGCTATCAGGGAAGGTCTATAAGACATTTTTCCTTCCTGCTTCTCAAGATCCACAACTTAAAATGCACAATTAACTTCTACAGATCCTACTGATTACAACTGACTAACACAAATTAAGCCAGTTTGCTTAACGATCTTTCTCCACACAATGAATACATGTACCATCACACAAGCTCCGTTTGTCCACTGAGAACTGAAAACCTCTCAGTGTATTTTGCTTCTTTGCTATCAAATTTGAGACCCAAGATGCTAATCAATGTGTGACCCTCAAACTAGTGTAACCTTCCTCTACCATTATGACATTACATGTGATGCAATTCGTTATTCAGGGACTGTTCTTCTCATCCAGTCACACTGATAAAAATATAGTAAGTCAGACTCTTAGCATTTGGGGGACTTTTGTCCCAAATAACTAGGAACTTTCCAACAAATAATCATAAGGTAAATTCTAGTTTTGTTTCATCCTGGGCAAGTTTTATAAAAACAACAGGTAGTAACTACAACCTGAGAGAAATTATTATCAATAATCAATGATTTGGGAGATCCAGAGTTCCTCCTTTTTCTAAAGTCCTCATTTCAAAGCTCATTCGATGAAGGTTTAACTTTCTCCTTAGTCCAGGTCAGATGCTATCCTACCTTAAAAGAATTGAATCTAAGATGGACAAGCCCATTGTGCTTTACCCAGGTTTGGGTGCAGATAAATTCTTTGATTAGATTACCCAAGGCTTGGGATACTTTAGAGGTAAATGCCATAATCAAAGTTCATTAAAATAGGTCTAACTCTCATTGAAATATTCATTCTCCCTCACTTTTTGTTAACCAATCAGAGTTGATTGCCACCCTCTGGAACACCCACTTTTCCAAGGGCATATAAGACTTGAGCCCATTGCCATGATTGTTTTTGGCATTTGAGAGAACCACTGACCTCTTTTATTAAAATGCTAGCATTATTAATAAAATGATTAATTACCCAGAAATCTTGTCTCTCAAACCTTTTAAACATCACAAATTCTAGAGGACTAGTGCAAAAACATACTGCCCATCTCTTGGTGAAAGATGATGGACTCAAAATGAAGAAAAAGGCATACATTTCAGATACAACCAGTTGGGAATGTGTTTTGTTTGGTTAAGCATGTTTATGCTTAGAGGGAATAGGGTAGCAAAAAAAGAACAGAACAGTTTTGGAGGCATCTTTTTCTAAAATACAGAGCATAGAACAGGACTACAAGAAATAAAGCAGCAGCAAGCAGGAGAGCTTTGAAAGCTACAGAAAAGTTCTTCCAAGTGCCATATGAAAACTTCAATGGAGGCTGAATTTTCAGCCTCCAAAGTAGATGACTGAATCTCCACCTGCCATGTAAGGTACAATCTTACTTATTAAAAATTAGTTGTCACATTTTATTTTGGGGTTTAGAAAATGGAAACTGTGGGGGGGGGGGCGGAGCCAAGATGGCTGCGTAGCAGCAGCAACATATCTAAGCTCTCACATAGCCATCCCAAAATACCCATAAAATAGGACTCTAAACCAATTCTAGAACTCCAAAACACACACAAAGATACTTCCCACTAAAGTCAGCTCGGCTACGAGGAACCATATCAGCACTGCAAACCGAAACCAGCCTGGCCTGAAGCCGCGGCTGTGCCCCGGGGCAGCTGGACGGGAGGAGCAGAGGAGCGGATTAGCGGCAGCTGCTAGCAGCGTTCAGAACTAGGTCAGTGGGAACTGCAGGGAGAAAAGCTTCCAGCCGAAAGGCCTCCAGAGCGGAAAAGCAAAAGGCAGAGGTTTTGCACCCGCCTCCACATTGTAGCTTCCCACCGGCGGCCTGCAGACAGCACAGGCACTAAGCGATTGATCTCAGGCCAGTGCTATCGCGTTGATAGGCCTGGATCTGGATCACAGTCTTGGGCATCAGTCTTGGAGTCTTCATTATCCAGTCAGCCGGAAGTAAGTAGGAAGAGTCCCATCATCTTCCTGGGAGCTATGGCCGCCGGGAGGACTCCAGCGATTTGGGAGAGAGCTTTCCCTTCTAGAAGCAGAGCCCCACAGAGATTT
>CM053588.1:270614246-270661237 GCA_028646515.1 Pseudochirops corinnae
GCACTGGCCCTGGAGTCAGGAGGACCTGAGTTCAAATCTGGCCTCAGACACTTGACATATACTAGCCGTGTGACCTTGGGCAAGTCACTTAACCCCAATTGCCCTGCCCTCCCCCCTCTAAAAAGCAAAAAAAAAGAAAAAGGGGTAATAATAAAATAGAAGTAGTTAACCATAAATTTAAAAAAAAATGGAAACTGTGGATTCTAACATGATAGTCACCTTTCAAAGACCTAAAAAGAAACTCCATGTTTACAAAGCCCAGAGGAAAATTTAATTGGAGTCAATTGCCTGAAAATGTTTCTTATTTGTGTAGCCTAAGAAGACAAAGGAAAGAGTATGAACTGGTGTTATTTGTTTTGGATTATAATTGCCCAGAAAGTCCTCAGTAATTTCAGTCTTTAAAGCTACTTTCCCTTCAAATCCCAAAATGAAATACTCTAACTAAATCAAGTTACTTGACAAAGGAGGTAGTTTATGTAATAGTCTAAAAATGCTACAAGTTGGTTCATAGAGTTGTGTAAAATATAATTTAGGAGATTTCATAAACTAAATTGTGAATTCTCATTGGTAATGGTTTTAGTAGAAGTATGTCGCTTTTATAAAACTTTAATGGTTTACGAAGTGTTTATTTACATAATCTCATTTGAACATTTGAACAATTAGACTTTAGTATTATGTACGAAGCATAGGGTATCACTTGCTTCTGGATAGATTCATCATTATATAAATTCATTTTTATTCCCCTTTATATGAAATTAAGAGTTTTGTCAGTGTAACATAATCTTATTACCTAATGGAAAGTAAATTAAAGACTATTTTTTCTTTTCATGAAAGTAAACGGACTATCACCAAGCTAGTTCATTGCCTATTTTATCATAGCCAATGTGTAAAACTTTCTGATTAAAACATATATCACCACGCCATAGGAGTAAGACCATTGAACTTGGGAGTAAGAAGACGTGGGTTTGAATCCTGGTTCCATCATTTATTATCAGGGGCAAATCATTCAAACTCACTGAGACTTGGTTTCTTCAGTTATAATAATGGAGATAAGATCTGCACTACCTACTTTATAGGTTGTTGTGGAGATCAAATAAGACAAGGTATATGAAGGTAATGTGTAAACTGCTAAGGCACCTACAAACAAGGTATTAATAATAACGACATTAACTTCTGAAAATAGCTTAAAGAAATGCCTTCTCCAAAATAGTTGAAACCTTTACCCAATTCTATACTCCATGCTTTATTTATACTCTGTGCTTTAACAAGAATTAATAGAGATCAAATCCTTTTTGCTACCTCCCAATCCATGAGATGGCTAAAAGACTTGGTCTTTTCATTTTATATGTCATTTATAAAAGGTAGCAAATCTAATTTTAATCATAAGCTACAGACACACAAAAATACTTTTTATTCACAGTTATTTAAAATATTTTTAAAATATGTTTTATTCTGATTAAAGTAGTATTATATTACATATTTTATTAAGCACCAACTATATGAAATGCATGGAGAATTATACAATTAAAAATTTACTCCACTCTGAGACTCAGCTTCCTTTAGAAAAAAAAAACACCCTTTATTTGATGAATTTAAAAATGTGTTTAATATCAAACACACTGTTAATCATTCTCAAAACACAATATTTCCATCATCAATTGGTAGGGGGAGGGTAAGAATTTTAACAAATCTTCAGAAATAATGACAGTGGTATCTTTGAAAAATGTACAAATGAAAATGCTAAGAAAGCACAAGCAGATTTCCTGTACTTGCTATATCCAAAATAAGATATACAAAATAATTAAGTCACCTAGAAAAATTGCCCCACAAATTGGGAATGACATATAATTATATCCCTCCTTATAACAGATCTCCAAAAGACAAATATCTTTAACAATATAAAAATGGTGACAAAATTAAAAAAAGCCAAAGGTCACTGAGACATCGCAACCTCAACCACATCACTTGGAATAAACTGTTTGGCCTTTTAGTCTCACCTCTACTGGCCTCAGTTTTCCTTCCTTCCATACAACTATGATAAAAATCCAAGAGAAATCTGAATTGGGAGAGTAAAATGATATTCTTACAAAAGTTCTTATCTGAGAAAATGGAATATGATTATCTGTCTTCAGAATATTTCTGATAACATCAGACTGAATTATATTTAACAGATAGTCATAAAGTTTAGTCAGATATAATCCCACCAGGATCACAAAAAATTCAGTAAAATTTTGCCTGAATATGTACTGAAGAATTAAGCTCTCATTGAAAAGCCTCTGGAAAAAAAATATATTAGAAGGATGAAAGTAATTTTTGCTTTACTGGTATAAAAGTGGGTAGAGAGATTTTTAAAATACATATTGAGTTCTAACAAGCTAATGAATAAGTCTAGACACATGTGTAAACTTAGCTTGTTAAAGTTATAAGCATACAGAAAGCAAATGAGACCAATTTTATTTTCATAAAAATGAATTATCTGTTTCAATAATGGGGTGTGTATACTCACACAGTAGATGAGTAAATACCTCTATCTTATTTTACAAAGATATCAATGAATATAATGTAAAAAAGTATTCAGATTTGTTTTTAAATGTTGTTTCTTAAAAGCCAAACTACTTTTCTAATTTTAGAAAGAAAAATGAGTTCACATTTAAAAAGAACTACAATTCTTAAGTTTCTTCCCAATTTCACCCAAAATACATGACTGTAATTCCCCAATCCCCTTAAATAATGTCAATGGAATTGGAGGGAAAAAAAATCATTGCAACTAAAGCAGGGTGGAATTATCACCTAACAAGGAAGACTAACAAAGTTCATGATGGTTGAGAAGGTTTTTACCACCTCACATTAAGAGCTTTCTATTTCATATTATACAGAAGTGATGCCATAAATGGCATTCAGCAATAATTATTTTAAAATACACAGTATTCATATCCCATGCTTGAGTTGCAAAGAACAGCTACAATGTGAAGTAACTTGCCAAGTACGGGTTTAGTACCAGAGGAGTAAGTAGTCCTGTACCCAGAGTCTTGTGCAGGTTAAAAACCATATAGTGGTTTGTTTTATAATCACTTATGAAAACATTCTCACATCACATGTTTATTGCATAGTCCAAGCATATTCACTGAAAAAAATATGAAATATTTATCAAATTATAACTTCAATCTAATAAGTTTATCTACATTCTCCCTATTCCCACCCCTTTATCCCTATCAGACCCAAACAAAATCAATAATTATCTTATACAATTTAAATAATTTCAAACAATTTACAAATAACCAGAAGGTATTTTCTTCTTTGCAGGCAGGATAGCACAAATGCCGCTACATAGCTTTCCAGTAATCTTTCAAAACACAAGTTCCATGTTCATCAATAATGAATTAACTACTATTGCCTTTCTGTTGCTGTAAATGAAGTTTCAAGATCAGATTCCGAATTTCATCCCGCTTGGCCCTTATCACATCACGAGAAAACCACTTCTCCAAGTGCAGCGGTAATTCAAAATTAACAATGGGATCCTAATGACAGGAAACACAAAACTGAATTACTTTAAGAAGACATTTCAAATTTTTAAGGACAATTCAAACTAATTCAACATGAAATCATTAGACATGGAAAAGGTAGAGAATTCACTGATTTTAAAGTACTATAATTAAATATTGGAACATCACCCACAGGGAATATAGATTTATAAGATGATAGTTATCACCCACAGGGAATATAGATTTATAAGATGATAGAGCAGGAAAAGGCCTTAAAGATGATCTAGTCTGACTCACTCATTTTGCAGATAAGTAAATTGAAAGCTGTGACTTGCTGAAGGTCATACAGCTGTTCAATAGCTGAGCAGGAAACAGTTCCCAGCTCATCATTCTTTTCAGGGAAACTATGCAGCTTCACAACTGGGACTGCTAACAGGTTAATAAGCTGGTACAAGTAAGTACTTTTAGTTTCCTGGTAATTAAATTCCTTTGGATAGGGCCCAGGAAGATTCATATTATACAAAATGATATGTTATCATGTATCATGTACAATAAGAGAAAGGAAAATCACAAAATGACATATTTCATAAAAGTCAATGCTAAGTAATTGGCTTACGAAGCCAATTGCCCCATGCTAACGACTACTACAACTCCTCCGTGATTCAAAAATATTCATTATATTTTCTAAAAGAATTTTCATGCTTTTAAGGAACTTTTAAGCAGATGGTTCACAACCCACTCACGAAGGGAAACGTGCAGGTTTCTGAGCTGATTAAATTGGTGATGGTCTTGCTCAGAGTCCAGCATCCCTAAATGGTGGCAGCCGTAGATGAAATCATAAAACTATGACACTTAACCCAAAAGGTGATTCTCAATCTCCACATCTGTAGCAGCAATAATTCCTTCTCCTTATTGTCCCCTTATAACTGTCTGGTAACAATACATGACTTGGGTTTCAGTGCGCTAGAGACTAAAAGTGTTATTCTTCATAGTGCATACTAATCACTAATTGCACTAAAGCCTAATTTCACTAAATATTTTAAACATGTATATTATATATTGCATTTCAAATTATAATCCACATTTATATGCAACAATGTGATGAAACCCTTAGATGTTCAGAAAAAAATTATTTTAGGAACTGCTATATATCAACTCTGAACTATCCCCTACTTCTTAGTCCCATAAAAATCCAACAAACAAGTTATTAATTCCCTATACCTTGAAGAAACTTTCCACATACTGTAGTAAATACACTCCACAATCACTGCTGTTATCTTGCTTAGGAACTTTAGGGCACAAGTCAACCATGTTTGTTTTGCTGAATTCACGATGTGTTTTTCGTCTCACTTCCCATTCTACTTCCAAGTACCTGAAACCAATAATGAGTAGAGTAATTCAAGTAGGAATTGTTTTTCATGTCTATGCAACAGGTTCAGAGATTAAAGAATGACATTTGTTGCCGAATTTAATATTTAAGTCAAAATGTCTAACAAACCAGACTGTATAAAATTATATTGCCCATATCTTTACAAGGACTGCTTCTAAAGAAAAACTGCTGTATTTTACACAATAAGGTTAAAACATTGGGGTTTTTTCCTTAATTAATATTAGGAGCACAATTTTGTGTGATCTCTGTATACATATTAATTTACAGGTCAAGATTTTTTATTTTTATTTATTTTTATTTAAACTTTGGTTTATTTTTAGTTTACATCATTCATTTCCATGAGATTTTGAGTTACAAATTTTCTCCCCATCTTTCCCCTACTCACCACCCCAAAACAGCGATCCCACTGTATACCCCCTTCCCCAATCTGCTCTCTCCTATATCCTCCCCCATCACCCCTCTGATTTTCTGGTAGGCTAAGATGGATCTCCCTACCCCAGTGCCTGTATATCTTATTTCCCAGTTGCATGTAAATAATAATAATGATAATATATATATATATACATATATATTTTTAACATTTGATTTTAGAACTTTAAATTCTACATTCTTTCCCTTCCTCCCTCGTCACCCACCCCCACTGGAAAGACAAGCAGGGTCAAGATTTTTTTAAAAACACTATGCAAGTAAGTAAAATTTTAAATGAGTGCAACTTAATATATTCATATTCAAGCCCAATGTTCAGATGAATTTATGTCTAGTTATGACTCCCCTGTCTTGTGTTCATGACAATGATTTTTCTGAACCCCAGTATTAACCTTTACATCTATCTCATTAAAATTGTCCTTAGGAGATTCTGTTCATCATTCAACACAACCAAGATTTTTTGGAATCCTAAATCTGCCATCCAGTGTATTAGCTGTCCTCAGCTTGATGACTTTAGCAAATTTACTACACACGCCATCTATATTTTTATCCAACTTACTAATAAAAATGTTGAACAGCACAGATCCAAGCGGAGATCCCTGGGAAACTCTACTGGAAATCTTTTAAAAGTATTGACTAATTTGGGGAAAAGTCCAACCCTTTATCCAGTTCCATATCTACCTACTGAATTCTTATGTAGCTCATATATCACTGGCTTAATCAGAAGCTAGAATTTGTCAAATGGTTTGTTAAAATCTAGGTAAATTATATTTGTAGCATTCCCCTGATCCATTACTCCAGGAACTTGGTCAAAAAAGGAAATTAATTCATTTGACGTGATCTATTCCTAATGAAGCTATACTGGCTTTTTATGATCAGTTTCGCTTCATAAATATTCAGTAATCATTCCTTTAATAAAAACTTAAAAGAATTTTTCAAGGAATATAAGCTCAGTGATTTCCTTGAAGACTTCACTCCCTTCCCCCCACACTTTGTTTAAAAATCAGGACATCTACCCTTCTAAAACTGTAGTTCTTCTCCCCTTATTCACATTCTTTCAAAGATCAATGCCAGTGGTCTTTCAAAATTTAAAAGCATAAGTTCATAAATCTCGCCACAAAGTAAATGGAAAAAGCAATTAGAAAAGATGCAAAGAAATAAGTAAAATTGAGAAATTATATTTATAGTGAAAAACAATGCTGATTTACAGTTAAGAGGATTTTTAATTTGTGAAAATTAGCATCTTGGGGCAGCTAGGTGGCACAGTGAGAAGAGCACAGGCCTTGGAGTCAAGAAGACCTGAGTTCAAATTCAGCCTCAGACACTTAACACTTACTAGCCATGTGACCTTGGGCAAGTCACTTAACCCCAATTGCCCTACCTTCCCCCCTCCAAAAAGCAAAACAAAAAAAAAGAAAGAAAATTAGCATCTTGAAAATATCTTTTTAAAAAGCTACACTTTTTAACCATAAGCATTTAGTAGATACTTATTTTTCAAAATGTTTCTTTCACTTGACAATATTAGTTTCTCATTCACTTTTATTAAAAATCACTTGAGAAAACACTTTATATTTAGTGTACAACAATGTTAAAATAGCAAAGCTCGCCTAAGGACGTAATAAAATAAAATACTGACATGTTATTCGTCTTTTCTTTTGGTTTGGAGTTGCAAGTTTATCTGTCAAACTCTCAATGAGAAAAGCTCCTCCACCAATGCAGATTAGCAACTGTTCTGAAACTCAGAATCCTAGTGAGTTTTAAAATATACATAAAGAAATTACAATAATATTACTCACTCTCTCAAAATCTGAACTGTATTTTGTACAGAACCAGCTTTCAAGGAGTCTAATATGAGAATGCATGGTCTGTGGAAAACAAAAGGAAAATGATCAGTTATCAGTATTTATGCATGCATGGCACTTTGTCTCCCACCTACAAGACTCTTGCAGACTGAAGGTGATCTCCAAGACCATCTCCTTTTTCACAGAATCCCTGTCTTCCTTTAAAGCACAGCTTAAGTGTCTCTTTCTACAGATGGCCTTTCCTAATCCCCCTGAGTTGTTTGTGCTCTCTCCTGATGGAAGCTACTTTGGATTTACTCTCTCTATATTATGTACATGTGGCTTTGCCCAAGTAGGAGGTAAACATGAGAGCAGGGCCTGCTTTACTATCTGCTTCACTATTGTCTTCGTGTCCCCAGTACCCAGTAAAGTGTCCAATACTCAAGAAATGCTCGTTGGACTGAATTAAGTGCACGGCTTGTATTTAACTGTCTGCGGAATGTACATACCTTTTACACATTTTCTTTGATTCTGATGTGTTCTTCAGGGTACTCTGAAATAACATTACACATTTACTTTTTACACATTTTTCTCCAGGTAAAGCTAATCTAGACAAATGAATATTCCTAGTAGAAATATTAAATCCTTTTTTCAAAAAATAAGAAGTCTAAAATACCTCTAGTTTGAAAAGTGCTAATGGTCTGGTGGTGTTCATTTTTTTTCAAATCAGTAGGATATTAGCTAATCATTTTTATTAAAATCACAACACCTTAAGGCTAAAAATGACTTCACAGATAACTTAATTAAATATGGCTAACAAACAGTCCTCTGGTTTCTGATAAAAAAAATCCAAAGAAGAGGAACTCATTACTTACTGAGGAAATCAGTCACCTACTAAGATAACTTCAATATCTAATGAGATGGCTCATCATACTTTTGGAAAACTCTAATCAGTAGAAAATTTTCTCTTACATTGAACCTAAGCCTGCCTATCTTCAGTTTCATAGATTGTTCCTGCTTCTAACACCAAGAAGGACAAGTTTAACTTCTCTTCCAAAAAGCCCTTCAAATACCTTGAGATTGTTAGAAAAACCCCCTGAAGTCTTCTTTTCTTCAAGGCCCTAGTTTCTTCAAGCTATCCTCCTTTGGATGCTTTCCACCTTCACAATGTCCTAAAATGTGGTGCCCAGAACTGAAAACAATACTCCAGATAGGATCTGATTAGGATAGAGTACAGCAAGACTATCATCTCCCTTGTTTTTGGACACCATATTTTTCTATGATCACATTAGTTTTATCGGCTGCCATGTCACTGTCAATTCATAGACATGTGTGACTTAAATCCCCATATCTTTTTCACATGAACTACTGTCTACAACATGCCTCCCCATCCTTTATTTTTTTTTATCAAAATGAAGGTCTTTACATATGTATCCGAAGCAAACTTCATTTTGATGAAGTTTATCATCATCCAGGCCATCATTTTAGTCTGTGAAACCTATTGAGGTTCTCACTCTTTTATCTTCCAAAGTGAGGTGTGACTTGTTCCTGTTATCCACAGAATCACAGAATCTGAGAGTTGGAAAAGACCTTAGTAGTCATTTAATCCAACTTATACACCAAAAGAATTCCCACTATAGCATATCCAAAAAAGGTCATCCAACTGAAGACATCCAAGGAGGGGGACCCCATAACCCCTCAAGGTAGTCCATTCCATTTTTAGACAGCAGGCCTATTTTACCTCTGGGCAACTTCCAACTATTATTCCAGATTCTGTCCTTGGGGATAACACAGAGCAAATTTAAACCTCCATCAACATGACAATCCTTCAAATCTTTGCAAACAGTTATCATGTCCACCACCAACCCCTCCAAATCTTCTCTTCTCTAAGCTAAACATGCCTCAGTTTTTTCAACTAATTATCATATTACAAAGTTTAGTTCCAAAGCCATCATGGCTGCCTTCCTCTCAACAATCCTGTGCTTCTCAATATCCTTCTTAGTGCCTAGAATTGACCATGATATTTAACATGGAGACTGAGAAGGGCAGAATACAATGAGACTACAACCTCCTATCCCTGGAAATTATGTCATTCCTAATTCAGTCCAAGATGGGGTTTTTTGGTTAGACATTGCACTATTGAGACATGTTGCACTTGTACTCTATTCTAAAATGCCTGGATCTTTCCCAAATTGCTAAGTAACCATGATTCCCTCATATACTCATAAAACTGATTATTTGAATCCAAGTATAATATTTTATATTTATATCTACTGAATTTCAACTTATTAGATTCAACTTAATACTACCTGTCCAGACCCTTTTAGATACTGACTCTGTCATATATATAAAAGATATCTCTCTCAGCTTGGTGTCAAATGCAAATTGAGTATGTCATCTATGTCATTATGCAAGTCACTGATAAAAATGTTAAATATCTCACGGTCAAGCAAAGGTCCCTAGGGCACTCTACTGGAGGTCCCTGGTCACAATAATATTGAACCATTAATGCAATTCTTCTTTGAGTAGTCATCTAACCAGTTTTGGATCCATCTAACTGTGGTTCATCTAGTCCACATTTTTCTGTCTTTTCCATAAGAATAATATGAAATGCTCTTTCAAAAGTTTTGCTAAAATTGGGAATTAAAATATACAGGCACTGGGGTAAGGAGATCCATCTCGCTCTACCAGAAAGTCAGTGGGGTGATGGGGGAGGATATAGGAGAGAGCAGATTGGGGGAGGGGGCATACAGTGGGATCGCTATTTTGGGGTGCCGGGTAGGGAAAGATGGAGAGAAAATTTGTAACTCAAAATCTTGTGGAAATGAATGATATAAACTAAAAATAAACAAAAGTTAATTTAAAAAAAGTTTTGCTAAGATCTAGGTAAACTATATCTAGAGCATTCCTCCTCATCTGCTACTTTAGTAGTTTTATCAAAAAGGGAATGAGTGTAGTCTGGCATGATCTGTTCTTGATGAACAGATGGGTTCATTCTGGCTATCTCTAATCATTACTTTCTAAATGACCTTCAAACATCTAGAACTGTGATGGAAGCAATATCCCAATCCCCGCCCCTCTTTAAATTATGCTAATATTCTTTAAATGGATTGAAACAATCCTATGGACTTGATTGGCTCAAGTGATGAAAGGCTCAGGCTGTTGACATCACTTCTTTGCCTGAGCACAAAACAGCCCCGAGGCTCTCCAGGTTCTCTTTGATGCTTGGCCACAAAGGGAAACTCAGGGAAGGTTGCTTCTCTCAGCTGAATGAATTCAAAGTATCCTCCCTGTTATTTCCTTCTTGAATATCTTCTGGCTATGGCCAAGTAAATCTGCTTTTGTTAACTAATGAATGATCTATGAGTGTCTCATTTTGTTCCTGTATTGAATCTAAACTATCAAGGGACTTGTCTAAGTCAATTCTAGGCCAGAACTCCCTTTAGTGATCCATTCTAGAATTCTCCCAAGAATCAAATTCAAACTTACCAGAAAACAATTTGCAAACTCTGTTGTTTCCTTTAAAAAACATTCTAACATCTGCACATCTCCAATCTTGCCATATTCTCTATACATTTTTCATTATCTTCCAAACGTCACTAGCAGTGACTCAACAATCACACCTGTTAGTTCTTTCAGTACTTGAGAATCATCTGAGGCAGCTGATTTGACTTTGTCAAGTATTGTTTACTAGTTTATAATCCATAACATACCCTTTAACTGCAGGTCTTACTCTGCTGTTGTCCTTTTCTCTTCTCTATAGACTCTCTCTCACTGTGACCTCATCAGCTCCCAGGAGTTTATCTCATTCAGATGCCTTTTAGATCTATATATCTATATCTATCTATCTATCTAGATATAAATATAAATGTGTATACATACACACACACACACACACACATACACATACAGTATCACTCTCTCATCATGAATTTGCCTACTGGACACTTCAAAGTCAATATTCCAACTTAAAGTTGGAATCTTAAACTCAACATTTCCAAAACAATCCTTTACCTTTCCTCATAAATGTACCCTTCTAAATTTTTTTCTCTCTATGGGAGTCATCACCACTCTGTTCAATGTCTTGGGTTCCTAACCTTGGTATTACCTTCAAATCCTCCCTTTCACCCCAAATATCCAATCATTTCCTAAACTTTTCCATTTCTACCTCCATAATATCTCTCACATCCAAACCCTTATCTCTCAACTTGCAAATCTACCATATTAGTTCAAGTCCTTATTAACTCTCACCTAGATTATTACAAAAGCTTCCTAATTTGTCTTTTCACCTCAAGTCTCTCCCCACTTGCAGTTCATCTTACATATGCCAACCTGGTTTTCCTTAAGTATATTTCTGACTTGTCATGCTTCTATTCAATTTTCTCTAGAACAGGGATAGGGTAATTGACTTGGATAGGTCAGAATTTTCTCTGCAATTTATAGCCTTAGAGATTTGTCTACAGCCCTGAAAACTTAACTGCTTTGCTGTTAACTGCTGTTAAAAAGTTAACTGCTTTGCTGAGTCATGGCATTAGTTTGTGACAGAGACTAGACCTGGATTCAAGTCTTCCTGGAGTTCATGTCCAACTCTCGAGTACAGTACATTGTTTCCAGGGTCAAATGGAACAAATTCTTACACAACATTGCCTTGATCTATCTTTCCAGCCTCAGTGTATAGTAATCTTCCTCTCTCTCTCTTCTATCCATTCTAATTGGACTTCTACCTTCTCCTCACACATATCATTCAAACTCCAATCTCCATGCTTTGTACTGGCTGTCCCATAACTAAAATGCTCTCTTCCCTTACCTTCTTCCCACAGCATCCTTCACTTTCTTCAATATGCAGTTCTAGAACCACCTTCTTGGGGTGGCTAGGTGGCACAGTGCATAGAGCACCAGCCCTGGAGTCAGGAGGACCTGAGTTCAAATGTGGACTCAGACACTTAACACGTACTAGCTGTGTGACCTTGGGCAAGAAACTTAACTCCAATTGCACTGCCCTCCCCCTCCAAAAAGAAAAAAAAAAAAGAACCACCTTCTATACAAGGCCTTTACTGATCCCTCAATGTGTAGTTGTAGCCTTATAAAACTGTCCTTTATTTAACTACTCTGTGCTTATCTGTATTTATTTTCTTTTCATTTCTACTCTCTCTCTCCATATATAAATATATACATATATACACACAAACACACATGTATGTATGTATACGTACAAGTATGTATATATGCACGTGTGTATGTGTATGTCCTTTTTCTCCTCTCCATTAGTATGTAAACTTCTTGAAAGAAGAGATAGTTTCATTGTTTTTGCTTCCCCATTGCCCAGAACATAGTACAATCTTAATAAATTCCTCTTGATTGATTGGCCACAAGTTACTAGAAGCTCTCTTTACTAGCTCCTTGTTTATCTTAGGTATCAACTTTTATTAAGTGATTTTTGTTCCATTACTTCCAGTGCAAAGATCCTTCTTGGCAGAGATAACAGAAGCTTAGTAAGAGCTGAGCAGAGCTTTGTCAGTTTTCATCATTCTTTCCACCCCCTCAAGGCCCAATACCTTCTTTATTTTCCTTTTGAGGCAGCCAGGAGGTTCAGTGGATAGAATGCTGGGCCTGGAGTCAGGAAGACCTCAGTTCAAACCTGGCCTTAGACACTGACTAGTTGCTTGACCCAGGAAATGGCAAGCCATCTACTATCCTGGCCAAGAAAGCCTCATGGGCAGCAGGATCCACAGAGTCACAAAGCTAGACACAACTAAACAACGGAATAACAACAACAATCTTCCTTTTGCTCTCAATATAGTGAAAACCCTCCTTTTATCATCCTTAGTTTCCCCCATCAGCCTCAGGTCATTCTGATTTTCTATCCAATTGGCACTATTTTTACAGAATGATGATGTTCTTACATTCATTCTCTCTTCCCTGGCTTTACTTCCATCTCTGTAAATTTCTTTTTAAAATGTAAATTGTTGGGGCAGCTAGGTGGTGCAGTGAATAGAGCACCAGTCCTGGAGTCAAGAGGACCTGAGTTCAAATCTGGCCTCAGACACTCGACACACTTACTAGCTGTGTGACTTTGGGCGAGTCACTTAACCCTATTTGCCCTCCAAAATGCAAAAAAAAAAAAATGTAAATTGTTTAACAAGTTTATTGTGCATCCACGTGGGTCTCTTCAAACAAATCCCAGTCATATGGCACTGTGGATGAAATTCTGGGCTTGGAATCAGAAAAGCCTGAGTTCAAATACTACCTCAGACACTAGCTCTGTGATCTTGGGCATTTAACCCATTTACTTCAGTTTCCTCATCTGTAAAATGGGGATAATAAAAGTACCTATCTATCTCCCAAGAATGTGCCCAGCACAGTGCCTGGCACATAATAGGTACTTAATAAAAACTTATTTTTTTCCTTCCTTCTTTCTTCCTCACTGGAATGGTTTTCCTTTGTATCTACAAAATTTCCTTTTTATCTCCTTGGATGACTTTCACATAGCCTTTTAGTTCATGGAATCCTATCTTTTCCTTTGAATACATTCAAATGTGCTCTCCCAAAATCTAGAGTACATGCCAGACTGTGACCAGATTTCCTCTCCTTTCATAATCACCAACTCTAAGATGGCGTGGTCCCTACTCACCAGGGTTTCCACTGTTCCCTGTAGTGAGAACTGGATCCTTGTTGATTCCCCCAACTTCTGAAGGATAAAATTATCACTAAGGCAAATCAAGGAGCTATTTGTTCTGCTTTATTATCAGTTCTGCCACTTTTCAGTAGATATCAGATAATGCAAAGCCCCCATCACTACTATATCATGTTTCTGTGGTGGGCATCAGATCTGTTTCCCAAAAATCTTATCTACTTCCTCATTCCAGAGGGAATCTGTCAATGAGATATAAAATACACTTTTTTTTTTACCAGCCTGGGAAATTTAAGTAATTTTCCAAAACTTAGAACTGAAATGAGATAAGTAAGTTTACTAATTATTTTTCAGATTCCTCATGATAACACAGAGGTAATCCTGTGTCAACACAGGGTAGACTCCGGAAGGATTTAGTATGGTCCTAGACATAGAGCTCCTATCATCTGAGAATAAGCCTACCTAAGGAGGAAGAGGATGCAAAGAACCAGCAAGTTTTTAGAATATCTGTTAACATTAATTCAACTGGTGTTACTCTAGGTGTGAGATATTTGTGCAATGAGCAACAGTTTGATATACTACTAGAGGAACGAAACCACATCCATTTGCAAATTCTCACTAAAAAAATGAAACCAGGAGACATAAAGAAGTTTCAGCTTAATGGAAAGATGGCTCACAGGTCTCTTTGGATAGACAAATAAATTGGTATTGGTACCAAAGAATTGGTAGAACCAGTTTCAAGTCTCTAAAAAATATCATTTCTTGAGACACTTGAATATTTTGGCTTGCAGTGCTCATGATGAATATAGGCAAGGAAACCAACATCAAGACAGTTTTAGTTTATGCTCCAATATCTGCCACAGAAGAAAAAGTGCTAGAGAAATCCTATAATAAATTTGACAAAATCCTTTAAATCAAACGAAAGCACACATTTTTTTGGTGGAAGAGAGTTGTTTTGCAATTATGACCTCCTTCCCCCAGCCTAGCTAATGGAACTGGAGAAAATAAGGGACAAAAAAGCTGATAACAAGGTGCCGATGTATTAAATGAAGTACAAAAATATGACCATTATTCATTTACAAAATGTGAAGACATTTCCCTAATAGAATTAGAAAGGCAGCTTCCCGTTGGCTGCCTGAAAATTGGCTGTGCCACTGAAAGCCTTTCAAAATCTAAACTAGTCAAGTCTGGCAGCAGTTAAGGCAGATGAGGTAAGAAACAGCTCTATAGAATAAGATCCTTGTACCTCTACCAGAAGGCAGAGGAAGGAGAAAGAAGTGACTTCTCTTCTTCCTTTCCATTAGCCATAGTGTTTTTCATTGAAGCTATGGGCCCAGTAGGAGGCAAAAAACTTGAAAGCAGAAAGCAACTTCAAGGAACAGAGAAGTCAATTATCAATTTGCTAGCAAACTATCCCTGGCAGTTGAGAGTCAAATTGCCTAAAGAAGCATACTCAGAGAGCCTGACTGAGTGACTTACCCTTTAGAGATAATTGTGTCTAGGGATAACCTTGCATGAGGACATCACGAGAAGAGAAAGGAGATCAGGATCATGGAGTATCTGAAATGTGAATTCTGCCTTTTTCCCTAACAGTAAACTAAGTTTGTACTCAAAATTCCCCCTGCTACCATATGTTTATATATGAGAGCAGACCCCAGGTTTATGGGAGGAATGTTTACATAGCCATTGTTCTTATTGTGTTTTTTTAAAACAAATGCTTTTGCTTTGATTTATTTGTGTTTACTGTGTAACTATGAAATTTAAGTGTACCTGTGGGGGAGAGTAAGCTATTGTTTTAGGAGTGCAGACCAACAGAGAACCTCACCCATCCAAGAAAGAGCAAGCAAGTTGCAAGATGAGTATTCCCAGAGAGAGTGCTATGTCCACCTTGAGATGTGGTTACTTCAGTGCAAAGGTCAGCATAGGGGAGGAGGATTAACATATTTTTAAAATATTGTTCATAATTAATAAGTGAAAGATGGAAAATTATTCAGAAACCTCATCCCTACATGTTACACATACATTATGTGAACACAATATACACATATATGTTTCAAGAAGAATTCCTTGGTTATGGTAAGCCTATGAAGTTGCCTATATATTGCCTATAAATGACTGGTTTCTAAGTTGGTAGTCCTCTCATAATTAGCCAACTATACTGTCAGATCAAGTAGCTACAGAAATGATCAATATTACTGTCAAATGAGAATGGACAAATAAGACAAAGCTGCATGCAATTACAATAGCCTCAATCCAACCTATTTAAGCAATGTGTTGATTTTGAAAAATGAGAAACTAATCAAAGTAAAGACATTGACTTTAGTTGTCTTAGAGAAGTTTAACCAAGGTTATCAGTTTCCAGAATGAGGAAGCCAAAAGAGCACAGACACTGCCCCAGTCAACAAATCCTTTAACTACTCTTTCTAAACAAAATGCGCCAGCAAAGAAAGGCATTATCAGCACAAATGTCTTTGCTTATGTTATACAGAAAGATGGTGGAAGATGAAGAGCGAGCAATGTAGTATCACAAAACAGCAAAAAGAACTTCCACTTAAAATGGCAACATGTATGGTTGTAGAAGAGCCCAGCTCTTCCACGTATACTCCAGCAAAGATCTAAAAAAGACACAAGATCAAATAATGATTGAGAAATTTTTTTAAAAACCAGTAAGCTCCTCCATCTAGCAAAGGATAGCACCAAAAAGAGAGCAAGATGCCTGTGGGCACTGGAAAAAGGGATTCACTAGAAAACCTGAATGAGCACAGCTAAACAGGACTGAAGCCTTCTAGTACAATGACTGAAGATGCATATAGAACTTTAACTTGGTATGATTGGGATAAGGTGAGAAGAGGGACAGAAATCTACTGTGCTCTGACAAAGGATATTCAAGAAAGCTGGAAGCCTGGAGTGCTTTGACTGAAGACACTCCAAGGGGTGCCCACGGTACTCTATGGATAGTTCAGGTGTTGGGAGACTAGAAACGTATAAGATTCTGATTGATGATGCTGTGAGAGGACCTGAAGACCACAATGTTCAGAGCACCAACACATAACAGGAAGTAGAAGTCAGTAGCAGCAGCTACCCCAGCCAAGAGTGTGAATGGACCCTGACACAAAGTTTCGAAATAGGAACTGAGGATGTAGATATGAGAAATCAGAACAAATCACATAAAATGAAGAAATACTATGTATTAAGAGTTACAAAGACTCTCTTGAAATAAATATGTATTAAGTTCCTCCTAGTATAATATTGATCACTTTCCTTCTGTTTTACCGCATTCCTCTTCTTAATAAAGAGTTAGACAAGGAAAAAAGAGAATAAAACATAGAGGATATGATGGAGGGAAATATAATAATAATCATAACTGTGAACATGAATGGGATTAACTTAACAATAAAAGGGAAGAATGCAGCTAAATGGAGTAGAAAGCAAAATACAGCAGCATGTTGCTTACAAGAAACACATTTGAAATATAAAAATTCATACAGAACAAAAATGAGGAGCTGGAGAATAATTTATTATGAATCAGACAAATAAATAAACAAGTATAGCAAGCATTGCCTGAGACAAGAGAGCAGCAAAAACAGACACGGTTAAAAGAAGCAAGTGGGAAAACTGCATTATGCTTAAAGGCACCTGACATAATGAAACTATGTCAGTCCCTTATATATGTGCCAAATGCCATAGCATGTAATTACTTAAAGATGCTTAAAGGAAAAGGTAATTGAATTATAGAGAGAAATATATAGTAAAACTATAATGGTTGAGCTACACAATATGCCCATTTCAAGCCTAGGCAAATGGAACAAAAAGACAGATAAGAAAGAAGTTAACGGCTTGAATAGAATTTTGGAAAAGTTAGATTTCTGAGAATTACTACATGAAAAGGAAAAGGAATATGTACATTTATCAGTAGTACATGTCACTTTTACAAAAGCAGATGATATGCTAGGATATGAAAACTTCACAAATAAATACAGAAAAGTAGAAATATAAAATATTACTGACTATAATGCAATTAAAATTACAGTCAGTAAAAGGATCTTAAGATGTGAATGAAGCTTAAATGGAGGCTAATTTAATCCTAAATAATTGATAGGTGAAGACAAAACCATAGGAACAACAAATTATTTCATCAGAGAAAGTTAACGATAATGTGACAATATAATAAACTTTAGGGATATAGACAACACAATCCTCAGGAGGAAAAATATGTCTTTAAACAATTCCATCAGCAAAAGAGAAAGAGACTATCAATGAATTTAGGATGTAACTTTTAAAAAAAAAACAGAAAACCAACAAACTGAAAAAAAACTTAAACGCAAAAACCCAGAAATTTTGGTTATTAAATAAGACACAAACAAAACTTGAAACAAAAAATTAAATTGATCAGTTAAAGTAGGACAGGTTTTTTTTTCCATTAAAAAACTAGATAAGCAATTAACTAATCTAATTTTAAAAAATTTGCTGACTCTCAAAAATGAAAAAGCATAATTCATAAACATAACAAATTATTCAAGACTATTTTGCCCAATTATATTCCAACAGAACTTATAATTTAAATGAAATTTATAAAACTATCCAAATTTAATGGAACAAAAAAGAAATTTTAAAAACTTAATCTCAGGGAAAAAAGCCACAAATTAATTCTCAAAGAAAAAAAAACTCAGGACCAGAAGGATTTACAAGTGAACTCAATCAAACATTCAAGGAATAATAATTAATTCTAATAATATGTAAATCAGTGGTTCTCAAACTTTTTCATAGAGGTAGAATCCTTCAGTTTAAACAAAACTTTGGTAGAACCCTTTTAGTAAAATCCTCTAAAATTATTTTTAATGTGCATTAACAAACAAAAAAAGGTTCAATTTTAAAAAAAAAATTTTAAGTTTTGGAAGTTTCAGAGATCCTTACAATACAGTTTGAGAAACACCAATACAGATTGTTTGTAAAAATAGGAAAAAAGGGGATCCTACCAAATTTCTTCTAGGAAAGAACTATGGTCTTGATACCTAAACCAGGGAGAGATAAAGCAGATAAAGAAAACTATAGAACACTATTCCTAATGAATATTGATGAAAAATACCAAATGAAAAGCAACAATGCTACAGCAACATATTAAAAAGATTTCACATTATGACCAGGTTGGATTGATACCAAGAACATAGAGTTGATTCAATATTGGACAAGTTATATACATAATATGCCATAGTCATTTCAAAAATTCAAAAATCACATGATTGTATCAATATAACAAAAACTTTTTTACAAAATGAATACTTAATCATGTTAAAAACATCAAAAGGCATAGAAATAAAGGGAATTTTACATAATATCATTAAAAGAATCTATCTAAAACCAAGAGGCAGCATTACATATAACAGAGATAGTCTAGAGACCTTCTCAGTAAGATAAAGGGTAAAGCAAAGATCACTGCTACCACTACTATTTGTTACAGAACTAGAAATCTTAACAAAATCACTAACGCAAGAAAAAGAAACTGAAAGAATAAGCACAGAGAAAACCAAATCGTCTCATTTTTCAGAAGATAATGAACTGAATTACATTATCAACTGAAAAATAACTTCAAAAAAGTAATAGGATATAAAATAAGCCCACAAACATCATTAACCTTTTTGTAAATTACTTACAAAACCCAGTAGGAAGACATAGGGAAAAAATTCCTTTCAAAATAACTACAGGATATTAAAAAAAAAATCTGGGAGGCCATCTGCCAAGACACACATAAGAATTATGGGAATAAACTACGAAAGACTTCATAAAAATAAAAACATTTAAATAATTGCTCATGGTTGGACTATGTCAATATGATAAAAATGATACTACCTAAATTACTATTCAGATTCAGAGTCATACCAATCAAACTGCCAAAGGTAAAGAAGATCTACTTTATAGAACAAGGAAAAAAAGTCTTGTTCATCTGGAGAAACAAAATCTTAAGAATCTCAAAGAAAATAATTTTTAAAAAGTGAAAAGGAAGAAGGGCTAGCAATACCAGTCCTCAAACTATACTACAAAGCAATAATAATCAAAATTATCTGGTGCTGGTTAAAAAAGAGAAAAGTTATCAGTGAAAAAGATTAGGTGCACAAAATGTAGAAATAAGTTAAGAGAATAGGTTAGTATTTGCTAAGTCCAAGGACCTCAACTAATTGGGTAAATTCTCACTCTCTATTTAACAAAAATGACTAGAAAAGTAGCAAAGTGTGGTCAATATTGGGTTAGACCAACATCTCACTCCCATGTACTCACAACATGCTTCTGAGGGATGTATAATTTAGATGTAGAATGTACTGAAAATTTTTCTTGAACAAATAGGAAAGGATCAGAAAAGGATATTCCTTTTACATTTTTGGATGATGAAGACTTCTTCACCAAGCAAGAAAGAAAGGTCACCACAAAACACAAAGAACAATTTTAATTACATAAAAATCAAAGGGTTTCTATACAAACAAAATCAATGCAGCTAGAACTGAAGGGAAAAGAGGTTTGGTTGAAGGTAAATAATCTTTGTGGCAAACTTATTTTATAAAGGTTTGATATCCAAAATATTTGGAGGATTTTGATTACATAATTGAAATATTTTGTACCAATAAAATCAACTCAGTTAAAATTAGAAGGTAGACAGATGGGGGGAAAAATCTGTACAGCAGATAAAGGGAAATGGTTCAAATATTTAAGAACAAGAATAATTCTCCAATCAAGAAATGGCCAAAGGATACGGCCATGCAGTTCTCAAAAGAAGAAAAGCACAGTATCAATAACCGTATGAAAAATCTCCAAATTACTAATAATAAGAGAAATGTAAAGTAAAGCAACACTGAGGTTTCACTTCATAGCTATCAGAGTGTCAAAGATGATTTAAAAAAAGAAAATGACAATTGTTGATTGGGCTATGGGACAACAGGCACATGAATGCATTGTTGGTGAAGCTGTGAATTGTTCCAACCATATTGGAAAGTAATTTCAAACTAAACCCAGCAATGCTACTATTAGGCATTTACCCCAAAGAGATATAACAGAAGAGGAAAAGGATCCATCACAGCAGCTTTTTTTGAGTTTCAAAGAACTAGGATCTAAAGGAGTATCCATCAGTTAGGAAATAACTGAAAAAAATTATGGTATGTGAATGTAAAGGATGCTATCTTTACCACAAGAAATGATAACAGGGAAAATTTAGAAGAAACTTGGGAAGACTTGTGTGAATGGACGAAGAGTAAAGTGAACAGAGCCAGGGAAGAGAACTTTATGCAGCAGCAATTAAAAGACAAACTTATTTGAAAGATTTAAAAAAGAACTCTAGTGAATGCAGTGATAAACCAAAATTCCAAAGAATCAGTATAGAAGTATGCTACCCAGGTACTGAGAGAAAGGTGATATATTTAGAAATCAGAATGGGACATATGTTTTTGACATAGAGAATACAAGAATTTCTTTGCTTGACTATGAGGATTTATTAAAAGAGTTTAGGATTTTTGTGCTTGGTTTTTTGTTGGGTTTTTTTTTTCATTGTTGGGATGGGGGAGGTGGGAGAAAGAAAATAAATGCTTGTGAATTGGGGGATGAAAAAGAAAATCAATCCACAAGCATTTATTATGTACCTGATATGTGCCACAAATTTATATGCTGAGGATACAAATACAAAATCAGAACGGTCCCTTTAAGGAGCATACATTCAAATGGAGATGTTAGAAAACAAAATCAGAAAAACAGCTGGACTACAGAGGCAACCCATGCTGGAGGCAAAAGAATTTTAAAGGTACTCCAGGACTGATTACCAAAATACTTCAAGGAGGGAAAGACCCTAAAAGGATGAAAAAAAAACCATAGTACAACTATCCAAGAAAGGCAATGTGTCATAATGATTCAAGGGTCAGTCTTGGAGTCAGGAATTCAGGAATCAAATCTTGTCTCTGAAACATAAAGACTATATGATTCTAGTCAAATCATAATCTAGTAGCCCAAGCAACCCTCTTAAGACTAAAAGTTAGAGACAAGTTGCCCATCTACATTAGTGAACAGTCTCCACACCAGGAATTCCTCAAACTGATCAATTCAAAAGTTTAATACCCAAAATGGCAACCAAGAAGACATCAGTAACAACTGTTTCATATATGTAATTTCTTATGACTATAAAATTTTTAGCAAAATTAGATTCATAGTTAATCTGTTATGAAAATGACAATCAGACAATTACTTCCAACAACCCACATCTTCAGTCACACATGACTGACATCTATATAAAATACACAATTCTGCCATGTTAATAAAAATTTCATTTCACTCACAATGCAGTCTTAATGGTTATCTCTAAGATGTCTCACATGTATATATTAAAATTATGTAAGATTATCTGATAAATGTAACCAAAGAGTTAACTTTGTTCAACAATTTTTTATGGAATACATAAAACATAAGCTTATATACTCAGAAGTGTACACCACTACTATTTAATTATTTCCTAGGGTAAAGTGTAACTGAAACAAAAATATTCCATACTTGGTTAGGTTCTCTAAATTCTCCTGTATGACATTGTACTAATAATAATTGTGCAGTAAAACATGCCTACTCAAAGTCTGGTCTAGTAAACCACACAGGAAAAAAACAAATGAATGAAGAATATTTATTCATCTAGATTATAATTATAGAACCAGATATCACATTCCATTGAATTATCGAATACTACCTATATCTTAAGACAGAAGTGGGCAATCAGCTGAGCAAAGAACTGAACTGCAAAAAGACAATTGGCTAGATCTCGTGGAAAATTCTACAATGCTTCTGATGATCTCAAGCTGTCTGCTCCCCAAAGTCTATCTTTTTAACACTAATAATCTCCCAAGAAAAGCAGCAAGAGAGCTAGAGATGGATAGAGAGCTGGCCTTGAAGTCATGAACACTTGGGCTTAAGGCCCAGCTCTCTTCTACATTTTGGCTGTGTAACCCTGGGTGGGTCATTTAGTCTCTCTTGGTGCTCAAGACAACTCTCCAAAACTAGAATTTGCAGCCACCCTGAACTGGTAGAGGGAGTTTCCTTACTGGGAGTTCTATAGTAATGAACTCCCAGGTCTAGTCCCTATTCCCAATCCAATTCTTCCAGAGATGCTACATAGCAAAGAATTATGGACCGCTATAATCAAAGAGTGATGGAACGGTACACAGTGGGTATCATGAGGTAGCAACACGTCACTATAAGTGATGGGTAAAAGAGAAGCAGAATGAAATAAATCACTTACTAAAGGTATAAGCAAGAAAGGAGGGGGGCAAGCATGTGGAAGGAGGGACAGTCTCAGTGTTGTACTGGTGAACATAAAATACAAAGGGTGAAGCCTCTGAAGATTAAAAAAGATTGTATATGAGGATTTATGGAAAGATATAAGTAGAAGTCACACACAAGAAATGGAAGAATTCTGTGCTCAAAGAGGAAATGCTCATACCAAGGAGACCATCAACACAGTAGAATGTCAAACAGTCCTATTTCAAAAGAGAAATACTTCATCTTTGTTTGGCCTATATAATCCCTTAACTCAATTCATTATTTCAATAAATATGGATATGTCTGATGGCATATCTCATTCCTGTACAACTCCTGTGCCATCTCTATGTTGCTAAGGGTTTCAAAGAAAGTATCTTCTAAGGCCTCAATATGAATCAATTAATATTACAAAAATTACAATATGTTTTGAGTCTTATCCTTACAATTTGGTACACAAATTCTCTACACACTCTTATTTTCCACACAAATCTTACAATCCAACCAAACAAAAACTACTGTCCTTTTCTCTCTCATGCCTTTTGCTTTACGCCCTCAAAGTCTTTGTCTATGCAGTTCCTCCAAGTTCCCCCTATCTAGATTACCTGGCCCCAGTCTTCGCTTGTAAAAATCCTTCTTATCCTTCATAGTCTAACTCTGTCATAGCCTCCATGAAGCCTTCCCTTAGTACTCCAACTAGGAATTCTGTCTCCCAATTTTGACGCAATCTGTTTGTGGCCCACTTGAAGCAGATATTATACATTGTCTTTTACTATAATTATCTGCACACATGAACTCTATAGTAAATTGTAAGCCAGGAAATATAGCTGACTCATTACAGTGTACAACATAATACCTTGCATGCAATAGATGCTCAAGAGACATGTGCTTAATGCATGCAAATATGCTTTGCTTTAGATAACGGTTTGTGTTCCTGAAAAGTTAAGTAAAAAACAATTTATATAAACTTAACTCTTATTTTAAACATACATGGAGAACTGCTATTTAGAAGAAGTCAATTACTATGAATCCTAGTAAAACAAAGATTCACTCTACAACATTTTTTCTATTAATCCAGTTTTCAAATACCGGGAAATCCCCAACATACAAATGGATCTTATTTCAAAAGTTAATACCAGTTGGTTCTTTGTAACTCTAAATACATTTTCCCCTACAAATAATGTAACTGGTTTAGTATTCACTTTAACCAACAAAAATACTTATTTAACCCTCAACATCACAGAAACACTCTTCATTTTTCAGAGTAGTAGAAAAAACTACTGTAGTAAATGTACAGGACTTTGGCTATCATTTATAGATGAAATGGGTTTTATGGACCACGAGTCACAGAACACCAGAGCTGGAAGGGATATCGGAGGCCATTTATCCCACCCGTGAATGAATAAAAATACCTTCTACAAAATATGCAACTTCCAGCCTTTGCTTGAAAATCTCTAGTGAAGGAGAATTCACCCCTCCAAACGCAGTGCATTTCACTTCTAGATAGCTCTAATGAGTAAATGGTTCCATGCATTCAGCTGAAATCTGCCTATATGCAACCTCCACCCCCTGCTCCTCATTGTCCTCTGGGGCCAAACACAATATGTTTAATCCCTCTTCCATATAACAGCCCTTCAAATACCAGACAATAACTGTTATGTACTAATAAGTATTTTCTCCTTCAAGCTAAACAACTTCAGCTCCTTAAGTCAATACTTTTATGGCATGTGCCTGAGGCTCTTCACCACTCTGGCCACCCTCCTCTGGATTCTTTCCAAGTTAACAATGCCCTTCTAAAATAAGCCACGAAGTAAGAATTGCACACAATATTCCCAACACGGTTTGACCACTATCAACTCCTTAGTTCTGTATGGTGCCTCTCTCTCTCTTAAAAAAGTTTATGATCCCATTAGGTGTTTTGGCTCCAGTAGAACTGTTGACTTATATGGAACTTGCAGCCCTTAAAATTATCAGATTTTTTTTGGATGAACTGTTGTCTAGCCATGTCTCTTCACCTTAAATTTGTCAAGTTATTTTTAAACCCAAATTGAAGATTTTACCTTTGTCCCCTGTTAAATTTCATCTTAATAAATAAGGCTCCACATTAATCTAGGAACAGTAAGTCAAACTCTTTGTACTCAACAACCAGAGAAGCCATGGGGTTCCAGAATGTAGGCCCACAGGAAGAACTAAAGAGCACCCAGCTAGAACCATACTGACAATGGAATTTGCCCATTAGACATAAGAAGTCACCAAATAGCGATATACCCATATGAAAGGGAACAGATGAAACCCCAACACGATTAGCTGCTCTCCTAACCGGAAGTAGTTAACCTAGAACTACAGTAACAAGTCCGGGTCTCTGAATGCCAGTGACTGATTATCCATGATGTAAGGCAGGGATTCAATGTGTCTACAGTAAGAATGCCTCTATGAATATTGCCTAGACAGGCCTTGGAAATTATTTCCGTAGTATTCATTTCCTGACTCTATTGCTTCTCCAGTTTGAGTTGGTGAGTTTCCTACAGAGTTAAACACTCAGGTAACGGTCCCAGGAAAATTGTGCCAGGATAACAAAGCTCAGGGGAGGGTGAGATTGTTGCTAGTTTGTGTTCACCGTGAATAGGATAGGTCTGAGGAATTCACCCAAATTGGTTGAACTGTTAGGGGTATCAAATGCTTTTGAGAAATGGCTCCAGACAAAGCTTACCAAGGCTTGGTCTAAGTGTGGTGTTCTGAACTCTTCTTAACCCTTTACTATCACTAAGGAAGAACACTCAGGGAAGAGGGAGTACCCTCTCAATAACATTGTTACTACAGAAAACTGTACTCAAAGTCAGAACTTATAATTCAGAGTGGCATGAATATCTTTCACACCAAATCCCTTACACCCAAAGGGATTACTATCCCTTTCCCTCTACACTATCAGAGGGAAGAAAGGATTCCCCTCTTCTGCCCTGATAGTAACTATACCAACAGCCCCTTATCACAGCAACTGGTGATACTCAAATTTGATAGAATTTTTAAAAATTAATTTTAGCAGTTATCTTTACCTAGTTTGCTTCAAGGAGAGTGTATACTTATATGTGCACATACACAAACACAAACGAGTAGGCAAAGTGCTAAATTCTTAGGAAAAGTACTTTATAAATCCAATGGACTGTTTATTATTATTATGAAGAAAAATAAGAACAAGAAAGCAAAAGCTATCCCTGAAATTTAAAAGCTTCAAACTGTATCACATAACATTTGTCAATGAATTAGAATAATAAAACCTAAACCATGTCACTACCATTTGTGTAGAATAAGTTTGAGAGAGCAGACTGAATGAGAGCCAGAAACAGCTGACCCTGTAGCAGACATTACCGATCTTTAACTATAGCTCAGATGAAACACAGAGTACAAGATATGTTAAGAAGCTTATGGATGATACTAAGTTGGGCAGTGCTGCTAATATCTTTTAAAATTTTTTAGCTTAACCTTGAAAACTTTAGTAGAGAAGATGAAGGATATCTGTAAAATAATATATCTAGGGAGGAAAAATAAGCTATAAAAATATAAGTAAAGAATGATTAGCTAAGAAGTAGCATGAGCCTTTATCCTTTCCCTTCCCCCCACCAAGAAAGTCTAAAAAATTATGGTCTAAGGAACAAAACATCCATCACAATGACAAAATTGAACTTGTCCCATTGCTCAGATAACATAGTACACTCATAGGTTTCTCTTCCCTTACAACTAAAGAAGAATTCACTTACCTGAGGATCCTCTGTATCTAAGGAGAGTGAGGAAGTAATATGGAGATCATTATCTAGTTTGAAATAACAAAACAACATAAGCACTTATAAAACCATATAAAAGTTTGTATGTCTAACATTTTATCTCTACTCATTTAGTAAAAGAAAAAATGCCTAGGACTTACTGGACTTTGTGTGTTATGCAAAAGCTTAAACAATGGAAGGAATTTATATTGGCCGGTTCTTATCAACAATGGTCAAATCTCAGTGGCCAAAACCTGAAACATCAGATACCTGTAACAGTCTTTCTTAAAAGCTGGGCATCCAACAAGAAATTAAATTAAGTCTAAGAAATATTTATTACATGAAAGGTCTTGTGCTAAAAATTAGTGACATGAGGATAAAAAATGGGCAAAGTTCACAATTTATGGAATTTATATTTTACTGTGGGAGGGTTAGGAGGGGTATAAAGATATGGCATGTAAACACATAATTATAATAAGAAATGTATGTTTGTGTGTGTATATGTATATAGGTACATATGCCTCTGTACCTATGTATATATACCTACATATGTACATTCTTTTGCATGTATTTTACTTTATCTCTGTACACGTATACATACTCACATATATTCTTGAGCCTTTCAGGAAGAGACATGTATATTCATATACTACATGATAAGTACCTTATAAAAAGGCATTTATGCACATGTGTGTTTACGTGTATATGTGTATATACATACACATATATGTTGTAGAGATATTCTTGAGTCTTTCATCATGTAGATATATATATATATACATATAAACAAAATATGTAAAGCATGATAAATATAACATCCAGAGGCATCTGTGTATGTGTGGGAATTTGCGTATACACTGTATATGGCTATTCTTGAACTTTTCAGGATGGTGATGTAGACAAACATACAAAAATGCTACACAATAACTATAATATAAGGAGACATCTTTGTACATGTGCATGTGTATAAACACACATAAACAAACATTCATATGTACATACACATGTTTATATGTATTCTGGAGTTTTTCAAGCTGTATCTACACACACAAAGCAATAAATGCAACATAAAGAGGCATCTATGTACATGTATGTGTTATACACACACATTTATATACAGATGTACATGTATACATAAAAATATATGCACACATGTATATATTCTGGAGTCTTTCAGAATGGAGATGTATAAATACTACACAATAAGTATAATATAAAGAGGCAAGGGTGTGATCTGAATAAACTGCTTTAGGAAAATCTGTGGAGAGAAAGAACACTTTTATCTGGGATAATCAAAGAAGATTCAACAGAAGGGGTGCCTCAAATGAAGAGAAAGATTATAACAAGTGGAGATGAAAAAGGAGTAAATTCCAACTCTGGGAGATGGCCTATATAAATGCACAGATACAGATCAAATGTCGAGTTTGGGGAAGTTTAGTAGTCCAGTTTGATTTTAATGGAAGGTATGAAACTGAGTTCTGTGAAATAAGGCAGAAAAGGCAGACTGAAGCCAGACCGCAGAGGTCCTTAAATCCAGGCTAATACAATTTATCTTACCAGCAAAGGGAACTACCATAATTTGGTTTTGTTTTTTTTTCTTTTTGATGATGGTAGTGACATGATCAGACTCGGGCCTTAGGAACAATGTTTTGGCGAGTGTATGAAAGATTGCTTAAAGATGGGAGAGAATAAAGGCAGCATCACCAGTTAAGAAACTACTAAAAAATCCAGGTGAGAAGACTGGATCTAAGGTGGTAGCCATTTAGGTAGAGGAGATGTAACATTGAAATGCTATGGAGGTCGAATCAATAGGACAAAATAGTTATTTAAATAATGGAGAGAAGGTGCTAAAAAGAAAATGGTCAAAGATGACTAGAACATCTGAAGCCTCAGGTAATACAGTTTGGGGTTAGGATGATGTCTAAGTTATGACAATTCCTGTTGATGGATGAGGAGGTATGTCTTTGGAAGTGAGAAGATTAAGGAAAAGGCCTATGTTGTTCAAAGGGTCATCAGTATGAATGCTGAAATAATGATGAATAAGAACCATTAAAAGGGAAAGAAAAAAATGTGAATCAAGTACTGAACTCACTGAAGTAGTAGGGAGAATGGCCTGGGAAATCAGTGATGATAGTAATAAGAATCTAGCCTTGACAACAAATCTTATGGAATGAATTTCTGAGTAATGGTGGCAGAAGAATGGTCTAAAAGTGGCAGAATGGATCAACGAGTATACTGACTCAACTTTCTAGAGTAGGCTGGGGTAGGGCAGGAGGTAAGAGGAGCAGGCAGCTTGAGAGTGGGTGGTAAAAGATGAGAGCTCTTTAGGAAAAAGTAAAGTTTTAACCAGCACCAACAGACAGAAGAGATACAGGATGAAAGGAAGTCTGCTGACAATAGAGGGGCCATTCCAGAGGAAGTGACAGAACAGGAGAGCAATCAACGATGGTTAATTGGAGCTAGCTTTTGTTATCTTTAGCTAATGATCACTAAAACAGTAAGTTCCAGGAAGTTGTTAATGGGATTCTGGGAATATTTTCACTTCATCTGTTTTGTTTTTCATATTTTGACTATAATGTAATGACTATTTTTATTAATGTTTGCTTAGGCCAAAACATATATACCAATTATATCAGGTGGCTTCTCTGGCTATATTTAAGTGATATTTTGTGTTATATATTGATCAAATAGTAGAAAATCTAAGTGGGAGGAAGAGAGAACAAGTACCTATGAAGACCACTAATTACTGTACACAATTGTTAATAACTACAAGCTATGCATGGAGATGAGTAACACAAAATGGATGTCAGTTGAATCCACAAGATATTTCTATGCATAATTCTATAATTTCATCAAGGTCACTTAAAATTTCACTTCTATAACATAACAAAGGATCTTCCTTGCATGCCTTTAATTTCAAATTGCTTTCGGTAGCCACTCTGCTTTACTGTTTTGTACTTATTGCCAGAATCATTAAAAGACTATCATGTAGGTTGTATATTACCCAGAGTTTGAAAGTCATGTTGGCATTGGGGAGACTTGGATTGTTGAGATAACTGATGTGGAAAATCTTCATACACAGGCCCTTCTAACCATGGAAAACAAATGACTGCAAGATACCAATGAGATCTGTTTAAAAAAGAAAGAAATATCTTAGTATCAATAAAAAAAATCTTAAAGACATTTAATCTTTTCCATAAAAACATCTGGTAAAAGAGGCATAATAGTTCTCATATCAATCTAGTAATAACTGATCCAATCGTTCGCACTGAGGTACCAACAATTATGAGAAAGCCTTTACTTATATTGCCCTAAAATTTGCTTCCCTGAAACTTTAATTCATTGAATCTAGTTTTATCCTCTAGAGTAATGGTGTCAAACTCAAATAGAAACAGGAGCCACTAATCCATATATAAAGATCCCATATATGGGCCAAATATTGACTTAGTTTTAAAATATTATACTATGTTTTGTTCTATTTTTATTTATTTTGTTAAATATTTCCCAATTACATTTTAATCTAGTTTGGGCTGCACTGAGGAGTGCTGTGGGCCCCATGAAGAAAAGCTACATGTTTGACAGCTCTGCTCTAGAGGTATGTAGGTACCTCTAGTTAAGCCTATATGACAGTGCTTCAAATAATTAACAACGCTATGTTCCCTTCCCATCTCTACCATCACCTCTCAAAACTCTTCTCTTTTTCACACAATTTCCAGTTCCTTCAAAAATTCCACACAGAATCCTCACCTCTCTGGTTTCTCGCTGTGCACTGAAAATGAGACACGAAGAACTACAGATTATATTCCAAATATCATCTGAACAGCAGTGTACAGCAGGATAATTAGAGCTGTTAATTTGGACTCGATATTTCCACTAATGCAGCCTAAGATTAAATAAATTGCTTGGTTTGAGCTTTGTTTTGGTTTTTTTTTTAAAGACATGACATGCTAATGACTCATTTTGAGCCAACAATCAACTAAAATTTCTATCTTTTTCTATTAAGCCAAGATGCTAGCATCCTGTTTTCAACACTGATTCTGTTATCGAATTTATTATTCTCTTCTACCCATCTGTGGAACTGTCATCCAGAGACATGATAAATATGTTTTGGGGTTTTTTCAATGTCTTCATCCAAGTTGTTGACAAAAATGTTCAATTGGACAAGGTTAAGAAAAAACCATGTGGCATTCCATTAGATATCTCTATCCAGTGCAATACTTTCCTACTTTGATGGATATGTGATTGATTAATCTCTAAAATGCATGTTTCCTCCAACTCAACAGATTCTAAATCATTCACACGTTTCATCCTGTATGATTCTCTTCTCAATGTCCCCCCATAAAACATTTAAAGAGGGCACATCTCACATGCCAAGGGCCTCTCTCTAGATCTCTCAACATTGTATGGGTGACAATGGGGACTGGTCATCAAATATCCCTTGCTCTCACTACACACCATTCTACCTCCATTTCTGGTCATACATTTCTGTTATAATATATTTTACATATTTACTGCAAAATTTTCATTGGCAATATAATGCAACCTACTCATATCCAATGTGTATTTACTTCCTTTTGGATGACCAGCAATTTTAATTTCAGAGACTGTCATTCTTCTGGCAGAATAATGATATTTTAAAAGGTGAACCTTTAGCTCAGGTAGAAGCTTGGGATTTACACCTGCCTAGCAGATATTTCGAACTGGGTGTCTCATAGGCATTTTAACCTTAAAATATTGAAATCTGAACTTACTATCTTTCCCTAAAAACCTCCTTCCTAAATTCCCTATTACTCTCACAGGTACCACTATCCTCCCAATCACCTAGGCTCACAACCTAGATGCCCCAGCTCCCCAACTCTCTCATTCTCCACATACAATCAGTTGTCAAGTCCTATAATTTCTACTGTCATAACGAACTCTCATATATGCCCCTTTTTTTTCTCCTCCAACACTACCATCAGGCTAACCCTCAACACCTCACACTTAGGCTATTGAAAAAGCCTTCTGATTCATCTCTCTGCCCCAAGTCTTTCCCCACTCTAGTCCAACCTCCTCTTATCTATTAAATCAATCTTCCTAAGTCACAGATTTGACCATATCACCACCACCACCACCCCACACACACACCCATGCAATAAATTCCAGTGGCTCCTTGTTACCTCCAGGAATAAACAGAATCTTCATATAACCTGGTCCCTTCCTATCTTTCCAGGCATCTTATTCCTTCCTCCACTCAACATATTCTGTGGTCCAACAACCCTAGCCTCTGTGCTGTTGTACCCGTGATACCCCATATCCCTTCTCATAACATGGTCACTGGATGTCTCCCATGCCTCAAACACTGTATCTCCTCATCTCCATCTCCTAGTTTCCCTTGCTTTCCTGAAGACACAGTTCAGACCTCACCTTGTGCAAGAAGCCTTTCCCAGGCTTCCTTAATCTTCACGCCTTCCTTCTGAGACTCTGCCCCATTTATCCTATATGTATCTAAGTTGTACATAGTGGTTTACATGCAGTTTCCTTCATTAGACTGTGAACTCACCGAAAGCAAAGACTGAGTATTGCCTTTTTTTGCATCCCCATCACTCAGAACAGTGTCTGACACACATCAGGTGTTTAATAAATGCTCACTGACTGACAGTAGAAAAGCATATTCAAGGGGCGGCTAGGTGGCACAGTGAATAGAGCACCAGCCCCAAAGTCAGGAGGACCTGAGTTCAAATCTGGCCTCAGACACTTAACACTTACTAGCTGTGTGACCTTGGGCAAGTCACTTAACCCCAACTGCCCTGCCTTCCCCACTCCAAAAAGGTTTTTAAAAAACTAAATTTAAAAATTTTAATTTAATTTAATTTTTAAAAAATTAATTAAATTTAATTTTAAAAAGTAAATTGAAAAACTTAATTAAAAAAAAGAAAAGCATATTCAATTTCCCAAAAGCAATCCAGCCTATCCTCCAACTTCTATTCAGTTCTGGACCTAGTTAACTATCAATTTTCAATGTCTGTTGAATGGATGTGTACTAAAGACCAGCTTTATGGCTTATCTACTCAACTGTATCACATAGTCCAGCAAAACAAAAACAAAAACAAAACATTCTTTTACACAAAGTACTATTCCAATAACCCCCATTATAAAGTAAAAGTGATTGTTGGTTCTTGAAGGCCACACCAGTTGGACATAAGGCCTGAAAGTCTATACAATTCTATAAAGGTTTCAGTTACAATCCTAGTGACTGTATGTCACTTTTCTGAGGACCAGTCTAGTAAGTTTGGAGAGGTTCATCACCAATAGGCTAGTCACCAAGTAATGAATTATTTGGCCATGGCTGCCCTTCAAAAAAAATTAGGATATAAAATAGCCATCAATCCTGTGTGAGCAGCCACTTTCTACTTCTCCAGTGATGAGTGGAAAAGAAATAAAAGGTGCAAACAATCACCCAGCTTTAACCCATTTCAAACACAGACTTAACTGTGGGCATGCCAAATGAGAGATCATTATCCAGTACCAATGAGGAGACATGCTATTAGAGTAGTTCTCAACCTGAAGATCATAAACTTTTTATCTTAATTTATTAACTATGCTTCAGTATAATTGATTTTCTTTATAAACTAATAGATTTTATTTTGTGCATTTAAAACATTATTCTAAGAAGGGGCCTCACCAAACTACCAAAAGGGACAAAAAAGTTATACAAGAAAAAGTTTAGTCTTTTTATTAAATAAACCGAAAAAAATATCAACATTGACATTTCTTTAAGTTGAAGTAAAACGATGCAGAAGCTAAATACGATGACTCATGGATGCTTCTTGAATAACCAAATAAAAGAGCTGACAGAAATAGTTTAATCCTGTACTAAGACAACAAAAAGGATCACTTGTAATGAGAATGGGAAATATTATTAGACTTTCATACCAAACTTATATCACAGATAAAACTTGAGTTATAAGAAACAGAATCAAGGGCCTCACTAATTTATTTGCCTAACTCAAGTTTTATCTGTGATACAGGTTTGGTTTTTTAATGCCAGCATACCATGTTAAGTTACAGTTTATTTCATCCTTTGGATCTGATAGAGGACAGGACTGAGAATCTTGATTCAAGGAATTAAGGCCTTATTAGCATGTTTAATAAGAATGTGATTTACTTCTAAAAAGCACACTAATTTTTTTCTGATTTCATTAGTTGTAAATCAGTTCTCATTTTCTGGTTATTGCAGAGATCAATTTCCTTTTCTCATCTTTCACTGCTTTATCATATCTCATTTTTTCTAGATCAATATGAACATTTTTTCTAATACGAACTTCATTAATTTGGTCTTAGTAATGGGAATTATATCTACAACTGATTCTTTCAAATTTTTAAGACCTACTACAATGTTCCCTCCCTTTCTTATCCTGTTTCCTCCTCCCTCTCCCTCTTCCTCCTTCTCTTCACAAACTTCTACTGACACAAGTACCTCTGGAATATTTCAGTATGATAATATAATTATTTACAAAATATTACCCGTAACTCCTTGACAAACTTCTCATGCCTATCCCAAGATTGGAATCGTGGTACCAGACAATACTAGAAATTTAAAATAAACAAATTTGAAGAGAACTACAACAGAGCTGTGTCCTGAAAATCCAGGGAGAAGAAAGTATTGACAGGAGATGACCAACAGACTCAAAAACTACAGAGAGGTCAAGTAAACCGTGTGGGCAATGATTATAGACGACTTTTTCTCTGGGTTAAGCTATGAAAGGTAGGATGAACACAGGACACAGCTTGAGAAGATGTGAAGGGTTTTTCAGGATGCATGAGATCTGCATGCGCTGGTACACAGTAGGGAATTGAACTAGTGGATAAAGAGAGTAATCATTTTATATAAACGTACATACACACACTGTCTCCCTCATTAGAATGTAAGTTCCTTAAGGACAAGGACTCTTGCTTTGCCTTTGTATCTCCAGTGCAAAACATAGTAGCAGGCACAGAGTTGGCAATTCATGAATGGTTATTGACAGATGATCCAGTGGCTGGTATGCTGAAGATAGGAAAGTATCAAGGGTATAATTAGACGGGTTGACATTAGCAAAGAAAAAGGTCACATCATTCTCTGAGACAGGACCAGAGAGGAAAGAATGGGTCGGGGGGAGGGGGAAGAGACAATCCTGAAGTGATTTGAAGCACGGAATCAGAGAGAAAAGGGAGTCTGTAACAGATGGTCTCCATTTTTTTCAGTCAAGTAGAAGGCAAAGTCATCCACTGAGAGACAGGCATGAGGGAGTGCTGTGAGCAGCTTGAGAAGAGGCTTGGAATAGTCGCAGTGGGGAGAGTGTTAGAGAGGTCAGTGAAAACAAAGGAGAGGCACACAGCGACGAGGGCCCGATTGGAACTGGATAACATAAGCACGCAGTGGACCCCGGCAGCATGGCTACATGACTTACTCTAGCATGTTCAGATGCACAACGGCAAAAGCAGAGAATGACAGGAGTAATCAAGGACTGGAGCATAAAAAGAGGTGATTATCAGCAGGACAATGATGCCAAGGACTCGAGCTTTGGAGACAGTGTACAATTACTTTGGTTTACTTAAGAATTCCGAAGGAAGATGAGACCAGAGTAGCAGAAATGGCTTGGGAAGAAAGGAAGGAATGGAGTGACGAGAAGTTGGCAATGATAGAAAATGGGTTGTGAAAGGAAGGAGCACAGGAGAGCTGGGAGGTGAGATACATAGTGAGATACATGAACTTCAGAGTTCTGGGTTATAGATGTGGAACACTTGTGAGTAAGGGAATGGCCATTCCTGTCTGTGACTGAGGTGGAATGAAAGTGTAAATCCTGGAAACTGAGGAGGTTGATAAACTAAGAAGTAAAGTTATAGGAAAGAATACCAACATATAGCATGGCAGCATGGCATAGTGGGTAGAGTATTACTAATGAGTTCACAGTGAGGAAGAAATGTCTAAGTCAGGGATGGGGAACCTGCAGCCTCAAGCCCCTCTAAGTCCTCAAGTGCAGTCTTTTGACTGAATCCAAACTTTACAGAACAAATCCTCTTAATAAAAGAATTTGTTCTATAAAACAGACTCAGTGAAAAGGCTGCACTTGAGGACCTAGAGGACCACATGTGGCCTTGATGCCACCAGTTCCCCACCCTCTGGTCTAAGTCTTCCTCTGACACCTAGAAACTAGGTAACCTTGGCAAGTGACTTAAAACTGTCAAGTTGCAAGCAACTCTTGAGACCATAAATATCATAGAAGGTACTATTCTGCATAGGCAGAAGACATCTATCATGAGAAGCTTCCTAAATAATAATGAAATCAATAGTCCATTCCAAAAAAGAAAAATTAACATGTAAGTTTAAGTCTACAAAGATAAAGGCAGTGTTTGAAATGTAGAAGACAGTGACTCGGGTACTGACCTTCTTCAAAAGGAGAAAGGATGACCAGATAAGCTGCCAACAAGATCTAGACAGGATGATATGAAATAATGGAGTGAAATTCAGAGGAGATGTCACTAAGTGAAGGTGGTATGGGAGATGCTGTAAGTAGCAGCAAATAGAAGCACAAAAATGATGTGGGGGAAGTCCCTAGCAAAATGGGAAGCATATTATTATTTTTTAAGATTTCTTAAGATTTTTTAAGATTTCTTTTTTACCCTCACCATCCTCATACTAACTCTTTCTCCTAAATTGGCTACATCTTTTATCTCAACCATCATTTTCTTAGCCACCTAGGCTCAAAATCTTAGTCTTCTTCCATATCTCACTCTCCTTTCCCTCTCATACTAAGTCCTATAAATTTGAAACATGTCACATCAATTTTCTCTTTCAATTTCCACTGGAATTTCCTAAGTACTTCCCACTTGGACTACTGAAATAATCCCCCCCCCCCTCCAAGGGACATGCTATTGGTCCATCAGCTTCCAGGTAAAGGATCATGGCGCCCACTTAAGAGTTAGAAGAGATCATCGCTACCATCTAACCCAACCCCCTCATCTTACAAACCAGGAACTCAGCCATGCAGATGAGAATAGGTGTTCAGTCACCTGGCTCTGAGTGCCATTTTCTTTCCACTCTGTCACCCTTCTATACTATGCATCTGTCAGATTCATATTCCTAAAGCAAAACTAATCAAATCAAATCACGTCCCTGTTCAAAACCTTTTAAAGGTCCCCTCTTCTGATTACTGACTTAATTCTAAAGTGCTCCGCCTCACACTTCATACTCCCTTTGACAGGGTCTCAATCCACAGTGCAGAGGAAAACACTGCCTTTGGAATCAGAGAATCTGGATTCAAATCCTGCCTTACGATTACAATCTGTGAGAGCAGAGGCAGATCTTCATCTTCTCTGAGACTGTTACCTCATGCATAAAACAAAGAAGTCGGCCTGAACAATTTCTGGGCTCCCTTCCAGACTACTGTAATTCTATGATTCCTGTCCCACAACTTCCTGATGCTACAAATAAACTATAAGCTTTTACCTATTTATATAGACACCTCTGCACAAGATGTTTCCTTTACCTCCAATGCTTTTCCCCATTTCCACCTGTCAAAATCTTTCCCATTATTTCATATCCATGTTATAGTCAACCTCTTTCAAGAATACTGCTCTGATCCCCAGTTGGATGGCTGTGTCATCTAAAGCCCCTCTGATCTTTACACCAAAGCAGAAGGAATTTATCAATTCCAGTTCTTTAGGAGTCCTTGCTATGAGAAGGTTTGCAGAAGTTATGGTGTGATACATGACAAGCATATGTTATAGAACTGAGGAGAGGCCCTTGAGAAGTCTTGTTGTATATTCAGAGTCAGGGCAACACTTCTTTCTCCTTTTGACCAAGAGGGTTCAAAAAAGTGAAACTGTTTTCCCAAAAGTTCTTTTAAAATGTTCAATTCATTCCACATCCCACTGAGTTCTAGTACAACAGAATTTTGGTGGATTATAATGTAGTATATGCAAAGCAAAAATTAATTGAGTTGCTTTTGTGAGGATACATTGAAAATAAAGCTAAAAATTTAGAAAGTGATACTTTGCAGTGCATCTATATCTAAAAGCACAACATCTTCCAAAAACTCTCTTCTATCATATTTTAAAATAATAACCAAACTTACGCCTCATTTACAGGTACAAAGATGTAATCTTTATTAAAGATGTTTATATGACGTGTCCATGTACGTACTCTTTTATGTCTTCTCTGTGCCATTCTGTGAATATGGAAAAAAAAGCACATTTTATTTCCATCAATCAAAAGGCATTTGTGAAGTTCTTACAAATGTGACAAGAATTTTCCCTTAAAGGTTTGGAAGAAATACCTCTAGGTTACTATTTTTTAAACTGAAAATAGAACTTGGCACATCATAGTGGTGAATGAGTAAATGAAGAAAGGAAGGAACTAGATAGATGCATGTGCTCAATCTAGTAAGTATAAATCTTCTAAGATGTTTATACTTCACAAAATATTTTACTTTATTAACTTTTGGCTTATTGATTTTTTTAAAATCCCAATACACTGTCTTCTGTAAGGCAACTGTTTTAGCAAAATCTTTTGGGTTAGTTATCTCTTTTTTTTTGTTCATTTCCTTCTAATAAGCAAAACACTGCAATTATAGTCTACCATGCTAACAAAAATTCATAATTTAAACCACTAAAACAAATAACTACTGCAACCTAATTGTCAAAGTAGGCATTATAACTTCATAAGGGTAGTAGATTCAATGACATTGTGAATGTGAGATTTGCTCACCTCATGATGCACACACCCAAATCACAAACTTGCTAAAACAAAAGCTTACTCAGTAGTTAAAGAAATCTCAAAGATGTAAGTTCATTGCAAGGGAGAATTCTATTTTCAGGCTGTAACGCCAAGAGCATACAAACAAATTATTTACAGACTCAATTTGTTTACATAAAGTAAAGGTTTAGGGTACATTGTACTTACAAACAATAACAAATTACATGGGTAGAGGGTTCATGAGAGATATTTTGTTGTTCTAAAGTAAAGGCACACACTGTTGGTGGAGTTCTGGAGAACAATTTGGAACTATGCCCAAAAAACTATAAAACTGTACATACCCTTTGATTCAGAGATACCACTAGTAGGTCTATACTCAAAAGAGAACAAAGAAAGAAGAAAGGGGATCATATGAACAAAAATATTTATAGCAACTCTTTTTGTGATAGCAAAGAATTGAAAACTGAGGAAATGTCCACAAACTGGGGAATGGCTAAACATGTTACAGTATATGAATGTGATGGAATACTATTACACTATAAGAAGTGAGGAAGAGGATGGTTTTGAAAAAACCTAGGAAGATTGGCATGATGCATGATACAAAGTGAATTAAGAAGAACCTGGAGAACAATTCACACAACAACAGCAACATTGTAAAGATAATTAGCTCTGAAAGTTAGCAACTTTGATCAATACAACAGCCAACCATAATTCCAAAGGACTCAAGATAAAATATGCTATCCACCTCCAGATAGAAAACTGATGGACTCAGAGTACAAATTAAATCATCTTTCTTTTTTTTTTTTTGTTTTTTTTCTTGGAATATAGCTTATGTGGGAATTTGTTTTGTGTGTCTATATATATTTGTACTGAATTATTTGGTTTCTTTTTGTTTGGTTTTATTTTGACTTCTTAGTGGATAAGGGAAGGGGATGGAGAAGGGAGGGAATATGAGAACTAAAATTAAAACAAAACTAAATTTTAAAAAGAACAAAAGTAAATTAGAAAATAAATACTATTGTGCTTGTGTTTCTCTATTTGCTATAACTGTATTTAAAAATAATATGAATTATTAATAAAATGAGAAGATTTCCAAAGCATTGTATTAGTTATTTGGAGTAGGGTGGCAATTGGGGGTAGGAAAAATAAGGAGGAAGAGTACTAGTACTGAAAATAGAAACCTTCTCTATATAAACAATTGCAGTGGGATTTGTGAAAGATTACTAGAGTAAGCAGTTAAAAAAATGGTCAGAGTTACTACAATGAAAGAAGTGGGATGAAAAGAAATATAATATGTCATCTGTCAAATGAGTAGATCTCATGAGCTGTCTCACAGAGAACATAAAGAGGATGCCCATGGGAGTGGGGTAGAAAGTGTGAAATTGTGGAGACAATTAAAACTTGAGATTTATCAAAAAACTAAGTTTTAAGATCTAAACATATGTTCTTGGTCATAATATGTGCTAGACCAGAGTGTAGATGGATCAGTGCAAATTCATCATCTTTCTTGGAACAACTCCAAAATACCTGCCATATTAATGGTAGGTCAATAGTACCACCTCCATATGTAAAAAATAGTAGTATATACTTTGAGATTCAGGATATGGAAGCATAGTAACAACTACAGACAAAGTAGTGAGAGTTTCTTCCTGCAAAGACAAAGATCAACCAACACAAACAATTAAAGAAATTTTTGGTGATTATACTATGAGTAATGAAAGGGACTGGCTAAATGACACAAAAGGTGATTAAAAAGGAACCATCAAAGAGTTCCAGTCTTCCTGGGAGATTGGCTTCCATTTTTGTTTCATTTAATAGGCACCATAAAAACTCCTTTGTTTTTGTTTGCTGGATCTCAAATCAGCTTAAACTATATCAGATATGCAATGCAAGTTCTTTCACAGTAATATTTTTACTGCTTGTTAAAAATTGTTTGACATAAAGTAAAAAGAACAATGTTTTCTATTTAGCTTAGCGAAATTTAATACACAAAGTACAAAAGGGCCCTTCAAAAGACTAATTTTGTAAAGCAGCATAAAAATTTTAAGTTTGATATAACATTATCTATTATTGAGCAATTGTTATTGGTATAAGGAGACCATCCAAAAGATTTTACTTGCTGTAATACAAAATAACAACAACAACCACAACCACATTATGAAGGGACCTCTAAAGGGAAAGATGGGTCATGAGGACAGTATTATAATGGAAAGGCTCCAGGCCAGGTAATTTATTCAGTGTTTATTTAGTCCTCAATGACTATTCCAGTCCAAAGTGAGTAGCACTTCCTTCTTTGAACTCCTAAGAAAGATTTGAAACCATATTATATTATAGCTTATTTTGTTTTCTAAATATTTCATAATGTTAGCCTTGACTTTCTAATCAAATTTTAAGCTTTTCGAGGGCAGGAAATATATTCTGTGCTTTCTTTAGTATTCTTAAAAACGGTAGTTAAAGAGTAGATGCTCAATAATGCCTATTAATTAACACATTGATGAAAATGAGCTCCCACACTGGGAAATTTATCTCCATGTTAGTAAAGTAATAAAATTCAAGATTCATATGTAATGTAAATTAAATTAATGTATATTCATAGGAAAATAAAACCTAATACAATATCTATTTTAAAAGACTTATTAAATCAAAATGCAGTCCCTAAACGATACAATCAGATTTCCTTGGAAAATGTTACTTTTAAAAAAATGTAATGGGGCAGGATCAAGTTTATCTTACTTAGTTTTTCCCAGGGGAAATAGGTAAGCACCTCAGTTGAAAACAACCTCAGTATAAGACAAAATATTACAACAATGTAAAAATCAATTTTATATACACAAAATTTAGGACCAGGGCATTAAAAGTCTGAAGTGCTAAGTGTACTTTTATATTATTCTTATTTCATGGATTTCCCTATCTGTAATCCCAATTGTGGTTAGAAAATGTAAGTTCTCTCTTCTTTATTTTATCCTAGAAGGCTTACACTATCAATAACATTGGAAGAGCTAATCCTTGTATTCCAAAATACGATTTTAAATACATCATGTAACAAATTATGTTAACATCGTATGTGTTCAGGGTCTTTAATTACTATGTCTGTGGTTTGGGGAGCAAAGTGTTTGATTTCTCACAAAGTTCATTCTAAGAATGCTACTCTATTTCCACAAGTAAAGTGACATGATGAAAACAATGTTTCAGAAAAAAAATAACCTGTTGCAATGTGTAGTTTCAGTCTCACTACATTTAAACTTATCATTAATTCTGATTATCCCAGTGAGTGCTGCAGCTCTTTTTTATAGTGACAAAGAATTAGAAACAGAGTTGATGGATTGAAGATGTAGAACAGCAGTTCTCAACCTGTGGGTTATGTTAAATTTGTAACAATGAAAACACACCCTGCATAGCAGATAGATTCATAACAGTAGCAAAATTATAGTTATGAAGTAGCAACGAAAATAATTTTATGGTTGGGGGTCACCACAACATGAAGAACTGTATTAAAGGGTCGCGGCATTAGGAAAGTTGAGAACCATTGATGTAGAGTGAAATATAGGATGTCCCAAAAGTTTTAGTACAGAATTGCACTTAAGATTTCATACAGAACTGTACTTAAGATTTATCTTGGGACACTCAGCATACATGTTTTGTCATGGACATGTGGGAATTTGTTTTCCTTGACTATGAATACGTGTTAGAAGAGTTTTATTTTTCTTGTTTCAAGTATTTGTTAATTGAAAAATAAAAAAAAAGATTTAAAAGAAAAATGTTCAAACTCACTAATAAAGAGAAGCAAATTAAAACAACTTCGAAGTACTAATTCACTCCCATCAAGTGCACAAATATAATTAAAAGTAAAGAAGTTCAATGATGGTGAAGTTATGGAAAAACAGGTGCAATCCCCCATTACTGGTAGAATCACAAACTTATATGATCTTGGTTGGCCATCTAATACATGATAAAATTACAGAAATAATTATGTTCTTTGTCCCAATATTTCCATTGTTGCAGTATACTCTGAAAATATTAATAGGAAAAAACATCTAGCTGTACAAAGATTTTCATTGTACTATCATATTAAAAAAAACTGAAAACTTAATGTCCAACAGCAGAGGAATGAATCAATAAATTATTGTACTTTCACACAATACTATAATCCATTTATAATCAACAGGCATAAAATATATACAAATATGTAATATTTATAATTTTCAATTACAAAAATAACTTTTAAAAACTATATGGAATAATGAAAAGAAAAAAACAGAATCAGAAAAATATATTACACACTATCACTAGATAAATGGAGTAAAAGTGAATAAAAATGAATAGAAAAAGAATTCTAATGAAGACTTAAAGGAAGTGACTGAAAAAATGCATTTTTATGAATTTTAAAAAATTTAAATTTAATGAGTTGCTAAGCAAATTTAGATGTATTTATGTTCAATGTTAATCTTTTAACAAAATATTTAAAATACTCATTCATATGAAGGCAATGTTAACTCAGGGCTCAAAAGGAAATCACAAAGAAATAGTTAAAATAAAACATAATATCTCAGGAAGTCAACTTACGAAAGGTTTGGGTTTTCTTCTATTGAATTATTTTCCTTTCTAGTCAAGCATTTATAAAAGAAGCTGCTAAAAATGTGGCTTCGTTCAACAAGATCATCTGAGGCTTTCTCCAATATAAGATATCTGTAAAGGTAGAGTAACACCAAAAGAAATCATTTATGACTTGGAAGTTTTGCCCTTAACTTAGTCCTCCCACAAAATATCTTACAATATATACTGAAAACCTAAGTTTTAGAGTTGATTAAATTAAACCAATCATTTTTTAAATGTAAATAATAATTTGATTCTCATTTATTCAACATAAACATTAAGAGGCATCACCCTTTCACAAAGATCCATTTAATAATACATAGTTTAATATTACCTACTCTTTCCAGCTAGAGCTAAGAAAACCAGGATCACTCAAAGAAGTCTTGAACATTTTATGGAATGCTAATTAAACTGGATTTCAAATTACTTTCTACACCAAAACATTCTCTTCGGTCCACAGAGATAAAATGTTTCTTTTTATTTCAACCATCTGGTAACAAACTGAAGGCCTATCTTAGCCCCTTAAAAACCAGGGCATTTAGAACATTCATTAGCTGTTTTTTTGGCAATTATTAAAGAATAAAAAATAAATACATATTTTCTTAAAAAACTAAAAACAACCCCTCTAACAAACAAAAAATCAAGTTACACAAGTATATTTAAACCATGAAGTAAATTAAATCCAAAGTGAGTACTCCAAACAGGACAGTAAACTCAAAACTAAACTGAAGATTAACCAGTTTCCTTTTTTTAAATCTTCCCATAAAAGATCTTATCTAAAAGATAACTTTGAACCATTTCCCCCCTAAAACCTAAGAATGACATGGTTGCCATGGATAAAGTCTGCAGTGACTGATTATATCCAGGATAACAGTCTCAAGGGACATAAGGAAAACCAGGGTTACTCCTTACTAAAAAGAAAATGTAGCAAAGATCACACAAAACTATCTGAAAAGTATAGTATTTACTGATCATGGAGCTAGGAAGTTATCTGCATTGAAGGAGATGAAAAAAAAGTTCCTCCACACTGTCCTTTGACATTCCATCAAGGTATTTCTGTCATTTACTTCCTAAGCCAAGTATTAGTTTTGTTTTTACAGTAGTAAACTGACTTGTCAGCTATAATAATCACATCTACATGTATTTCTATTTTCCTTCTGCTAAAAAAGGAAAGATCTTGTTTTGATTATCATACTTTAATACTTCAGGGATCTGTGATTTTCTCAGGGAAAATACTCTTCAACAAAGATCATAATATCTTTAAGACTTAGTAGATGGTCTTGAAAACTCCTATAATTAAAAAGTTGATCACCTTAAGCTAACTTGGTGATGAAAAGTTTCTCTGGTCCTCAGAAGACAGGTAATAGAGCCTAATCTTGTAAGCACCAAAAGTCTCTCCAGTTTGGTAGTGCATGCCCCGGCATACATTCTGCTGCCAAACCTTCAAGAACCTGAGGTTCCACTACACCAAAATAAAGGCTCAAATTGGGACTTTAATGGAAGGAAATAATACTCGCAAAAAGTATGGTTCGGCCTCTGCCCCTGGAAAGGAGAAGCAGCTCAGGTACAACAGCCCTGCAGCTGCCTCCATGTGGCTGCTTCAGAGCTCCTGCAGATTATAGGGGGACCAAGCAGCCATTCTGAGGGGTAATTGCTCTTGCTTTAACCTGCATGGATCTGGATTGCGGTCTTGGGTGGAGGTCCTGGGGTGTGTGACCCGATGCCAGAACCTGTGGAGGCTTCAAAAAGGGCACCCAACTAATAGCTCTGGCAGCTGTGAAAACCCCAGCAATTTGGGACAAAGCTCTCCTCTCTGGAAGCAGTGTTCTACTGTGGCAAAAAGCTCAAAAGTCAAGTAATTGAGTGGCAACATGAGCAAGCAAAGGAAGCAAAGCAAGCATAGCAATCCAACTTTAGATTCCTCTTTTGGGGACAAAAAGGATCAAAGCATGGAACAGTCAGAACTCCTGCACCAAAAGCTTCCCAAAAAAATATGAACTGGTTACAGGCCATAGAGAAGCTTAAGAAGGATTCTGAAAACCAAATAAGAGAAGTGGAGGAAAATTGGGAAGAGAAATGAGGATGATGCAAGACAATCATGAAAAGAGAGTCAACAACCTGACTGAAGAAAATAACACCTTAAAAAATAGACTAACTCAAATGGCAAAAGCAGCCCAAAAAGCCAATGAGGAGAAGAATGCCTAAAAAGCTGAATTTGCCAGATGGGAAAAGAATCTCGAAAGCTCACTGAAGAGAATAATTTTTTCAGAATTAGATTGGAGCAAATGGAAGCTAATGACTTTATGAGAAATCAAGATACTATTAAACAGATCCAAACAAATGAAAAAATAGAAGGCAATGTGAAATATCTTCTTGACAAAACCACTGACTTGTAAAATAAATCCAGGAGAGACAATTTAAAAATTATTGGACTACATGAAAGTCATGATCAAATAAAGAATCTAGAAATAATCCTTCAAGAAATTCTCAAGGAAAATTGCCCTGATATTTTAGAACCAGAGGGCAAAAGAGAACTTGAAAGAACCCACTGATCACGTCTTGAAAAAGATCCCAAAAAGAAAACTCCTAGGATATTATAGCCAGGTTCTGGAGTTCTGTAATGGTAATTAATTTAGCAGGTATTTAGCCCTTAGTTCCTAAGGGCTAAGGACAGAAGGTATGAACTCTGTCTCCTATGTGAAAGAGACAGGGCGTGAATTCTGTCTCCTGTTGCTGACGGCAGAAGGGGGTTGGCTGAGACAGGAGGCCAGTATGTGTATATAAGAAAAATTCCAGAGACAGAGAATCTGAATCAAGAATTTTCCTCCTGGTGGCTCCTGGTGGAGGGAGCAGGATTGTCCCAGCATCTGGGAGTTGGGCTTGCTGGACGGAGAACTGAGTTGGAGGAAGCAGGATTGTCCCAGCATCTGGGAGATGGGCCTGCTGGACTGAGAACTGAGTTGGAGTTTTCTATGAAACCAGAATCTGGTGAAGGCTGAAGTTGCTGCCACCTGGAAGGCGACCTGGGAGGCTGAAATTCCTTCTCCATCTTAGGGCCAGCTGGAGGACTGAAGAAACATGACTGGGATGTTAAGACTGTGTTTGTTTGTGGCTTGGTGGATCCTTGAGTTCCTGGCAACAGAAGTGGTGAAGGGTTTGAGATGTGCTAGACTCTGTGAGCCTCAGTATGTAACAAGAACTGCCAGGAGGATGGGATGAGAACTTGGGAGCTGTCTGCCCCTGAATCCAGGTGACTGTTTGATGGATTCAGGTAGGAAGCAGGGACCATTGAAGAGGATCCAGGGCATCTGAGAGACCACCCGAGTTAAGATGAAGAAAAGGCCTCTCCTTGGACATTGAACTGTGTGATGAAATTGAAGTTTACTAGACACCGAGGGGTGGAGGGTTTATATAATTTTCTAATGATTGTATTTTTTTGATTAATGATACTTAGTGACTGACTGCTAGATAAGTGACTGATTAAGTTAATCTGTTATTGCCCCATAAGTGGAAGATTGATTATTTTATTGTGAAATGACTGAATGATTAAGTAAGGAGGGTTTCCCCCCTTAGGGAAACCAAATGATTATTCTTTTGTTCTTTGTTCTAAATATTGTGGCCACTGTAGTGAAAACTATGTGGCCATTCTAATGTTAAGCTGTTGTGAACATTATATTGTGATTTTCTGTGATAAGATGTGGTATGAATATTATATTGTTATTTGTTGTGAATGTTTGCCTTGATTTGTAATGGGATAAATGGAGCGTTCACTATACTGTGTAATCAGAACCTTAAAAGCTGTTCACAGTAGCATTCTTTTGGGAATCTGCTAGTGCATGGCATTACAAGCTCCCTGATCAAGGAGAAAATATTACAGGTAGCCAAGAAGAAACAATTTGAATATTGTGGAAACACAATCAGGATAACACAGGATCTGG
>CM053588.1:270661737-270695564 GCA_028646515.1 Pseudochirops corinnae
AGGGGAAAATATGGTTATTCAATGAAATAGAGGACTTTCAAGCTTTCTTGATGAAAAAACCAGAGTTGAATAGAAAATTTGACGTTCAGATACAAGAAGCAAGAGAAGCATGAGAAGGTAAACAGGGGGAAAAACCATAAGGAACTAATCAAAGTTGAACTATTTACATTTCTACATAGAAAAATAATAAGATAAGTTATAGCATACCAAGTAAAATAATTTAATTACAGAAAAATAAGGAGTTTTTGTACAACAAAAACAATGCATCTGGAATTTTTTAAAAAATAGGCTGGGGAAACTCTTCACTGCAAATATTTCTTATATAAATTTGAGGTCAAAAGGATTTAGCACAAAAGAAATTAACATTCAAAGCAATTGCCATAAAGTTTATTAAATAAGCAGCTTATGAAAGAAACAAATTGTTTCTTAAAAGTCACCTAAAATACTGTTCAAATTCTCTAGTAATCAGAGAAATGCAAATTAAAGCAACCCTTAAATGCCTTATTTTTTACCCATTATGTTGGCACAGATAGTCAGAAAGGGGAAAAACAATCAGTGTTTATTGGGCCCTGGAGAAAAAGACACTGCTGATGGAACTATAAACTGATCTAATCCTTTTGGAAAACAATGTGGTACAATAAAAAGTTATAAAACTGACTCATTGATCCCAGTATCAGCAATATGCCTCAAAGAGGTTTTTACAAGGGGAAAAAAGACCTTTCAGTGCTAAAACTATTTAAAACTACATTAGTCATAATAATAAAAATCGTGGAAATGGCCTATGTATCCAATGACTGAGAAACAATTTATAAACTATGATTTATGAACACAACAGAATATTACTATTACATAAAAAGACAAATGTGACAAATGCAAGGTTTATATAAAATGATTCAAAGAAAAAAGCAAAATCAAAACAATATATACATTGTTACAAATATGAATTAATAAAAGAAATAACAATAGCAATAAACACCAAAAGGAATATGCAGAAGAAAAATGTTCAAATGAAGACGTGAGAGCAAATAGAACGCTTTTGTTCTTATCTTACTAATTTATAAAAGTTAACATACACTTAAAATATATTTCAAGTAATGAAATCTGGGGGTTATATATGATCCCCTTTCTTTCTATTCATCACTTGAATATTTCCATTAAAGGTTACTAAATTTAGATTAAAAAAACTCATTGGGCTAAAAGACACAACAGACAAACTAAAAAGAGATGCTCAATTCCCACCATAATATTAAATTAAAATTTAACTTTTTCAACATATTTACTCTGCATCTTTTTAAATTTGCATCTTTTTCAAAATTCCTTCCATGCAAAGCTATAGTGGTCACAATAGCTATACCAAACTGAACTGTGCTATCTATTGGAAATAAAGAAATGAAACTAAACCATCGACTTAGAGAAATTTTTGTAAGCCAGAAAAAAAAATTAATTTCATAGAATGATAATGGCCAATTAGAAGACTGAGGACTCAATAGAACAAGTTAATGGTACAGTTATTTGGAAAAAAAAAGAGTGGCATTTATGTGATAGTTGTCGATTTTGGTATTAACGAATATGTATTTAACGTGATAAGTGATTATAGATTCATATAAAGACTAGAAAAAAGTTAGCTAAAATCTGGCAAGTTTCTGCTGACATTCTGAAAGTGTAGTTACTTAAAGTACCTAATACCTTTTTCCCCCTAACTTGTGACAACAAAGGTAGGTGAGTTATCTTAACCATAAAAAGGTATGTTTGTTATTTTACTTACTTAAGATAGAAATCAATGATTACATCATTAAGAAATTCCCCATCTTCTAAGCACTCCAGATCTTCATTAGTAACTCCTAACCCTCCTTTTGTAGGTGGTGGAGGATATACAATCAACCTAAAAAGTAACAATGAAATTAAAACAGTGATGAATTGGGATTAAAAATACTTTTAATAAAAATGGGATTCTCCCACAGAAAAAGAATGGAAATAAACTACAAAGTGTTACATTTTCCTTCTTTTTTCCTACTGTTATCAAATTTTATGCTCAATTTCTTTTCTGTAACTTTCCTTACTCCAGCTCTTCCTCCCTCTCTCTCTCTCTCCCTTTCTCTCTCTCTCTCACACACACACACATGCACACACACACACACACACACACACATACACACACACACACACATACACATACACACACACATACACACAATTCCAGAACAAAGAATAGGCTGTTACTAGAGGGCATAGGATCTTTGGTGCCATGAACCCCGTCTTTAAGCTATCTAAGGAAGCCTATGGACTCCTCAGAATAACAGTTTTCAATGCATAAAATAAAATACACAGGATTAAAAGAAAAACAATTATGCTGAAATACAATTATCAAAATATTTTTTAAACAAGTTTGTAGACCCCAGATTAAGAACTCCTACTATAAAGGCTTATATTTGTTGTGCCTACTAGACTATAAGACTAAAATGAATGCTCAGGATCCAAGTCTCCATAAAGAAACGTCCTATATCAACTTCAAAATGTGTAGAAAATAAACTAAATGGAAAACAAACTGAAATATAGTTTCTAGTATCTACAAAATACTAGAAACCAGGCTATAGCTAGTCAAGCACTCTTTCTCTAGCATCTAGTACAAAAGTTTATAAAGAATGACACTTGTGAATTATTGCCCCAAAGCCAGGTTGGATTAGTTTCAAAGGAGCCATCCTGTTCAATGAAGAAAGGTTGTGGGGCAAATAAAGGTAAGTGATAATAAGAAAGGTATAAACTACATCCCTTGACCCACTAAGATAACACTAGTTAATTTAGATTTTGTGATCATCTTTCCCTTGGTTCTCTTTTTTCCTCTATGACCACCCCTCAGACTCCCTGACCATATCTGAATCCATAATCCACACCTGTAACAGCAGGACTCTAGCCTGAGGCCTCTTTCTCATCATTCATAAGAGTTGTCGTTCACTGACCTCATCTATTCCCATGGACTTAATTATCAGCTTTATGCAGATGACTACCAGATCTATAGATCTAGCTCAGCTTCTTCATCTGACCTCCAGTCCCAGCTGCTTAGTGGACATTTCAAACTGGATGCCCCACAGACATAGTAAAACTCAATATATCCAAACCCATCCTTCTTCCAAATCTCCTTCCCTCTGGGGCACTTCTAATCATCCAGGTTTGTCACCTCAGTGTCATCTAGTAAGTCACTAGGTGGCACAGCAGATAGAGAACTGAGCCTGGACTCAGGAAGATGTGAATTCAGATGTGACCTCAGACACTGACTACTGTGTGATTTTGGACAAGTCACTTAACCTCTGTTTGCCTCAGGTTCCTCTTTTGTAAAATAAGGATAATAATTAATACCTACCTCCAAGAGTGTTGTGAGGACCAAATGAGAAAATAATTGTAAAGAGTTTGGCACAGTCTTAGGTAAACAGCAAACATTATATAAAATGTTAGTTATTTGGGAGGGAGGGAGGTAGTGAGAGGGCAAGCTAGGTGGTGCAGCAGATAGAGTAATGGGCTTACAGTCAGGGAGACCTGAGTTCAAGTCCCACCACAGACAATTACTAGTTATGTGATCCTGTACAAGTCACTTAACCCTGTCTGACTTAGTTTCTTCATCTGTAAAGTGATCTAGAGAAGGAAATGGCAAATCACTGCAGTATCTTTGCCAAAAACAAAAACCTGAATAGGGCCATGAAGAGTCAGGCACAACTGAACAAAACATTTTTTTATGATTTATCCTTGATTCTTCATTCTCCCATACCTCACACATCCAATTATTGCCAAATCCCATTATTTCTACCTCCACAACATCTCATACCTGCTCCCTTCTCTCAACCACCCAGTCACCACCTCAGTAGTTTAGGCCTAGCCTGGACTATTAGAATAGCCTTCTAATTGACCTTCCTGCTCCAAGTCTCTCCCCACTGCAATCCATCATCCACACAACTGCCAAATTGTTTCACTCTCTTTCTCAATAAACTCCATGGGCTCCCTATTACCTTTAAGGTGTAATGTGAACTCTGGCAAGAATTTAAAGTCTTTCACAACCTGGTCCTTACATATCTTTTATGCATTTTTATACATTGCTACTCTTTATGAACGCTCTAGTTGAAATTGAATTGCTTTAATACTGCTCTTCATATATCATACTCTACTTCCTGTCTCCATCCCCATACCTTTGCGTTGTCTGCTTCATGCCTAAAATCTGCTCCCTCCACACTTCTGTATCTAACATTCCTTAGTTTCCCTCAAAACTCAGCTCAGACATCACCTTCTCCATTAAGCCTTTCTCAGTTCCTCCCAACTACTAGTGCCCCCACCTCTAAGTGCCTTATATTTATTTGTTATATAATTATGCCGTGTATAATTACGTGTGTACATACTATTTCCTTCAATAGAACTTAAGGTTCCTCTGAGGATGGATTTTGGGGGGAGTTGGGGATGGTATTTGCATCTCTGGCATTCAGCACAATGGCTAGCACATAGTAGGACCTTGGAAATGCTTGTTTGATTGATTTGTATCTAACTTAAATTTGACCCTAAAGAGCACTATCTAAGAAAAACAAGGAAATCTAAACATTCTGTATGATGATGCCATACTTTGTTACTAGTTTAATTAGTAATATTTTATACATAATAGGAAAAAACTGAGAAAAAAGATCATGCAGGAGAACTAATAGTTAAATTTTCAATTCCTTAGGCATTCTCTCTGCTGCATCAGCTGAAAACCCTGAAGGCTGAAATGTGAACAAAATAGCAGTTCTAATACTATTTGAAAAGATCCAAAGTACCTTAAACCAGGGCACATTTAAATGACAAATTGTGTTTTTTCTATCATAGATTCAAATGTGAAACATTTAATATAGAAAGCTAAAAATCACAAAACCACTTTCATTCAAATCCGACTTAATATTCTTCCTAAAAGATTAACTCTGCCAAATATGGAATTTGGAATTGCCATTCATTTTTGAGTTACCAAAAAACTAAACAAAGTAGCACCTTTTGGAGGTGAGGATAGGGAAGGCAATCAGGGTAAAGTGACTTGCCCAGGGCTACAGAGCTATTCAGTGTCTGAGGCCACATTTGAACTCAGGTCCTCCTGACTCCAGAGCTGGTGTTCTATCAACTGAGCCACCTAGCTGCCCCATACCTTTTTAAAGTGCTTATTTTCACTCCATAAATCAAAAGAGGAACAAAACAGCCAAAATATGATTTCACTTTTGGAAAAAGTATTAGTCTAAGAAATTTCAATTCAAAAGACAACATTTCCAAAATTGGATAGGGAAAAGCAGGCCTGGGACTGGAAACTGTTTTTCAGCTTTAAGCACTGTGCCCATCGAATACAAACAGGATAAGACATTTAGTACATACTTTTTAATTGGTCCAGTGTTTTTGACTTCTTTCCATTCATTATCGTCTGGGTTTGATGTAATGGAAAGGGAATAGCACCCACTACCCCTCTTCTGCAAGAGGGTATAGCTAGGCTTGGTTACATTGGTGTTTGAGGTCTGATAAAAATAAACAGCAAGAAAAAAAGTTGTCTTTATGATTATGTATGAATAGAAACATGTTAAATCTGAAATACAAAATCAAAACAAAACCCATGATATATAAAAGGAAGATACCTACCTGAGTTAGTACCATTTTAATAATATAGGAAATATCTATTTTTACATATATTTGGCCAAGTAAAAAACAAACTAAAATAACTCTTAAAATCCTGGCTCTAACATTTATTTGTGGGGTAAACATGAACAAAATAGCTTCTCTGAGACTTAGTTTTATTATCTATAAAAATAAATGGACAATTAACACCAGAACAATCTACCTCAGAGGGTTGTTGTGAAGAAAAAGGTTTGTCATCTTTAAAGCATTATATAAATGTAAATTGTTATAATCGTCACTATAAGCAGATATAATTCCATGACCAGAGCTTTTGTAGAAGGAATTTTGTTTCAATGGAAAGAATGCTACAATTAAAGTCAGAAGACCTAAATTCAAATGTCAGCTGTGCTCCTTAGCACTTGCTGACTGGGACAAGAGGGTAAGTGATTCACCCAGGGTCACACAGTCCATATGTTCAAGAGACAGCATCTGAACTTAAATCTTCTTGTCTCCAAGATGGGCTCTCCCTATCCACTATAACACACTGCCTCTACCTTGTTTTTACACAAGAGAAAACAAACCACTGGCTGGTTAGCTCAGCTAGAGCAAATACAGCTAGTAAGGGCAAGGTCGTTATTTTAATCATAGATCACTTGAGTTCACTATGTCCAGAGCCACAGATGATCCCATACCTGAAAAACTAGTGCCACAAAGATGAACCAGAATTGGCTCAGACTCATTGCCATTATGGAACAGATAACATAAACGTATACGGTGGGTGAGGAGTGTCATTTATAGCATAGGATTAGATAAATTCTTCAAATTTATATAAATCAAATAATGTCTTAAATGCACCAGGAATTAACTATTTAAATTCTGTAGTGAAACACATTGCAAAGTAAATACTAATTTTCAATCCAAATTTATCATTTCTCTTAATTTACTTGCATTAAAGATTAAAATTTAAACAATATAGTTGTTGGGAGATTTTGGGGGGGGGTTTAAATACACAATCTTGATTTAATATAAAGGAAGATTTTCTATAGCAGCACCATTAAAATCTAGAATAAGTTCTAAAAGTTGTAAAATCTCACTCTCTGGAGGTCATTCGGGTTCTTTTGATTTCTTCCTTCATTTCTTTCTTTTTTTTCTTTCATTCAATTGGAAGGAGTGCAAGAGAGAGAAAATAGATGCTTATGAAATGAAAAAATTAAGCTTTAAAAAGAAAAAACAAACTTTTCTCAAGCTGATTAACATGAGACTAATGAACTTTCTGTGATTATCCAAAGTGGCCTTGAAAAAAATGATGAAGAGAAGAAATAGTTAGATGGTAAAGGAACTTAATAGAATGAAAAGTGTGAGTACAAAAAGGAATGCCTTCTGAATGAACATGAAGTCACTCTATCAGCTGCCAAAGCACAGTGTCTTCTGATTCCTCTGCTTCAAGTTTAGACTACCATATGGTTGCCTAGCTTCATGTGATGCTAGAACTGCTACTCCAAAAATGTAGTCTAAGTAAAATAATGGTCTGGAAAGCTCCAAAAAGTTTAGGGCTGATTTAGGGCCTTTAACATTTCAGATTATACATAGGGGGAAGTCTTTAGTCCCTCACCCTATTTAAACAGTCTTCCATAGGTTCTCTAGGCCAAAAGAATCCGTCTGCAGGATGCAGCTGTCTAGAATTCTAAGTATTTTCTTCATTGGAGGGAAATTGTATAAATAAATAAGCAACATTGACACATAAATAACATTCACCTGGAGAAGCAAAGAAATGCTTGTCTTCCACTAGTATTTGAAAAGTGGCTTAATTTCTCTTATAAAGTTCTTTTTATTCATAAAATTATCTTAGACATGCACTAACCTGAGAGGGAGATTCTGCCTTCATTTCAACAGCATCCACTGGTACATGGCAGTATTTTGATGAAGAACAATAATAATCAATGAAAGAGCTTTCTTTTGCAGATAAACCCTGAAGCAAAGAAAGAGCCTGGTTCCAAGGCAGTGGATGGCAAAGGTCTACTGATCTCGTTTTTCTGCTCACTTCTGCCATCAACTCATTCAATTTATCCTCCTCCTCTTCTGAAGCTGGTTTGCTCAACTCAAGGAATATGAATTCATCAGATTTAGCTAGAAAAGAAAGAGGAACCCATTTTAATCCCTGTTTTCATTTTGTCACTGAAACTCTTGACAATTATTAGATTATGAACAAAGGTATAAACTGTGATCTCTTGTTTAGATGATGATCATAGACTACAAGAAATCATTACTAAAACATTAACAGAACTCATGCCACTTGGCCATTCTATTGATTTAATTGCACTATTTAAGAAATTCCTAATGTAACCACAATATTGCCAAGTTTCTCTTTATTTTTCCCCTATCAATTAAGAATGCAGCCAAGTCACAAAGTACTTCAACAGCAATCTCTCATTTGAAAAAAAGAAAATCTTCCTAAACTCTCTTTCTCATCTGCTATTTCAATTCTTAATCCTTTGAATGAGTCTATAGGTACCAAGGGCAAAAGGTAGGGTTGAGTGATTAACAGTTTGCATTGGCTTCATGAAAAATGCCCACTATGCTCACCACTAATAATGCTGAATTCGGGGAAAAAAAATTTCCTACTTCATTTTATCCAGTTCTGACTTAAATTTATTGTGCTTAAGTGATACAAACCAACACTAACGTGGAAAAAATGCCCAGGATATTTATATTTAATATTCCCCCAATATATTTTTGTTCCCATAAACCTATTTATCTACATTTACATACATTTTGGGAGAAAGAAATCAAGAAAGAAGCTTCTTTTTTTTTTTTTTTTTTTTTTTGCTTTTTGGAGGGGGAGGGCAGGGCAATTAGGGTTAAATGATTGGCCCAAGGTGGTCACATGGCTAGTAAGTGTTAAGTGTCTGAGGCAGGATTTGAACCTAGGTCTTCCTGATTCCAGGGTCAGTGCTCTATTCTCAGCACCACCTAGCCACCCCAGAAAGAAGTTTCTTTTTATAATCTGTGCAAAGCGTATGACTTTCTCTGATATGAAATTGCAAAAATGGCCAGAAAGGGTTGCTCTAAGTAGAATATGTTTTATAGTTGACAAAGCAAACATGAATCCAATTAAAGGATCAACTACAGAAAAATTATTTCACTTCAGTTTCCAAAACTGTACAATGTGGAAAACGATACTATGTACTTTATAGGGCAATGAGAAAAGGACTCCACAGGCCCGAATCCATTTTGTAAGTATCTGTCACCGTTCTTTCCCTTTTGCCTCTGACTTCCCATTGAGTCTCAACCCCGCGTGTGAAGGGAGACACTACCTGAGGCAGCAAGGGTCCTGGTCTTTCTTTTGTGAAATCTTAAAGGGTTTTAAGGCCCAGATGTCAAAATAAAGGAAATCATTAAGGTAAAGAGTACACTTGAATCATTCCAGATCAACTGCCTATCTTACTTAGAAATATAGACAAATCCTCGCTTTTGCCATTGTCAGTACTATCTTTCCAGAACCAAAGAAACTGTTGAAGGAATGGAAAAATGAAATTTAGCACTGATTGACTTTGTCACTATTTCTTTAAAAAATAGAAGTAAAAATCTCAAAGATGAATGAAAGCTGTCTAGAATGGCACCTAATTAACAGAATTGCAGATGCCAATATTAAGAAAATTAAACCACTTACCCCACATTTCAGTTTAGATCATAACTCTCAGGAAGAATGTGAAAAATACAGAAAGCGACATATGGCATATGGTAATAAACCTAATAAGTAAATCCTTGAACACAAAACTAGAAAAGGAGACTGAACTCTTTCCGAGGCCTCCCTGGCTCTGCAGAATTTCAAGTCCACCGTACACTTACACATACACTTACACATACACTTACACAGCTGCCTTAAAACAGATTTCCCAAGTTGGTTTTCAATCATTTCTAGGTAATCTGAAGACGTCCAGAGGAATAGGATAGAATTTCTCCTTTTACAATGGTTCTCATCTTTATACGTCCATAACCCAAACTTCTTTAAATGCATGGTATCCACTAACAATGAAATTTCATTCAGAGACACTAAGGAAAACAAAAAAAAAAGTTTTAAGCTTTACATCACGTGATAATTTAAGAAGTTAACCTATTTAGGAAGCTACCCATATCTTTTTCCAGGGGCTCCCTATTACTTCAGTCTAGAATTTAATACACTTCCCAATCTGAGTCTAAATGACCTTTTTAGCCCTAACACACATTACTATCCTCTATAAATTTTATGTTAAAAAACAAAATGGAATATTGCCTTGCTAGCCACAATTTCACACTCTCCTTCCAGGCATGCATGCACAGAATCACTCCCCCCATTCTTGAAACGTAGCTCCCTCCCCCCCTCATTGCAGCCTTTCTCAACTTACCTTCCTGCAGGGCTTAACTAAGGGACTGCTAAAACTCTCTCCCTCTCCAAACTACCTTACCTTATAGGTGAACATGTTACGTCCTCTAGTAGAACGTAAGCTCCCTAAGGGAAGGGACTGTTTTAGAGTTTTTGTCTCTCAGACCATAGAAATCCCTCACTTTGAGCTATGATCTGAAAAGGATCAAACGTCCTCAAGGAACCATGAAGTAGTATTAGTGATTCACAAGCTAATCAAAACTCAATCCACACTTGGTGAGTCACTGGTAATTCTTAGTAAGGGTGACAGCTTTCTAATACAAGCTTCCCTCCTCCCCCATAAGCACTTTAATTCAATACATGGATGATATATAACAAATTATGAAGAACAACACAAGGCAATAAACTTCAGAATAAACTGACTTATTAAATCTCTCGGGGAATGACTCTTTCCTATCAGTTAGTCTTTTCCCCTTTCGTTCCTTCTACACTAAACTTTTCCCAGTGTGACTCCTCTAAAAAATTGAATGCTCACATAACAGAGTACTAATAATATACTGAAACTTTCTAATATTTACGGATTAATTTTTTCTTCTAAATTACCAAAGTTACGATATCTCATAGTTATTTATTGTATTGCGCTTCTTAGTATGTCTACTGAGTGTGATATCAATACTGTGAAGGCTGACTTTGTAAACATCACCATCATTACCCTGATTCATTATTTCCAAATTTCTGCAGAGTGGATTTCTGTGGAAATAAATTTGTACTCACAGCCTTTGTTCCTATATTCACTGTTAGAACAGAGGTATTTTCTTCTATTGCTCTCATTTAAAATAATCCTCGCCTCATTAATTCTCCTTCAACTTCAGGTGAAACTATTACCTCGTTATCCTGTTTTTTTTTTCTGCAATGCCAGTATTTACTCTAGAAGTTTTTTGAATGAAAAATAAAATGCTCTAGATTGCCTGAGCAAAAGTATGAGATGAATTTCCCAGCCTATCTTTTATTATTTTAATGTCTAAAGGATCTGTAATTTCATCAGTCTGCACACTCTCTATCAACAAAGATATTAACCCCTCTGTAATTTAGTAGTTGGTATTGAAGAGTTACAGTAGCCAAAACCACGAGCTAACCTAATTATGAGCCTCACCAAACTTAGCTTTCTGATCCTAGGTACATAGACATATAGTGAATCACTGGGCTCGAACTCAAAGTCTTTCAAGATTGGTAGAACTTGCTAAGACTTCTGTTCCACTGGTATAACCCTGAAGAACCAAAATTTCCTTTATCAAACTAGAAATAATGTAAAATTATACTTCATTGAGTCCAGTATTATAGATCTCCACAAATTCCTCTATATCTTAAAATACTGTTTTTTAGTGTTCACCACTCCCCAAGCTGCTACCTATGTTAAGTTTTCCTTTGATACATCCATTTTCACATGTCCAAGCAATTCCATTTTTTTTTAAGTTTTCCATTAAAGCTTTAATTCAGTTATTCCCAGGAAAAGCACAATGAGCTGACTTACCATTATTTGTCATAATACAAAATATACAATATAACATACATATATATATATATATATACACTGCACTATTTTGAGAATAATTTTAGTATTTTAAAGACATTTTCAAAATCAATAATGTTGAAACTGCTGAACACTCACTACTAAGCTGACTTTAGTCTGTATAATATTAAATTTTTTAGTTATGCTTAAGTGGCCACAATGAAAAGCAATTAGGAACAAAAAAATACTTGGAAAAGAAAAAATGATTTGAAGTATTTTCAAAGAAAATTGGAGGAAATAACTTATTTTATGCACAGAATTACAGAGAAGAGAGTAGGTCATAAAGCAGTAATTGCTTACCTTGAAATGGAATCTTTATAAACTTTGTTGTGAACTTAAAGGAAAATTAAAAAGTAAAAGTTAGTTTTGCCAAAGTGCTACTTAAAATAGTTTTCAAAATTTTTTTTCAAATCATAAACTCACATCCTATAACCTGTACTATAAAAATTATGTCCCTGTATCAGCCAACCAAGTAAATGTTCTAATATGAAATTTTCATGTCATAAATATTTAAGAATTATATACTCTATTTCTCTTTTTTTTTTAATTTGCTCATTTACTTTTTATTTACAAGATTCAGTTCCACAATCACTTGAGTTTCAGATTTTCTCCCCTCTCCCCCCCATGGTGGCGTGCAATCGTTATACTCTATTTCTCATAGGCTCAGTTTTAAAACTTAAGTAAAAAAACTCAGGTAGTCTCAATAAACATTAAATTACAATGATGTCTTCCTTCACATACAAAATTATGCTTCACTGGTACGGAAATGAGGAAGTCATGTTTTCTTATCAGACTAGAAAAAACATAATATTCTGCCTAATTTAAGCCACCATTTTATCATAACCTCCCAAGTTCTTATACATTTTAAAACACTGCTTTACCCTTCCCCCATACTTTTTCCTTATTTTTAGACACTTTTTAAATCCACTTTCCTTTGTCAGTGTCAGTGGTTCTCAACCTTCCTAATTGCTGCAACCCTTTAATACAGTTCCTCATGTTGTGGTGACCCCCAACCATAAAATTATTTTTGTTGCTACTTCCTAACTGTAATTTTGCTACTGTTATGAATCGTAATGTAAATATCTGATATGTAGGATGTATTTAAATTGAACATAATCCACAGGTTGAGAATCACTGGTTTTAAATCATTACTTTTCTAAAATTTCTCCACCAAAATTTTATTTCCATTATGCTCAGAAAATACTGTCCCATGGTAGAAATTTTGCTATGAATTTTGCACAATCAGAGATGATGAATCTGCACTCATTCATTCACATTCTCTCACAATCAACAACTCTGTGGGTTGCCTGGCCAAGATTTGTAATGAATTTCGAATAGGAGGAAACAAAGTGTTCCCCCCTGAAGGTTCAAATCCACAATGCTGCCCCCCAGACGAATGTGCTCTGACCAAATAAACTAGTAAGAGAATTCAATAAAAATAGTGAAGTACTGGACTTCCTACATTTAGGAAATAAATAAATTTGCAATGGTACAAACCACTAATCATTATTACATTTCTAATTATATTTCTCAAAGACTTCCATTATCTTTGTTTTCCTATTCTGTGTGCCCCCAGTATGGACTTGTCCAAGTAGATCATTCACACTCCTCTGGCACCCGTCAGCAAGGATCTAGCGTACAGAGCTCGTTTTGCTTGCTATTTAAGTAGTATGCCATGGCAGGGAAATACATGATAGCGTGTGTACGTTGACTCTGAATTTTGGGTAAAAAGATCCAGTTAAATAAAGTCAAATCATTTTTTTTATTCTGGTATTTTCAAAGAACTGTTATTTACATTTAGCCCAAAGCGTGTTATTTTCTTGCCAAAACTTAAGAAAGTGAATTTCTGAGACAAAATTCTACTGCTAAAATGCTTTTAATGAGCCTATAGACTTATAAAACACATTTGGTAACAATAAATTTGTTTTCCTTATAAAGAATATATTCCTACTGAAAGTTTTATGTTGCAATGAATATATCATAGAAATATAAGGCTGGTCCTAGGCAAAATTTGTGAGACGCATTCCTCCCCTTTTCATGTCCTTCTCCCTCTAACTGCCCTAAGAGAGATATAGTTCTCAAGAGTTTATGTTTTCCAATCTCAACTTGGCCCTCAATGCACATGGAAATCCTTTTATTCTTCTCTGACTCCATCAGATAGTAGCCATTCCAAATTTTCTCCTCAGTTCTCCAACTTCCTATAAACTTTCTCTCTTCTCCCCAGTAGGACCTCACCTACTTTGTTGAGAAAACAGAAACCATCTCCAGGCTTTATCCTCGTGCCTCAGTTGGATTCTCCCTCTGGCCTTATGGTTCCCTTTTCCTATTTATGAGTTCTTCCCAGAAACTCCACTTTGAGGAACCAGTGTTTTACATTCTTTAGACTTTGCCCCCATGGCCCCATGAGGCTACCTCCTCTTTCCTCCTTCCCCAGCTTTTCAGCTCCCTTTTATGTGTCATCTTTTAATAACGAGCTTAGAAGCTCTTAAAAGCAGGAATTGTCTTTCTTTTTGTTGATACTTGTATCCCCCAAATTTAACATGCTGCACACAATAAGCACCTAATAAATGCTTGGTGACTTGGCTTGATAGGCTCCCAGTTCTCCATTCCATATTTCAAAACTCGTCATTCCCCATCCCGTCCTCCTTGCTCTAGTTGCTAAAGAAAGGGGTGGGCCTTTTCTATACCAAGGCTCCACTTGAGTGCTAGATCCCACCCTCTCCTGTCTCCTCCAGACATCTGGCCCCTTGATCATTAGTTTTCTCTCATTTTCATCCCCCTCTGTCCATATAGAGAGGTAATGAAGTGGCTCAGTGAAGAGAGCTTGGGACCCCAAGTCAGCCTCAGACAAGTAGAAGTATGTGACCCTGGCCAAGTCATCTGATGTCTCTCTGCCTGCCATTCCCTCATCTTTAAAATAATACCTACCTTATAATAGCACCTACCTCCCAGGAGTGTTGTAAAAGTAAAATGAGATTATTGTAAAGCCATCTGCAAGCCTTAAAGCACTGTATAAGCGCTGATTATAATTATCAGTAATAAAATATACTAGAGACAGGCAAAAAATAGAATTGTATTTCAATACAGTTGGTTTCCTTTCTAACTTGAATCTTCTTTGAATCACGGACTCCTCTGGCAGTCTGATAAAGCAGATGGACCCCTTCTCAGAATAACGTTGGGAATAAAATTCAGAGGATTCAAAAGGTGAGTGGAAAAAACCTGACAGACTCTGCAAGACCAAGTTAAGAATCCTTGATCTGAGGTAAAAATGTTGCCACTCAACAACCATCTGCCAAACCCACTGCTTCCCTCTGTCCTGTGTGCTTGGGGACTCCATGCGGCCTTCCAGGCTCTGGACGACTGACACAAATTCCCGCCACCTGTCTAACCCCTTGGATTTTGCTACCCCGAACACTCTAGCTTGACTCAGAAGGATATCGTTATTGTTTTGGATCAGGATTTGGACCACGTCCCCCTTTCTTGCAAGGCTCTTATCATCAGGTCCAATAATTACTGGAATTCACTTGTACCAATCAAATCCCAAGGGGCAGGGATGAGACAAGGGAAGCAGAACTATAGTATAAAAACATTCAAGGTTTAATGGGCTCTTATGGACTAGCCTGGGAACCTGACCACCATTTATAAAATTGTCTTTAGGAGGAAATGCTTTCAGAGTTCTGAACAAAATAAATGATTTATAAATGAACTTTTACAACACTACCCATTCCTAAGCTAGGGACTTCCAGGACACCTAAGTGCTAGAACCTAATTTGAGTTATATAGTGCACATGTCCCTGTTTAATATGGAACATGAAGAATTCTAAACACTATTATATCATATTACTCTACTTTTCAGATACTCTTACTCTTATGTAAAAAAAAAAATACAAAGTTATTTAAGGAATGTGTTAAAATTAAAGAATCAGAGAATTTTAAAAGGGATGTCTTCTATCCCAACAGCCACATTTTATATATGAGAAAACTGAGGTGCAAAGAGATCAACTCTTGGTCATGGTCACAAAACTTGTCTTTTTTTTAATCTCAAAGTAACATCAAAACAGAAACAATAAAGGATGATATGATTAAAAATAAATGCAGTATGGTATAGTAGGAGAAAACTAGCCTTTCAGCTATAGGACCAGAATTGCAATGAGAATTTTGCCAGTTACTAGCTCTGTGAATTTAGGCAAATTATCCAATTTCTGTGAGCTTCTGTTTCTGATCCTGGAATGTAAAGCACTTTGTAAATTTAAAATTTCCATGTAAATATATGCAATTGTTATAGTTTGAGTAACTAGAAATTATAAGAATTGAAAATGAGAGGCCCAAACACAGCAAGAACTACTTTAAAAATCTAAAGCATCTGATAAAAATGAATTTCTAAATCCTTCTATCACTATTTTTACTCAAAGAAATTCATAAATGTTTTATTAGTGATCTCAAGCTAAAAATACTTACAGTAACACAACCACTAGAAACTCCTCTTCTGCTGCCAATGTAAATAGTGGTAAACGTAATATCCAAGTGTAGATCCATCTCATCACTGGGTATAATACAAGAAAAATTGTCCATGACGAGACTTTCTGAAAATACATTTGGTGAAACCTAGAAAAAAACAGAGGATAAAATGAACTACATTAAGTATTAAATGAACATCAAATACTGAAAAAATTAATGTACATTTTCAGTTTTAAATGCCATCTACTATACTCATTTTATTAATTCATTATTATATAATGAATTAGCCTATATTCTCATGTAAAATAATAAGTTAAATTGAATCATTTCCAAGTTCTCTTCCAAGTACCATTCTACAATTTGCCAATGGTTGCAATTTACATCAAGAAGTAGTGAGTGCCAAATCAAACTACCACTTTGGTCAGCATCTCACTTAGCAAAAACAATGAGTTTACCTTGCAAAAAAAAAAAAAAGAAAGAAAGTTGTTTTAAATAACTGTCTCTCCCAAAATGAATTCCATAAAATGATTTTTAACCTATATCTGATCCGAATCTAAACCAATGTCACTGAAATCGACAGCTTCAGTTATTCATCGTAAAAGACCTCCTCCCAAAAGGTTTAACTCATTTTTGGCATTTAGTTGTAACAGAGGTCCCCAGCAAACCAAGGTCTGACTTCTGGTGAGCACAGGAGTGGTAACTGTGAATCTAAGACAGTACTTTCTGTCATGCCAATCCTATTTGCTTAACCATTATGATGTTTATTATTACCTATAGAGGCAGAGCTGCTCATCATCACTGAAAAACTCAGATAATATGTTGCTCCTATTCAAACTTAACAGTTCTGTCCGAATTCTCCCTAACAACATTACATTTTTTAGGCTGACTTTCTTTGTATTCCCGTCTGCCCTGCCTCCATTCATATTCCCTTTCAGCATGCCATATGTATTGGACAAATGATGTTTCCTCTACCAGCTGCTAGTCCAGCTCACATTATCAGTACAGAATTTCTTCTCCATCATGATCCTTTTATTACCCTTACTCATGACAACTATGTGAAGAAAATAAAAAGCAAGAAACTAATCCCCATCACAGAAGTCTGCTGAGATAGGCATGTATTAAGCCTTCTTTTTACATACAAGTGAGACTAGTTTTCCTTTAAAGGCACTGAATCTCCCTTGGAGGGTTATTTGGCTCAGGGGACTAACTGACCTAAGCACAAAGTAGCTCACAAAGAGCTCGAGGGGCTCTCAGATGCTTGGTTGGTGCCACAGGAGGGTAGCTTCCCTCAGTCGAATCGACTCAAGATGTCCTCAATGCTGATTCTTCTTGATTAGCCTCTCCTCCTATGGCTAAGTAAATCTTTTTTGTTGTTGTTGAATGCTAAAAAACCTATACACATCTATCTCATTTTGTTCCAAAATATAACATAAACTATCTGGGGACTGGCCTGAACAAGGCCCAGCCCAAAATACCTGCAATAAAATAAATGGATAATTTGGACCTTTTTTTTAAAAGATAGAATAAGTACAGTAAAGAGATAGAAAAGTTTCACTGGGTCTTCACAATTCGGAAGACATAATTAGAACCTTAAAACAAGTCAGATTTTCTTTTTTTTTTTCCAATCTACAATAATTTTATTGTAACAAGAGAAAGCAGGCTGCATAAAGGCCTACATGATCACAATGGAGGGTGATCTCTTCCAGACTGAAGTCTGAACTCGGCTACAACTCAGAGAAGCTTACAACCACAGCTCAAAATACTCAACTCCCAGGACTGACTGCCCCATACAGACTGGTCAGAAACAGGCTATTTATTGCACAACCACGTTGCTGAGGTCTGGTGGGGAGATGGCATAAAGGTGACAATTAAGAACTTTACCACATGCTCCTCCTCCATCCCTTGCCCAGAAAAGGGAGGAGGGAATGCTCATTTCTTAAATTACATCTGACTTAACTCTCCAAGTATATGGATCCTAATAGGAAGGGTTTGAAGGTCAAATCACACATCTTTGGGTCAAAGGGAAAAGACAGCAATAAGAATAGGGGACGAGGGGAAAGTTAAGGTCTCAGCTGTCCGACAGGTGAGAGTCACCTCTCATTTCCTCTTATTTCTTAAAGCCAAGAGGCTGCACGACAGCGGCCTCAACCATCCAAGGTGCCTCCGTCAGTCACGGGAGGCTGGTAAGAGATGGGAGTCAGAACTAGGCAAATCTTAGGAAGTTGTTAGCACCACAGAGATTTTGGTTACATGGGCTAAGTGAAATTTACTGCCTAGATTAAAGCTCTTGAACAACATTGTAATGCCAGGAGATCTAAGACTGGGGGAAGAGGAATTCTGGTTTTTGGCAGAGTTCCTGTAAACATAAAATCCTTTGGAAAAGTTGTGGAGGATGGGGTGAGGAGTTTGGGTGAGATCCACAAAGTTCCAAACACTAATTTCAGATGCCTTTAGCCTACTCACAGGCCTTGTTCTGAGATACTTGCAATGGCTGAGCATTAAGCACTGTGGTTGAAAGGAATTCTCACACCACTCCTATCTTTGCCAGCTCAATCATGTCTCTGCATCTCAAATAGCAGAGTCTGAAGGCGGGAAGGTTATCTCTGCTCCATCTCACCAGGGAGAGTTATTTGGTGACTTGGTGAATGGCATGGGCAAGGTATCCCACATTGCCCGTTGTGACCCCTGCTGCGGAAATGCGGCCGTCTTTTGTCATACAGATGGAGAACTCCTTGGTCAGCCATTCCACCTGCTCAGGTTTCAGGCCTGTGAAACGAAACACGCCAATCTGGTCAGTGACGTGTCGCCAATTGCGGGAAAAGCCCTCTTTTTCGAGGTGGGAAACCAGGTGGGTCCGCATGCTAATGATGCGATCTGCCAGGCCTTTGGCCTCCTGCAACCACTGGCTCCTCAGATCAGGACTATTGAGGATCGTGGCGGCAATCCGGGCTCCATGGAGAGGGGGGTTGGAATACATGGGACGAATCAGGATTTTCAACTGGGATTCCACCCTTTTGGCTTCATCAGCATCTTTACAAACCATGGTAAAGGCTCCCACACGTTCACCATACAAGCCCACGTTCTTGGCATATGACTGACAGAGAGACGTTAATGCCCTGATCGATGAAGTGGCGAACAGCCCAGGCATCCTTGTCGCCATCTCCACTGGCAAAGCCCTGGTATGCCGTGTCAAAAAGGCAAAGAGTTTTCTTTGCTTTGCCAAGGATGCTATTTCTTTTCACCGTTCAGGACGAGGATCGACTCCAGTGGGGCTGTGAGCACAGGCACGCAGAAGGATGACACTGCTGGGATTTCTGAAATGTCTCCCAAGGCTCCGGTGAAATCCAAGCCACAAGTCTCGGGGTCATAGTAGCCACAGCCGTTCAGCTGCATGCCAGCATCGCTGAAGATGGGGGTGTGATTTCCCCAGGGTGGTTTTGGAAGATAGACATCCCGGCTGAATTTGAAGAACCGTTGCAGAAAACTGGCTCCCACTCTCAACGCTCCAGTTCCAAAAATGGCCTGTACGGTGACATATCCTTGGCTTTTCATAACTTCGTTATTTTCACCTAGGGCCAACTCCGCTGAGGCCTTGCAGAATTCGGCCAATCCGGCAATGGGCAGGTACTCTTTGTCCATGCTCTTCCCCGCAATCTGAGCCTCTGCCTTACGGACACTTGGAAGAACATAAGGCTTCCCACTGTCATCTCGGTAGGCCCCAACTCCCAGATTCATCTTCTTGCTGTTGGTGTCCCTCTTAAATGCTTCTGTAACCCCCAAGATAGGGTCGGGGGGGCCCATCTCTACGTGGGTCCACCAAGAGCTTGCTCTGGCAGCGGCGGCCGCGCCGAGGCCCAGGTACAAGAAAGAGGCTCCGGAGAGCAGGCGGCAGGAATGCAGCAGTGCCATGGCGGGCAGAGAAGGAGAGATGAGCGACTGTGGGTGAGAGGGCTGGCGGACGCAGGCCCAGATTTTCTTATAATCCATGTACTCGGAAGAATAGCTGAGGTGGGGGAAGCTGTAAGGTATTTCAGCGTCTTTCCTTTCACATGCATTGTTAGTGAGGATTCATAGTCCTTCAGTGAGGACCTCCAAGACTGTAACTTTGGAGTGAATATATTCCAGGTTTCAGTACTAGAGACTTTATTCTGCAAAATTACACTCAATGTAGTACATAAATGTTGTTATTCAGTCATTTTCAGTAGTGTTTGAGCCTTTGTGAGCCAATTTGGGGTTTCCTTGGCAGAGATGCTGAAGTGGTTTACCATTCCCTTCTCCAGCTCATTTTACAGATGAGGAAACTGAGGCAGAGTTAAGCGACTTGCCCAAGATCACACAGCTAGTATGTTATCTGAGGCTGGATCTGAACTCTGGAAGAAGAATCTTCCTGACTCCTGGCCTGGCACTCTATTCACTGTGCCACCTAGTTGTCCCTAAATAACAATAGTCAAATTTATCTCATCACTAATTGCAACCACGGAGGGAAGTGGAGAACACGTTTTAGTGTTTGTTTGGTGCTACCTGTTTGGTGTATTCATTCTCACATAGTAGTAGTACATCTGCCTATCCTGTGCTCACCAGAGGGGGTCCACTTAATGTGCCAGAGGCCTTCTGGAGGCTCTCCCAATAATGCAAAGATATCACAGAAGCATTAAGGTTGTTCACCTGTCTTCCCTCACTGTGTCCTCACTACAAGACTAGTCCAAACTCTTTTCCCATCACATATTTGCCTGATGACATTCTTTGCTTCTGTTCTTTGAAGTTTTTCATTTATTGTATGTTGCAGCCGTCTCACCTCCACAATGTCCTTTTCCATGGGCCTGTGTGGTGCTCATTCTCAATTCTTCAAAGGCTGTTGTGTCCTAAACCTGACAGCTATAGAACAACACTGGTAGAATATTGGCATTAAAATAATTGGTTACTATTGGGGTGTGAAATTTGAGGTCATTAAAGGAATTATGAAATTTCCTGAAGACATGCACTCCTCCTTTGGTTTAGTTATGGGCCTAATATTGTCCATTTATAATGTTTCCCAAATATACTAATGAACAAAGCTCTCTAAACATCTATCCAACTGCATGTCAAATTTGAGTAATACACATTCTTCATTCATTTGTTTTTTCCTGTGTAAGTGATCAGGTCAAAGTCTCTTTAATGGCTATGACATTTCTAAGTTCAATCTCTTCAGATATATGACCCTACCCAGATCCTAGTAGCTACACAGTAATATCTATTGGTAATAATAGTAATCTATTTGCTCCTGGGTCATTCCCCCTCCTTTCTTAAGTGAGTCTTCCTTTCCATCCCAAAATTTACTCTTACACTTAGCAATATAGATATGTAAAAGACAGATATAGATATCTATCTATAAGTACATAAGTACAGAGAGATAGGTATATCTATATCTAGCTATACATACACATATATACATATACACAAACACATATACTTGGAAGATATTTAAGGGAATATATATCTATATTACAATATATACAAAAAAATAATTTCTTGTCTTTCATTTATCTACTTCTGTATAGCACTTTCTGACACCATCACTACAGAAGAAGGGGTCTGTTCAGACTGAGGGTCATTAAGTATTTTTGTGTTTTGTGGATAGTTAAGATGCAATAATTTTGTCCTAGATCAGCAATAATTTTATTGTGCAAAAGCTTTTTAATTTCATGTATTGAATTTTTTATTATTTTTACTTTATTTTTCTGCTTTTCTGTTAAATATCTTGGTTTCCAAGTTCATCAGCCTACTCAATTGCTATGAACTTCACTCTAACCTCACTCAGCTAAATACAACAAAGGTCACACACCTGACCTTGCCATCACCCAGAAGTGTTCTGCTTCCATAATCCAGAACTATGAAATGTTTCTACCTCAACATAATTTTCTAAAACTCCATCTCTCATCATGTCCCATTCCTTTTTAACCTATTCTTCATTTTCAGCATGACCTCCAATCCCCTGATTCCTCAGTAATTTCTGGGACCATCGCCCCTATTCTAACTAAATTCTCCAAGATTTCCACTCTTGACCTCTGACTGAACAATTCAACTCCACACTTTCCCTTTGAACCATCAATACCCCTACTAGGCTTATATTGCAGAGAAATCATATGAACAAAAACTGTTCCACTCTCTTTGTAGTAGCAAAGAACTGGTCTCTAAGGCAGTGTCCATCAATTGAAAAATGACTAAAAAAATCATGATATAGAAATGTAAAGGAATACTACCATGCCATTTTTTTTAAAATGATGGATTTCAGAGAATGCTGGGAAGACTTGTATGAAGTAATAGAGAATGAAGTGAGCAGAACCAAGAGAACAATTTGTACAATAAGAATATCATTGTATTATTCATCATTCCTTTGTCATCTTTGCCAATTTTCTGTGCATGAGTCTTATATTTTGGCATTCAAAGCCTAGCCTCCTCCTCCCCTTTGCTAGTCTTCTTACACCTTATAGCTTCTTACCCCTCCCCAAATACTCTTCAGTTCAGTGACATTGGCTTCCTTCTATAGGATAATCCATCCATCTCCTGACTTATTGCATATACTGCACTGCTTACTATTTCAATACCTTTAATTGATAATATCATCATTCATGAAAATTTGAGCAGAGTACTAAAAAGAATCCAAAACTTCAGATAGCCTTGGGATTGCAGGTATTATACTACATCAGTACCAGGAAAATATGATTGCTGTTTTTAGCAAATGCAAGGAAAACATACTTACTTAAATAAATGACCTATGGGAATCACAAAGAAAGAAGAAATGTATCCAAATCAAAAGAACCTTTCGGCTGAGTGTTAGAAGTGACAAGATGAAGCAGCATGGTCCTTTTACTTCAAAATGAGAAAGCAATTATATGTTTTGTGACAGATAACATGATTACATTATATATGTGTGTGTGTATATTCATGTATGTATTTATATATGTTATATATAAAAAATTTTTTAAATGTTATTGATTGGAATTAATCCACTTGTTAATAAAAACAAAGAATTATCAGTCAATATTGATACTATATCAAGACTGAGTTACCTGCACAGATTTAGATGCTGTTAGAAGTGTTTCTTCTGACAACTCCAACTCAGATACTCTTTCCCCATCTTTAATGACAAGTTCATAGCTTTGTTCAGGTTGTAAATTAAGTGTGTCTGAATTGTTTTGTTCAATAGGCCCTTCTTCATCACTGGAAACAACAACTAAAAAAGAAAAATGTATTCTTAAAGTGAATTGCTATCATTAACCATCAGAAAAGTCTTGTAATTGATATTAAATATCATTTAGATTAAATAATAACTAAATGAAGTCATCATAACAGGATGGAAAATTCAAAAAGTGGTTGTCCTTCAATGCTTCACTTACTTCTAGAATATATGTTTTTCTGCTAATCACAGGATTTTACAGCTCAAAAGGACATTTAGGAAAATCTTCTCTAAAACCTTTTATTTTGCAAATGGAGAAACTGTACCCCACATTAATTAAGCAACTTGATCAAGGTCACATAAGTAGAATATGGAAACACAAATCTTCTAATTCCCAATCCAAATCAGTGCTGTTCTGTAAATGCAAACTTTGTCCCAATTCTTAAGAGATTCAGAGGCCTAAATGAATAAAAACTAAGGACTTTTCAGGTTGGGTTCTAGCTCCAACAATAAACTGTTCTATTTAACTGTACCTTAACTTCCTGAACATAAGGGCACCGGCTCTTACAGGCTCTTTTAATAAATTTATATCTTATGAAAATAATAATAAAATACCTGCCTGTAATGGAAATGGGAATTTGAAGATCTTCCCTGCCCTGTAATAGGCCAAATGTAATCACATGGAGCCTGTGGTGGAAGGAGTTTGCTGAATGGTGGAGCAGAGCTCACAGGAAGTTGGGAGTCAGAGCAGCTAGACAGTGGGAGAGAGAAGACACACCCAGGGAGACAGCTAGTCTTGTGTTTTCCCCCTGCTGTAACAGTTAGGCTTGTAAGTGTTTGTGGGAAGGCTAAAGAATGGTGTGACTTCATACTGTGCTATGGTGTATAAACTTCTTTGCTACTATGATGGATTTGACTTTTGGTGTTGGGATTTGGTTTTCTGGTATCAGAATAAATGTTTTGCTTCTGTCTTCTATGTGGGGAGTCTGTTATATCTTGTGATTGATAACTATGCTGGCATATTTACAATCACCATCAGTGCTATGAATATTGCATTGGCACTATACTTCCCCAGCAAGAACTCATACTACCATTAAACCAACCAGACAATATAACAAGATATGTGATATAAACAAGTAAATCCTTCAGTCTCTAAGGGAAAGAACACATTCCACAATCATGACATACAAAGTTGTTTACTTTGGTTAGGGAGAGGTGGAGGAAAGCAAGTGGGTGATGGGGAGAAAGTCCAAAAATGGTGGTAGTTCTCCAAAGCTTTATTTGGTTCAGCCACCAAATAACAGTTGATACTTACTTGGTTCAACAGAGACAAACAATTGTTTCTCCTCATACTTTCTGCTTTGCAATTTTCTTAGAACAGGAACTTCTGCCTCTGTCACCAACATACTGACATTATCAACAATGGAAGAAATCTCCAGAGTATCACTGCAAACTGGGTTCAGGTTCTGAAATGGGCCAGTGGCTGAAGAGTCAGAAAAGCTGTCCTGGGCACAACTTACAACAATCTCCTGGCTCTCAAATGAGGGAGACTTCATAAAATCAATTTCCACAGTCTCCAGAATATTTTCTGGTAAGGCTTTAAGATCATGCAAATAGTCATTTTCACTTGGATCTCCACATTCAGAAGGCAATGAAGGCAATGAATCATGTTCTTGTTCTTTCTACACAACACAAATAATGTACAGAATATACATTAGTATTATTCAAATTTACCTTATTAAACACAAATTTTAATCCCATATTGGCCTTGATGCAAAAAAAAAAATACATAGACTAAAGATTTTAAAAAACCTTAGTATCGTTCACTTCACTATAATAAAAGGAAGATTTTTTTGATGCTTTTAAAAACATTTTGACTTCTGTAAATAACAAAAGAACAGCATTGCCAGTAGCCTACATCGCAAGAACATCTAGCTTAACAGTATAAAACAAATCAAGCAATCTGAAAACCAAGACCTAATCAGAAGTTATAGCTCTTTCATATTAAAATTCTGATATCTGCATTATTCCTAAGTTGTCCCAATATTAATCGCTTTGATATGGAAAATATACACGTAGTACTAAGTTCATTTATGGGACAACTAGGTGGCACAGTGGATAAAGTGCTGGGCATGGAGTCAAGAAGGCTCATCTTCCTAAATTCAGATCTGGCCTCAGACACTTACTAGCTGTGTGAGCTCGGGCAAGTCACTTAACCTTATTTGCCTCAGTTTCTTCATCTGTAAAATAAGCTGCAAAAGGAAATGCCAAATCACTCTCTACCAAGAAAACCCCAAGTGAAGTCACAAAGAGTCAGACATGACTGAAAATGACTGAACAAGGCCATTTATGTCTATATAGATAGAGTGCCAGGTCTGGAGTCAGGAAGGCCTGAGTTCAGGTCTGACCTCAGAGACTTACTAGCTTTATGACCTTGGGCAAGTCGCTTAACTTCCATTTGCCTCAGTTTCCTCATCTATAAAAAGCGAGATAGTGGCACCTACTTCCCAGGATTATTGTTAAGGATCACATGAAATAATTATCATAAAGCACTTAGCGCTGTGCCTAGCCCATAGTGAGCGCTATAATGTTAGCTACTGTTACCGTCATTATCACTGACCAATTATTAACCAAGCAACGCAACCAAAAACTTAGTTAATAAGTTGTTTAATTTGGGGAGGAGAGAGGGAGACAGTAAAACCAAGCCAAAAGGCTTAGAAAACTGAAAAACATACAAGAGGGCATCCAGTTCTACCTCCTCATTCTACATGTGAGAAAGCTAAGGCCAAAAAAAGGTGAAGAGACTTCCTCCAAATTTATACTAGTACTAAGTAGCAAAGCTGGTATTTGAACCACAGTTATCTGATTCCTAAGGCAGGATTCATTCCTATTTAACTTACAAAGCACTGAGTAGAGACCTCTTCTAGAATAGGCAGTAGTCACAGAATTCTGAGATTTCATTTTGCAAGAAGTTGCTGAAATCCTAATTAAGTTAGCCTACGTTTGCAAGACATTAATTTTACATGTGCTTTGATACAATAATAAAGGGAGAGAGCAGCCAAAGGGAAGAAAGCACAGAATTAATTTGGGAGTGGGAAGTAGGGAGGATAGCTCTTGTTGAAATTTCCCATTATAAAAAGCACAAGGCCTTAATAAAAGCTAGCTATATGTGTTTCTGCATGTGGGACATTTCTTTTCTCCTTTTTAGTTCAATATCTAGAAAAAGAAGCAAGATATAAAACACCATAAATAATCACAGGTTCAATGATTTGTAGAATTTTATGACTTAGGGATATTTAGCATGTTAACAAAAGAGTTGACAAAGGAGAACTGCGATCGAGACAACTAAAAGCAGCTAACTGAAGTGTTTCAAAAGATCTATGGTAAGTTTCCATTTTCCTAATGCCAAACAATCAAGAAGACCGAGTAGCTGGGTTGTTTTTGCTTTGTTTTATATTGTATCAAGTAAGAAACAAATAACAGGTAAAACATGTTCATATAAGGAATATATTCAAAAAAAATTCTAAGCAAAATTAGCCAGCACAAAGTCATTCTGCTCTCCAACACCTTTTGTAGTTATCTTAGTGCAGAAGGATAAATAATATTCATAAGGATGTCTCAGAGGAGCCCTAAGACAAATCTTTCCACTGAAAGAAATTATTATTTTTTCCTGTTATATTACCAAATATTAAATTAGGATTGAGGTTTCCCTTTTCTATCTCTTCATCCAGGGACCAGTCCCTATAGATCAGTCAATCTGTGAAGGGCATTGCTGATAGATGAGAACGCCCAAATCCTCTTCCATTTGGGGAGGGACCCCAGCCAACTGGAAGACTTTACCAACAGAATCTAATTTAGGTAAATCTTGCCCTTAGGAAGTACGTCTATGTCCTTGCAGTCCCACTATTGTGATCTAGAGGAGCCCAGCTCTGGAAGGAGAAAACAAACCAGAGTGCTCTGGGGAGAGATGGATTCCTTTGTCCAGATTGCTGGAGGCAGCTGAGTCACATGGTCAAGTCACATTCTCAGCAGGAAGAGATGAAGACTTTCAGTCTGCCTCCTCTTAATTGCTTACCATTTAGGGTTGGTTTTCACCTGTCAGGGGAACTTCCTTTTCCGAAAACATTTAAGCATTCATAATCTTCATGGTTTTGCCTTTGGTTACCAAGACCGCTGACCATCAATTTACTGATTATCAACTAGCCTAATTAATAAATTATCGACTATTCAGAAATTGTCTCTCAGGCTTTTCATTTGTCTCACCAGTATAGTTTGGGTGCTGTGCTCTCTTGATTTGTCACAATATTAATTGAACAGCACACTCTATTACCTGAATATTATGGACCCATGGAAGTAAAAAATATAATTCTATATTGTCAAATTACAGCACACAAACACAGTCAAGTGGGAAATGAGTCAAATGATAAAAACAGACAGGAAGAGGCAGCGCGGCATGGCGGGCGGAGAGCTGGCCTTCCAAACCACACACAGGTCGTGCGGTTGTGTGACCCTAGGGAAGTCACATAACTTTCCAGTGTTCCACACAACTTTCTTTGACTATATATTGCCAAGAAGGTGCTGATCTGCAACCGCAAGAGCTTCCTAAACCAATGAAACCATAGGACCAATAAAAACAGAGCAGATGGACAACAGGATTTAAGATCTTTTATTGAATTTTCTATAAATATACAATCTATAATTTAACAATACTGCACATATTAGACCCACCTAAATCCTGTAAACTTACTGACTGCAATGTTGATTCCTCCAGAGAAGGAGCATTATTATATTCAAGAACATAACTTCTAAGTCTTTTCTTTGTCTTCTTGGCAGCTGGACAGGGGACCACTTTTGCATCAGAACACGTGTCTTCTTGGTTTCTGTTCTCCTCTCCTTGATGTTCACGTTCTCTGTTTCCAGTATTAAAATCTTAAAAAACAAAAGAGGCATAAATCTTACTATGTTATATTCAAACTTCATTAAAACATAAGCTTCTTATTGAGCTGTACAAAAGAAGACACTATACTCTTTATTGCTTACTTACTATTTACAGCAATCAAATGTTTATTGTGCATTGCATCTTCAAAGAATAACTAATGGGGGAGCAGAAAACTGCAAGAGAAGATATTCTGATGCTTCTAGAACAATGACATATACAAAGGGGTAGTTGTCCCCCCTTCTTACTGGCCCCTGGGAGAAGGGTGATTAGAGAATGCTGTAGGAGTTGTGCTCCCACTATCAGCAATCCTCTTCTGAGAAAATTAGACTAGATTAAGTTAAGATTATTAACCCTTCTTAGTGTCTTTCCTCTCTAACCAGATCGAGTGAACCTGTGCTATGTTTATCTATCTTACAAGCATGTCTGAGTAGCATAAATTAGGTGTGATTTAATTCACAAAGCTTCAAATAAACACTTCATAGTTTGTTTCTACTCAGCACTGATGAAGTTCTTTTAATTTTACATGCTCCATTAAGCCAGGCATGAAGATCAAAAGTCATTTGAAAGAAAATTTTTTTAAATTTTTTAAAAACCCAGAAATTGTTTTAAAAAAACACAAGCATGTTATTTAGAAAAAGACTTTAGATTTTATCCAACCACCTGTCTCCAACCTCTCTTTCCCTTTCAGTGAGCCCTTCATTAGCCTCAACCTGGCCACCAGGATGGATCATTTCCATCTGACCCCTCACCTCTATTTTCATGCACTGATTTAGCCTTGAGCCCTGTTTCCTGGATTTATCTGTGACCCAATTCTTTCTCCAGTACTCCAGAAGTCAACCCCAACCAAATACCAAACCCATCTACCTCATATTGCTCCCTGACCAGACCCCCTGCTCCTGCCTGCTGTGAAGTAAAATTATTAGGTCTCATAGAACACATCACCACCACCTGCCACAAAGTTGTACCTAGAATAAGGATCTTAAGAGTCTAATCACTATTTCCTTCAACAGCCTCCACTATAACCACTGATACTCTCCCTAGACTTATTCCTCAATTTTTAGTATATTCTATCCCCCAAAATCTCCCTAATCCAGTGCTTGTGAACCTTAGACTGCCAGTATATAAACACTATTCCCCAACCTCAATTCCCCATTCCTATCTCCCTCAACCCTCCTCCCTCCTCCCTAACGTCCCACTTAGATCTACCCACACCTTCAACTGTCCTCTCTGGAATCTGGTCTACAAAATTAATAAACTGGTTTCATCTTAAATATTTTCCTTTCTCACTCATCCCATCTTCTCACACTCACTAAGACACAGTTCCCTGCTAATGACAATAAATCCCTAGATACCTTTTTCAATACTGGGTATACTTTTGCTCACAGCTCATTCTTCATTGGTCAGGGTGGAAGAGTCAAAACACTCCTTCCACTTCCACCTCTAGACTCTTCCCCCTTCTGCCATCTCTCAGAAACCTTTCTTCTTCTGAATTCACCTAACACAAATTTGTCATCCAATCCAAATCCTGATGAACCCCCAAGACATTGCCTTACCTACTTCAATGAATTTAGTGCCCAACTCAGACTTTCTTTCCAACTCTACTCCTGACTTCATACTAGAGGATGTCAATATACTGATGTGCCCTCCAACACCCTATCTTCCAAGTTCTTTAAAATACTCAATTCCCATGACCTAGTCTTCTATACTCTAATTCAGCTACACACAGAGGGTCATACTTTTGTTTTTGTCATTACCCACAAGTGTTCACTTCCATGCTCATGAACTCCAAAATTCTATAATCTGATCACAATCTTTTATCATCCCATCTTTCCTTATGTTTTCCTTGCAAACCCTAACACTGTCCTTTGTCCTCACAGTGACTTCCTTCAGTTCTTTCACAGACCATATATCACCCCTGCACTGGTCAAACTTTCCTCCTTCCCTTTCTAGACCCCTTGATGAACCAGTTCTACTCTACACTATATTCTACTTTTCAACCCTTTGCTTCCTTCTCCTACCACCAATCAGACCTTGCTAAATCCCAACCTTGGATAACTCCAACCACCTTCATTCCAGTTCACATTTTGCTGAACAGAACTACAAAAAAAAAAAATTACAAAACCATTCTGGCTGGACCCACTACAGACATGTCACAAAATCTCAACTTAGAACTCACTGTAGCAAGGCAATTCTTTTACACCTCCATCAGCAGTTTCCCTTCCCATATAACTGCTATTCCAAACCTATTCATTTCTCCTCAAGCTTCCAATGATACCCCACCCTCTCTCAGCTGAGGACCTTGCCTCATACTTCACTGAAAAAAGAAAACTAAGGCCATTTGCTGAGAGCTCACTCTTCTTCCTTCCTCCTCACCTCACATCACTCAAATGTATTCCCCCAGTATTTTTCCTTTACCCCTCCTTGATAAGAGAAAGCTTTCAACAATCTCTTGATCTCATCCATTTCAATCTTCTCCAGCAAACTGCCCTCTCTACAATCCCTCCCCACCCCCACTCTTCAATATCTCCTTCTCTACAGGTTTCTTTTTTGAGGCCAACAAATATATCTATGTCTCCCATATCCTTAAAAAGTTTTTACTTCATATCGCTCTCCCTGCTAGCTATCATGCTATAGCTCTCCTTCCATTTTCTGTTAAATTCCAGTCATCAATTCTTCCCTCAGCAGTCTTCTCTTCTCCATATCCTCTCTTCTCATTCAGTTCTAAACCTTCTGCAGTCTGGCTCCTGACCTCATCATCCAAATGAAAACTGCTCTCTTCAGAGTTACCAGAGATGTGTTCATTGGCAAATCTAATGATCTTTTCTCAGTGTTCAAACATTTTAACCTCTCTGCAGCCTTTAGCACTGTTGATCACTCTCTCCTATCTATATTTTTGTATCTCTCTCCCGTTTTTCTTGTTGTTCCTTCTTAGTCTCCTTTGCTGGATCTTCATCCAGGCTGCACCCACTAACCATGGGTGTCCCCTGCACCCCAGGCTCAGTTCTGGGTCCTCTTCTCTTTTCCATCCATACTATTTCCACTTAGTGATCTCATCAGTTCCCATGGGCTCAATTATCATCTCTATGCAGAGGATTTTCATTATCTATGTATTCAGCCTTAATCTATTTCTTAAACTCCAATCCTGAATCAGCAACTGCTTTTCCAAAAGCTCAAATAGGATGCCCTATAGGCATCTCAAACTCAACATGTCCAAAATAGAATTTATTACCTCCCCCAAAAAACCATCCTCTCTTCCTAAAACTGTGATTATTGTTGTTAGCACCACTATACTCAATCACCCAGGTTCGAAACCTCAGTGTTATCATCTTCTCCCTCAAAGTCACCTGATCTTTATAATATGCAGTCAAATCCTATCATTTCTACCTTCCTACTTCCCATAAGCACCTTCCCTACACACATAGACACCATATCAGCAGAGGCCCTCACCACCTCATGCCCAGACTACTGTAATGACCTTCCTTTTGATCTTCCTGCCTCAAGTCTATCCCCATTCCAATCCTTCAGCTCAACTGCCAAAGTGATCTTCCTCACACCTGCATCTGTCCATCCTCTACTCAATAAATTCGAGTGTCTCCCCATTATCTCCAGCATCAAATATAAAATGTTCTATTTGGTATATAAAACCCTTAACCACCTACCTTTCCAGTGTTCTTACACTGGATTCTTCTGCTTGTTTTCCACAATCCAGCTACACTGATCTCCTCGTTTTCCTCATATACACAATACTCCCATCTCCGGGCTCAAGACCATTTCACTGGCTGAGCCCTCCATCTCCCGAATTGCCCAGTTCCTTCTGAACAGTATTTCCCTATCCATCCCCTCCCTTCTCTCTCTGCCCCCATCCACTGCGAGGGCACTTGTGTCTGTGTTTGCTCTCTCTTTCTCTCCATATATATGAGATTTGCACCCATATGTTACATATAGATAGTTTTTTGTTGTTTGTATATTGTCACACTTGTTAGAACGTAAGTTCTTTGTTTTAATGGTGATTTAAATCCTATGAAAATAAACAAATCATTTCTGATATGTTAACTTGGGAAATAAAAGTTTTACAAGGCATACTTACTATACAACAAGCATGAGGCCTCTGAGGCTTGGATTCCAAACTATGAACTTATGGGTGTGTATCAAAAATATAATAAAATATGAACATCCCCTTTGTTGGAACAATACCAATAATGGCTGTCATTGTAAAATAAATGTTTCAAGATCCAATTTCATGCAAATCTTTTACATGTCATTGGTTCCCTCAGAGAGACAAAAAACAAATATTTTTCACATTCACTTCACTACTCTCTCTAAAACTTCAGTATTTCCTTGAGATCAAACAGTCGTACACAAATGAGCATAATTTGCATTTAAATAGTCCCCTTTTTCCTCAGAAAGAGGCAATATGTGAGGGCTTAAAGAACTGAGGGGACAACTTTATTGTATTATACTTCTCCTATATCTTTATATTTTCATTTTACTAAGTAATTATATTAAAACATAACTATAAAAAGTATATTGCATATGTATATGTAAATTTCTTGCTTTATATGCATAATGAAATCATATAAAGTAAAAGTTTGTCTCTATAAAGCAGAGGTTCTCAAGTTGAGGTTAAGAAAAACCATGAGCTTTTAAAAATATTTTTAAAACTGTATTGATTTCCTTTGAAATCTTATGTATTTTATTTTATGTATTTAAAAACATCATTCTGAGAAGGCATCCACGGACTTCCCCAGACTGCCAAAGAGGTGATGGGTATGACCATAAAACTTTTTATACTGGTTTCCCTTTTGGCTTTTTTCACTTATTTCCTTTATGGAAAAGTAGTGTCTGTAGTTACATTTGGCATTATGAGGAAAGCTGTGGGTTTTTTTAAAATCTAGTATAATTTAACAGACACACTGTCTTTTATATCTTGCAACTTGCAAAACATCAATCAGAAAATCATTTCCCATGGGTTATGACAAGTTACTGAAATTCCTAGGGAGAGTTAAACATATTAATTCTTTCACTAAAAAGTTTAGATAAAATGTAAGAGAATATTTTAGTGAGAATTTTGTGGGAAGCAAAGTTACAAAGAAAGGAACACAGTTCATGATTTCTACCATCTACTACCCAAAAAAAATTACCTCGTGTCTGGGCTGGTTTGTACCTTTAAAATTGTTTTTAAGTAGCCTTATATTAGTATCTTTTGAGAGAAGTTTACATGAAAAGTATTTCACAGTTAGAAGAAACTATGAAAACATTAATCCAGTTGATTGCCATGCACCTGATCCAAACTGTTACAGGTGCACAATATGACCATGAACTGTCATAATAGGAGTCATTCCTTAAACATTCCACAAACATTTATTAAACGCCTACTATGTGGCAGGCACTTTTGCTGGGTCCTGGGGATGTCGACTATCCTCTCACTATCAGTGTAACTTTATAGGTGTAACCCCTTAAAAAAACCCAAAACATAAGATTCAAGTTTAATTTTGACAAGTGGTTACTAAGTTAAGAAACATGTGTCTTATAAACTCTAAACTGGGTATCTTGCCACACAGGAGAGTAGGGGGATGGGGATGAGAGGTGGGATGACGGAGGGGAGGGCAAGGTAGGGGGAGGGTTGCTGGAAGTATATGCTTCTGTAAAGGGACAGGGACAGGGTAGAGAACAGAACAGGGGGGTGGCAGGTTAGGAAGGAGGGACATATAATCAGTCTCTCACAATATGCCCACTG
>CM053588.1:270696064-270757529 GCA_028646515.1 Pseudochirops corinnae
ATGAGGGAAGGGAAAGAATCTAGAATTTAAAGCTCTATAATCAAATGTTAAAAATATATATGTATATATATTATTATTATTATTAACTATATCCAACTGGGAATTAAGATATACAGGCACTGTGGTAGGGAGATCCATCCTGCCCTACTGGAAAGCCAGAGGGGCGAGGGGGAGGACACAGGAGAGAGCAGATTGGGGGAGGGGTTATATAGTGGGATGGCTGTTTTGAGGTGTTGGGTAGGAGAAAGATGAGGAGAAAATTTGTAACTCAAAATCTCGTGGAAATGAATGATGTAAACAAGAAAATAAATAAATTTATTTATTTAAAAAAAGAAATGTGTCTTTATTTTAAATAAATTCTATGATTCTTGCTGATATTTTTCATGATGACAACTATCCTTTATCCATTTTAAATATATATTAGCTTTTAAAATGAACATCAAATTCCTGGAATTGCAATAAGCAAAAATTCAAATTCTAAAAGAGCCTTGTATAGTTTACAAACCTTTAGATTCAGTATCAGACCATCTTGCAAGAGATCTGTCATCACTTCTTTCTTTTTCTTTAACCAGCTCACTTTGCTTTGCAAAACTATCACCTGGATTCTTCTGGGGCTGTGAGCACCTGAAAAACAAATTATGCTGATTCTAAATTCTCTTCAAGCCTAGATGAATGTGGAAGTAGTGTGGTGTGTAAATGGAAAGACGCTAGACTTAAAGTCAGAAAACCTGGGTTCAGATCCTGTCTCTGCTCCATACTTATTACGCTGTAATTAGTCAGTGGGCAAGTCGTGTTAATCTCTCTGGGCCTCAGTTTTTTCATCTGTAAAATGAAGGGGTTGAATCAGGTGATATGTAAAATACTCCCCAGATCTAAAAGCTATGATCCTAAGACTAAGTGACACACAGAAGTCATACTGTGTAATTACATAAGAGGGTTGATGGACTAGCCCAATGGTCCTCAGTGGTACCTCCCACAGCCTCTCACAGATCTTAGGGATAAAGTAGTAAGTATATTGGGTAAGGGGAAAGTGGACAGGGAATTAGTTGCCAGAAAGGCAACTATGCATATTCAGTCTTCAAGAATCCATGGTCTCATAACAAAAGCTTAAAGTTTATTTATGGCAGAGAAAAAAATGCAAATAAAGTAGATAGTGAAGGAGCTTTTACTGCAAGCTTTAACTTGATTGCTTTCAAAATCAAATTTAATAGCATACTATTAAAATTACTCAAGAAGTAGCCAGTGAAGATGAAGATGTTTTGAAGAAAATCATTGAAGAAAGTGGACACAATGATAAAGATTTAAAATGTGAATGAAACAGGCTTAGTCTGGAAAGGAATGACTTCCAGAACTTATATTTCTAAGAAAGAAAAACCTCCACCTGGATTTAAAGTGTCCTAGCATTGCCTAATACATTTATTGGAAGGTGATGAAGAAGAGGATTTTAAAATTAAAATCAGTTCTTACTTATCTTCAAAAAAATGAAAAACAAAATGAAAGAAAGAACTACCTACCTACACCCCACAAGAAAGCATCATTTTGGCAGCTTATAAATATAACTTTTTTAAACTGGATTTTGTAATCCACCTATGATTTTTAAAACTCTGTCTATATAAATCCTTATCTTTTTTGATGATCAAATTTAAAATTACTTTTAAAAACCAGTTCAATAACACTTTAGTAAAACAGAACAACTGGGACAAGTCATGTTGAACAACTCAGAACAACTAAGTTTGCCATAATGACCTTTCTTAAGAGAAAAATATGTATTTTACTTAACTTAGTCTACTGTAGGATACTTTTCCCTTTTTTAACCTGAAAAATGTTGTCTCCTCCAGTAGAATTTAAGTTTTATGAGAACAGGGATTGTTTCACTTTTGTCTTCGTATCCCTAGCACCTCATATAAAGTCTGGCACACAAAAAGCCCTGAAAAATTCTTGTTGAGTGAGAATAATAGCTATAACTTACACATCCGTTTAAGGTTTGCAAAGTATTTTACATATATTATCTCATTTGAGCAATCATAAAAGGCAGATGCTAGTATTATTCTCATTTTACAGATGAGGAAACTGAGGCTGAAGAGTTTGAGACTTGCTCAGAGTCCTACAGCTACTAATTATCTGAGCAGGACTTGAACTCAGTTTTTCCTGACTAGTCATTATTTACAGTCTAGTACTCTATATTTAAAGAGCCACACACAGTAAAATAGTATACAGAGAGACAAATTTCCTCAGATGGAAAAGTAAAATAGTAACTTCAGGAGAAATGAAGATGGTTATTTGATATTTAATACTAAATCATGAAAAGAACAGAAGCACCAAAAAGTTATACTATGATTACATTTCATTTCTTTAGAACAGAAAGTTTCAAAATATGTAAATTCACCAGCTAAACTGACAGCAGGCTAATGTCCAAATACCTGAAATATTGCTGCCCAGGTGTCTTCCCAAATGATTCAACTGATTAGCTGGTTATTACTCTTCTCACTAGAAACTGAACAAATAAATGCTGAGACTGGGAAGACCAACTAAAAATACAGCCTGCATGTGAAAAAGTCAAACAATATTGAAGAGAAATGTGAATGAAGTTTTATCTGGCAATGTGTAGGTTATTATTTCTACGGCCACTGACTGTACTAAAAATTGTCAGATAGTATGAAAATTTCAGGTCTCCCCAAAGAAACAGCTTCCTTAATATAAATTCCCAAAGACCTGAGGAATTAAACTGCATACACTTTATAAGACTCAGTGCATTTCATACTGAAAATATGAATAAAATGGTAAACAAACCAGCATTCCTCAATATCTTCTCAAAAGATTTGTCAATCTGGTCCTACTCAAACTAGTCTATAGCCTTAGTTGGAGTTGACTAAGAATTATGCAAACAGAACATAATCAAACAAACAGAGTAAGTCAAATCAAACTGGAAAGATTTTGAGTACTGACCCGAAAAGGAGGGTGTATATGTTATTTAATTTTTGGAGAGGTTTATCATGGGAAAGCTGGTTATCAGGTACTTTTTTCTTAGATGTCATTAAAACTCATGAAAACCATTTACAAAACTGTAGAGGAATATTTAAATCATGGATCTCTTAAAGTAGTGAAGTAACCTTGTGCTTTTTTATTTATACTAAGAGCTTTTAATTCTCGTGTTGCATGACCAGAAAGGAGTAACCAATGTCCAACGCCATTTAGTCTTCCCTCCAACTGGAGATCCATATCCTTTGGTAATAACATAGCAGAACTGATTCTTTAAAAAGATCAGGTGACAATACCTCTAGGAATGGGTGCATCAGTGGATGCCAGAAGGGCTTCATGCCAATCAGGAGTTGTAGTGAACACGATTTCTTGCAGCAGTCTTAGATGAAGTCAAACACAAAAAGAGAACATATGGGGGGCCTGGCTGGATCTGATTAATAAAATGACTCAGTGCTACATAATACTACCTGGCTGGCACTGAGACTGGCTGGCTTGCGTGATATAGTTATTAACATAATGCAAAAAAATCAACCACAGCAGCAAAACTTATACTGATCTAAGGATGGCCTTTCACTAAGTATTGACATCAATGCAAGGTTAAGTCAGGGTTGCACTCATAGCTCCATAATTTTAGTGTAACCCTGGGACCAATCATCTGAGTTCTGAAAAAGACAGGACCAGAATATGAGCTTTAAGGGCAAGAGAACCAATGTCTTTGCATATACATACAATCTAGCCATAGTGGCTCTCAACCTTGAGCTCTCTTGATAAAATGTTGAACAACACGAGCAAGGTTGCCACATGGGTAGGATTATATTTTAATGGAGAATAAATCCAAAGATTCCAACTATTGGGTTTTAGATAGATACTGCTTATCATTTTAAGGAATGCTCCCTTTATTCCTATGTTCTTTAGTGCTTTTAACAGGAATGGGTGCTACATTCTGTCAAAAGTTTTTTCATCATCTGATTTCTGTTGGTTTTGTTATTGATATGGTCATTTATGTTGATAGTTTTCCTAATTATTGAACCAACCCTGCATTCCTGGTATAAATCCCACCTGGTCATAGTATATAATCCTTGTGATATATTGCTGTAATCAACTTGTTAATATTTTGTTCAAAATTTTAGCATCAATATCCATTAAGGAAATTGGTCTATAATTTTATTTCTCTGTTTTAGCTCTTCCAGGTTTAGGTATCAGCAACATATTTGTGTCATATTATAAATATGGTAGGTCTCTTTCTTTGCCTATTTTTCCAAATAGTTTATGTAGTATTGGAATTAATTATTCTTTAAATGTTTGGTAGAATTTACTCATGAATCCACCTGGCCCTAGGGATATCTTCTTAGGGAGTTCATTAATGGCTTGTTCAATTTCTTTTCCTTCTAAGATGGGGTTATTTAGGCATTCTATTTCCTAATCTGTTAATCTAGGTAATTTACATTTTCATAAATATTCATCAGTTTCACTCAAATTGTCAGATTTATTGACATATGAATTTATTGACATATGATTTAATGACATATTGGAGAAAGAAATCACTATCTGAAAAACTGCTGAGAACACTGAAAAGCAGTCTGGCAGAAATGAGACATAGTCCAACATCTTACACCATATGCCAAGATTAGCTAAAGATAGATACACAAATTAGACATAAAGAATGATAACAGAAGCAAATTAGAGAAACACAGAAAATATTACATTTGTGTTTATGGTTAAGAAAAGAGTTCATAACCAAACAAGGGAGAGAGAAGATCATGGAAGGTAAGATGGCTAATTTTTATTATATTAATGTAAAAAGTTTTTGCACAAACAAAACCAATGCAGCTAAAATTAGGAAGAAAACAAGAAGCTGGGGAAAATTTTACAGCAAGTTTCTTGATGAAAGTCTTATTTCTCAAATACGTAGGGAACCAAGTTAAATTTATAAAATAAGAGTCATGCCCCAATTGATAAATAGTCAAAGATTATGACAAGAAGTTTTCAGGAAAAGAAATAAAAGCTATCAATCAATAGTCATATCAAAAAATGCTCTAAATCACTAATAATTACAGAAATGCAAATTAAAATAACTCTGAGATACCACATCACACATATTAGATTGGCTAACATGAGAAAAGAAAAATGACAAATGTTGGAGGGCATGTGGAAAAATAGGTTCACTAAATGCACTGCTGATAGAGTTGTGAACTGGCCCAACCATTCTGGAGAACAATTTGGAACTATGACCAAAGGGCTATAAAACTGTGCATACCACTACTAAGTCTATACCCCCAAAGAGATCAAAGTAAAATGTAAAGGACTCATAAATACAAATATATTTAAAGCAGCTCTTTTTGTGGTAGGAAAGAAGTAGAAATTAAGTGGATGTCTATCAACTGGGGAATGTCTGAACAAGCTGTGGCATATGATTGTGATGGAATATTATTGTACTGTAAGAAATGAGGAAGAGGATAGTTTCAGAAAAATCTAGTAATATGTAAATAAACTGAGGCAAAGTGAAATGAGAAAGAAACAGAATACTGTACACAATAACAGCAATATTATAACAGCAATCAACTGGGAAAGACTGAGCTGCTCTGATCAATACAATGATTAATGACAATTCCAAAGGATTCATAATGAAAAGTGCTATCCACCTCCAGAGAGAGAACTGATGGACTCTGACTGGTGATTAAAACATTTTTTCTCTTTTTTCCTTAACATGGCTAATGTAGAAATGTTTTACACAACTTCTTATGGGTATTACATTTCTTACCTTCTCAGTGGGTACAGGATGGGGTGGAGAGAGGGGAAGAATTCTGAACAGAAAATAAAACTTTTAAAAAAATTTTAAATGGGGGAATTGTGTATTCATGTTGATTGATGGCCAAAAAGGGGATGTTACCCATCCAATTTCAGATTCAAGATCAAGAGATTTATGTGATAACAGAGAACAAATACCTCAACCTCAGAAAGACAATGGGTTCTACACTGCAAATTTTTCCAGGGATAGAAGAATAATATCAATATCAATTGATATGATCAATGATCTAAATAGGTTGAAATTAGGACCCTGAAAAAAACTAGATGCAGTAAATACTTTTATTTTAGCCTGTGTTTTTTCATTTTAAGAATGGTGTGATCCCCAAAAATACCCTTAGTCTCTTAAACAGAACAATCAAAAAGAATGGTAAGAGATTGTTTCAAAAAGTCAGTACTGAACCCCACTATTCCCCTTAGAAAATGAGAGGGGTGAATATACTATCTCAAGTTTTAGTAGCAGTTAATGGGCAGTGATTCATGGGGTGAGGCTACTGGCTTCTATTGATCAGGGTAGGTTTTTTTCCTCATTTTTTCAATGACAAAGTAAGAAACAGAATGACTAGAATTCCACCCACGATATCCCCCACCAGAAAACCTTGCCACATACTTAAATGGCTCTATAGAGGGACAATCTGGGAATGAGTGTACATTTACCTCCAATATTTGGTTACAACTAAGAGTAGGCTCAGATTGGTTGTTCACAAAATTTCTTCCAAGTGGAGATAACCAATATTTTTTATCCCTATGGCTCAATGACAGTCCTAGGGCTCCAGAAAGGGAGGAGAGGACTTTAAGTCATGCACTTAGATTTGGTTATTTAGCAAACCTGACCAGGGTCAGATGTATTCCATTACCTTTATTGCACCAGTCTCCACCTTTTTTTTAATGAAAGGTATCCTTTACCCAGCTTGCAGACTTGAATTATTCATAGAGTCAAGTTAGAACGAGATCTTGTTGAATAGGGCTAAGAGAACTGGCTCTGGAAACAATACTGTCATCATTGTGGGCATCAAACGAAGCACTCCCACATGTCCCCTGCCACTCCAGTACTCAGTTGAGTGGGGCTATTACCCAGCAGCATGATATCATTTTAAACAGACTAGTGAAGAATATCAGAGTGCTGGAAACTACTGAAGTTTGAGTAAGTTTGACTGCTCCAGGGTTGAAAGAGGCACATCAACAAGGCTTAGTCATTCTTGACCATAAGGAACCATATTGTTGGTTGTCTGGCTCTCATTGACATTACTATACCTTTTGAAAATAGTTCTTGTGCCTTTCAATTGACCAAAGCAGGCAAAATAAAAAAATATCAACTTACATTTCAGCATCTGACTCAGCAAGGCTATAGAATGTATAGTAACATAGTAATAGAGCTCTGGGAGGTTGGGATCCAATTAATGATTTGGTACTATTCAAAATGAAAATCATCCCCAGGTATACAAATCTCTCAAGAGGAAACCTGATGGTGTTGGACTCTATTATATGAAGTAGTATATGGAGATGTGTGTGTGTGTGTGTGTGTGTTTCTTTTTAATCATTTTAGCACGGCAAAAATGAGTTTAAGTCAAGAAGCAATGACTAGTTAAATGTATAGAGAACTGTTTTACTTTTGTTCTTTATTTTTAAATTATGTTGTTGTTCAGTCATTTCAGTCATGTCTGACTCTTCATGACTCCATTTGGGGTTTTCTTGGAAAAGATACTGGAGTGGTTTCCCATTTCCTTTGTCAACTTATTTTATAGATGAGGAAACTGTGGCAAACAGGGTTAAGTGACTTGCCCAGGGTCACAATGCTAGTAAATATCTGAGGTCAGTTTTGAACTGAAGTCTTCCTGACTCCAGGCCAGGTACTCTATCCAATGAACCACCTCGCTGCCACAAATGACTTGTAGATTTTATTTCCATTTTAATCTCATGTTACTATTTTTACTATTGTCAGGTAAATGATCATACTAGGCACATATATGTATATGTATGACACATATGTACATATATAAGGAAATTATGAAATAAATCATTAAATAATACCTGTAAATCTGTGCATTTTTAAACATTATTTGAATAAAAGTAAAATTAATGTTGCATAACCAGAAAAAATGGCTATTCTAATAGTAGTTCTAATGCCTCATCCACATTTTAACTAGAGCTTGCATTTTTTCTGATATTAGCAAAAATAAACAAAACACAGAAGAAATTGATGACTTTCCACCTAAACAATTCACGTGCTCTCCTTTGGGGAACTTGTATAGCAACTGAGTTTAGTAGTACCCTGGATAGTTTCTACAAATTTACATCCTGATCACCTAAGAAGCAAAGCCTTGGCAAACAGATACTATCATTACTCAACCTTCCTTCTTATAATTCTTTCTTCTCTTCTGGGGTCGCAGGACATACCACCTCCTTTCTCCTGGCCACAAGGCTCCCAAGATTACCCAAGTCATATTTCCTCCTACTCGTGCCCATAAGAAGGTGAGCTCCTTGATGCCTCACAGACATAACAACACAGTTTGCCATGAGATCAGGACCTTGAAAGTTGACCTTGAGCCTTCTAATCAATCACTTGCTTTCTTCAGTAGAACTCTCCCCAGCCATGGATACTATGTCTGGACTCATTCCCCTCCAGTTAAGCATATTTCCTACTCCTTTTACTCTCCCCATTCCACTAACACTAAAGCCTCAGGTTCATAAGAATAAACCTTCCTACCCAATTTTAGCTATTTGCTTCCTCATTCCTCAGCCCTACACAGCAATGTCAGGAACCTGGAAACCTTTCACTGTGCTCTCTGGAATACCTGCAAATGATGAAATAAAAAATTATCATCTTAAACCCCTTCCTCTCTTGCTCCTTCCAACTTCTGGTACTCACTGAGACCTACCTCTCTCCTGATTACTATACAACCCTGGTCACCCTCGGACTGCACTTTCTCATACCCCTCCCTCTACTCATTGGTCTAAGTAGGGGAGTCAGAATACTGCTAGCTTCCAATTTTCACTTGCAAATTCCCTCTACTATCATTCAGCAACTTTCCCTCCTTTGAGGTTGACTCTATTTAAATTTATCACCCATTCCAGACTTCAATGGCATTTAGCTACCAACACTAGAACACTCTTCCTCCTTTCTCAATAAACTGAGTACCTGGATCATAGTCTCTCTTGCCAATCCTTCCCCTCAAACTATGGACCATCTACATAGCAATGCTCCTTCAAAGACCCTATCTTCCCAGTTCCTCAATGAGCTCAACTTCAGTGACTTCATTATCTCAGCAACTCAAAGAAATAGTTATACTACTCTTGATCTTTCAATCACCTATATAAGTAATCTATGTTCATGTTCACAAACTCCAAAATTATTTTATTCTTTTGTAATTCTCTACCATTCCATCTTTCATTATACTTTCTTACCCATAACCTTGTTCCTTATCTTCATTATGACTTCCAATCCCTCCAGTCTCAAGAATTTCCAAAGGCATTACCCATGTGATGAATACACTATCTTCCCCTCTCAACTGTGACCCCTTGGCAGTCTAGTATAACTCTATACTATATTCTACTCTTCAATCACTTGTCATCTTGTACTATTGCCAATTTCAGCTTGCCAAAACCCAACACTGAATTATTCCCAGTACTCACCTTCTTCAACCCTATACACATGTTGATGAATGAAGCTTGAGGAAGTCAGGAAACTGTACTGGATCCAGTACAAATTCATGTTACCTAATCTTAACCAGGCCCTCAGTACAAGTCAATCCTTCTAACTCCTTCTATATACCCTTCATCACATCAGCTATTCTAAAACCTCTCCTCAAGCTCGTAGCATCATCCTTTCCTCAATCCTCTTAGCAGAAGACTTCACCTCATACATAACACATTGGGGGGAAATGAGGATAGTTCCAAAACTCCTTCTTCCCTTCTCTTCTTCATATCCCTCTAATATTATCCCCCAATAACTCCTCTTTACTCCAGTCTCTGACAAAGAGGTGATCCTTCTCTTTCTTAAGGCATCTCCTTGATCCCATCCTCTCCCACCTTCTCTAGCAAATTGTGCCCATTATCATCCCCATTCTCTCTAATCTTCAATCTCTCCATATCTATTGATTCTTCCCTTATTACCTACAAACACACCTTTGTCTCCTGTATCTGTAAAAAACTCTCTCTAGATTCTGGTGTCCCCTCCAAGCTATCATCCTATGTTGCCCTTCCTTTTCTTAGATAAAATTCCTTGAGACAGCTACCTACATAGATGCCTCCACTTTCTCTCCTGTAAACCCTTTCCAATCTAACTTCTGATCTTCTCATTCAGTTGAAACTACTCTCTCCAAAGTTACCAATGATATCTTAATTGCCAAATCTAATGATCTCTTCTCAATCTTCAGTCTTCTTGACCTTTCTTCAGCCTTTGATAAATGTTGATCACCTTCTCCACCTGCACATTCTCTCCTCTGCAGATATTCATGGCACTGCTTTCTCCTGGTTCTCCTTCTACTTGTCTTACTACTCCTCAAGTCTCCTTTGTTGTGTCACACAGACTAGCTGTAGCCCAAAGGCTTTGTCCTGGGTCCTCTTCTCTTTTCTCTCTATACTATTCTCACTTGGTGATCTCATTGTACAATTTCAATTATCATCTCTCTGCTAATGATTATAAGATTAATATACCTGGCCTTCATCTTTCTCTTGAGCTCCACTCACATGACCAACTTTCTATCGGATATTCAAAACTGAACTCATCATCTCCTCCTCCCCTCACTAAATCCACTCATATTCTGAGCTTTACTATTACTCTCACAGGCACCACCAACCTCCTAGTCACATAAATTCTCAGCAATGACATCATCTTCAACTTCTCATCCTCCCTCATACCACATATTCAATTAGTTTTTGGATGTCATCATTTCTAACTCCACAATATTTTTCATATATGCCCCCTTCTCTCACCACTCACACAGCAACCACAGTATTTCAGGCCCTCATCACTTCTCACCTGAACTGTTACAACAATTTTCTAACTGGTTTGTCTGCCTTGTCTCTTCTCCACTCCAATATATCCCCCTTTCCAATGCCTAAGTGATTTTCCTAAAACTCAGGTCTAACTATGTTGCCTTGCCCAGCTCAATAAACTCCAGGGGCTAAAAGTAAAAAGAATGAAACAATCTCTAGTCTCAGGGACCATGCACAGTAAAATGTAATGAGTGTATTTATAAGTATATGTAGCAAAACATAAAAGTTAATAAATACAAAATGTATAAAATAGCTAGATACAAGGTAGTTTGGAAAGGAGAGTGAGTCCTAGTAATCTAGTGAATCAGAAAAAGCATGAAGATGATGCATCAGATGCATCTTAAAGCAAGAGAAGAATGCTATCAGGCAGGTTAAGGAGAAAATGCATTCCAGACCATGTGAGAATGCCACAGCAAAGGCAAGGAGAAGTAAGGAGACAGGAGAAAGAGAAAAGGTATTGTGTGTGAGGAACAGACTGATTCTTTGGTTGGACTGACAAGTACAAGGGGGAAGTAACATCCAATGAGGACAGAAAGACAGACAGATAGTACTGAGGCCTAGAAGCAGATGATCAATACAACTCTGACATAAATAATTCTTCTGTTTTTGTTTTGCTTGCCGTAATTCCTATCATAAAAACATTAGTTTTTACCTACATACCTTGCTGTAAAGCAGAGCATCCTAAATTAGATCACATTTTAACTACAACTTGGAGAAGTAGAGTATTAACTGGGACACTGAGAGGTGAATTGACTTGCCAGGGTCACATAGCCAGTATCAGAGGTAGGATTTTAATCAGATCACCCTGACTCCCAGGCTGGCACTCTATCCACTTTACTGCTCTGCTTATCTAATAAAGTGTATGACATGTAGCAAATAAATGTAATCTATCTAAAACTAGTACACTTAGCTGTAACAGGCAATGGGAGAGAACACGGCATCCAATCAATCACAATCAACAAGCACTGATTTAACTACAACTACGTTACGGCATTATGCTAGACACTACAATAACAAAAGCAAAATGAAACAACCCCTGTCTTGTCTTCAAGGGGTTTACATTCTGTCAGTGGAAACAACATGCACACAGATGACAAAAAAATCTATCCACACACATATATACATATATACACATATATATATGAAGTAAATACAAAGTAATAGGAGGCAGATAATGGGAAGGAGGAAACTAGCAGATGAGGAGGGAAATTAAGAAAATCTCTTATGTACTTTGGAGCTTGAGCTAAATTTTTAAGGTAGCTAAAGATTCTAAGAGGCAGAGGTACAATGTATCCCAGAAACGTGGGATAATCTTGCAAAGGCACATTGATAGATGAGCAAGAGGTCATATGTGAGGAACTGGCAATTAAACTAATTTGGCCAAACCACAAAGTGTGTGAAGGGGTATAATATATAATAAGCCCAAAAAGTGGATAAAAATTAGACTGTGAGGGGTATTAAATGCCAAAACAGAAAAGTTTGTTTTATCCTACAGTCATTTGGGAGTCACTAAAGCTTTCTGAGCAGGTAAGGGAATGGTCAGACCTCTATTTTATGAACATCAACTTGACAGCTGTATGGTATCTGATAATAATAACAACAGTAATTAACAAAGTACTTTAACTTGACGTGTATTATCTCATGGTCCTCACAACAACCTGTAACTTAGTTGTTATTGATATCCCCAATTCATAGATGAGGAAAAAGGGAGTGAGAGGGTAAATTACTTGCCCAGAGTCACAATTTCTTGCAAATGTCTGAAGTAGTATTTGAACTCAGGTCTTCCTCATTCCAAGTGCAGTTCTCCATACATTATGCCACCTTGGGAGAAAGTCTGGATGAGGAAATCAATTATATAGTCTAGGTGAGAAATGATAAAGGATTGAATTAAGATAGTTATGGTATGAGTGAAGAGAATGGAATCTGATGCAACAGATATTGTTAAGGGAGAACTGATAAAATTTGGCGACTGAATGGATTGGGGTTGGGGGGGTGGCAGTGGAGAGTCAAGGATTATAACTCTTAGGTTGCAATCTTGGGCACTGGGTGGTAGCCTCAAAAAAACAAGGAGCTTAGGAAAACGGGTGAGTTTGTGTGGAAAGATAATGAATTCTATGTTAGATGGTGAGTTTGAAATACCTATAAGACATACTGTTAAGTGATGTCAGTTGGTGATGTGGAGCTGAAACTTGAGAGACTAGGGATAAATAAATCAGTCTAGAAGCCATCTGCATAAAGATGACAACGGAGCCCAAGGGGAATGATAAGACCCCTGAAAGATGGTGTGCTGAGAGAAAAGAAAAGAGAGCCCAGGCCGGCCCCTCAGGGCACATACAGCACATACACGTTTAGGAGACAGGACACAGATGATCATCCAGCCAAAAAACAACCCAGAGAGAAGACTGTCATGAAAACTCAGAGAGGCTCAAGTATCTAGGAGGAGAGAGTGATCCATAGCGTCAAGCATTCCTGAGAAGCCAAGAAGGGAACAAACTAAGAAAAGGTCATTGGATTTTAATACTAAGATGTTGTTCATAACTTTGAAAAGAGCAATTTCAGTTAAGGGATCAGCTTATGTGCCTGACTTTAGGAGGTTGAGAAGTGAGAAGACAAGAACACAAAGTCAGCAAGTATAGACCGCATTGTCCCCCTAGATTTTTTACTGTAAATGGGAAGAAATACAGACTGCAATGTTGAGAGCAATGTTGGAATAGGGTTCTGTGAGGGTTTTTAAATAATGAAAGTGGCCTGAGAGAGTTTGTAGGCAGCACAGAGTTAACCAGGATATAGAGAGAAATTTAAGGTTGAGGGGAATGACTTAGGGGTTAAGTACAAGAAAGGAATGAGGAACAAAGGGAAAAACGAAGGGGTTGGTGTTGACACAGAGAAGGAATTTCATCATCAGAGATTAAAGAAGGAAAAAGTGAGAGATGATTTCAATGGGAGAAGAGTTGAGAAGAGAGAACTCATGGTGAATGTCCTCTATTTTTTCATTACAGAGTGAAGTTGTGGTTCTTTGATGAAAAGAAGAGAGAGAGAAAGGAAGAGAGAGAGAGAGAGTGGAAAGATGATGTGAGAGGTTTGCAGAGAGAAGGTTTAGAAAAGCTGCTGAGGGGTGGCTACTTGGGCAAGACACTTAACCCTAATACCCTGCATTTCCCCCTCCAAAAACAAAAAAGAGCAAAAAAAAAAAAAAAAAAAGAACTTAAACAAAGTTACGGGGTGGCTAGGTGGCACAGTGAATAGAGCACTGGCCCTGGAGTCAGGAGGACCTGGGTTCAAATCCAGCCTCAGACACTTAACAGAAAACTAGCTGTGTGATCTTGGGCAAGTCACTTAACCCCAACTGCCCTACCTCTCCCCTCCAAAAAGCAAAAAAAAAAAGAAAAGAAAAAAAGAAAAGAAAAGAAAAAAAAGCTGCTGAAAAGAATTTGCTAAATAGTCAATTGCTGTTCATCCTTTGTTTTCAAAGAGAACCAATGACATCACAAGGTGATGTACTGACTTGTGCATGAATTGGATTTGAGTGAAGCAGAGTTGTAAAAACTCATCATCTCTCTTCTAAAGTCACTAAAATTCAAAGTCAGAACACAAGTCAAAACGACTGACAAAGGCCCAGATTGCAGTGAATGACCTCAGCATTTTCAATGACTGACCAAGCTCTAAGCACTCCCCAGAGCCTGCTTCAGCCACCTTCATGGTCACTGGAATAAATTGTTCTTATCTGCCCATTCTGCCAGGAGTCTTCACATGCTTGGTGTAGACATCCCCCTGACTCACCAACAGGTCTGAAGCCTGTTGGTTACGTTCAACCTGCTTTAGTCTATCTGCTGAGATGGTTTTATCAGGGTGCAGTCACTGCACAAAACAGTCAATTAGGGAAGAGTAAAGGATTGCCTTGCAGCAGTGAGAGCTCACAGAGAATTTAGTAGATCTATAGTTATCATGTTTGTATGGATTCTTCCAATGCTTCTTCACTTAACTTCCAGCACTATTCAGTAGCCAGAAGTAGGAATGAAACAAGTAGACAATAAGGGTAATGCAAAGTTGGAGTTTGGCAACATGTGAGTGGTGATAGGACAAGGGACAAAGTGAATGAGAATAAAAGCCAGGACAAAGTGGGGCTGATTAACTGTAAGATCAGACTAGGGAGGAAGGAAAGTAAAGACTGTGCAGGATGATAGCCTGGGAGAGGAATGAGGAATAGAAGGACTGCAAGTAATAGTGAGAAAAAAGAATTTATTTAGGAGGAGTGAGACATAGATATGGAATGACAGGAGACTTAAGTGAAATAGTAGAATTTCAGAGTTTTTGATGATGGAAGTAGAACACCTGTGGCTGATGGTTGAGATGAAGGGTATAACTTCCAGCATGTGGCTGAAGCAGAGCTGAAAAGGTTGGGGAACTGTGAACGTATAGTGTTTGAGGGAAAACCAACAGATATATTAATGTCCTCAAGAAGAAGGGTGCTCCTATCCTATAAGTCAGGTGCTAAACACCTTGAGAAAAGAGGGAGGAGGTGCCAAAGAAAAATGCCACCAAGATCTAGATGGGGTGACATATCTGAATAGAGTGAACCTCAAAGGAGAACAGGTTACTAAGTGACAATGGTCTGGCAGCACAGCAGAGGAAAGCAACAAATATGCCTATTCCTCTTCTCAGTCCAGTGTGCCAGGAAACATGAGGAAAGGTATATTCATAAGTGAGGAGAATGGCCAGAGAAGCAAATATCTTCAGGTGTGAGTCATGTCTTTATAAGTGCTAAAAGATGGAAGAAACACAAGAGGAAGATGTCCATGATGAAGGGAAGTTTACTAAATAATAGAATGAATACTGAAGAGTATACAATGGGACAGAAAAGAGCTGGACTAGACTAGGGCTGAGATGTATACGGGTGAGGAAATGGGGAATAGTAGCAGATGAGAGGGCTAGTTTTTGCTCCGTCAAAAGTTCCACATTATCAGGATTGGGAGAGGCAGATTCTGGAGCTTGCTAGCCACAGAATAGTACCTTCTGACTGGAGCTAGGACTCTCAAGAGTCCTCTGAATAACAAAGAGCAACTTTGTTTTCTTCCGAGAGCTAGGAAAGAAGGAAAGAAGGCCTGTTGTCAGTGGCCCTTCCTACGGGAAGTCTTCAGTGCAAAAAAGTTTAATATCTGAGTATTTGGTCCTCACTAGAGGACCCAAATGCTTGAAGTGTGAGGGTGTAGTGACTAAAACTCTGATCGTATAGGTGGAATGGTGCCTAAGGTTTAGGTCTTGGGTTGGGTCTGGGAAGTAAGAAGCAAGAAATATAAGAATTTGGTCTTAGAACAGGTCGGCTTCAGTAAAAAGTGGCTTTCCTGTAGGCCCTGTATAGTAATAGTATATAGTATAACAAAATACTGAGGTACAGGTTTATGCAATGAATCATGGTAAAGTAACAGTACACATCAGGGACACCAGGGCAGGAGGCTGAGGGGCAGAGGCTAAGGATACATTCCATATAAAAAGACATGAACCATGGTTCCCATGACGGCTAACTCTAGTCAATTGCTTTTTAGCCTCATCCTGGATTTTATGGGTTAGCTGACTTTCCAACACTAAATACATAATCCTATACTATGTCTATCAGCCAAAAGACTATTTTTAACAGCAATTGGCAGTTACTATTTTGACCTCACGCTCCCCTACTTCCATTAATGAATTATTTGCCTACATGAAGTTTTCCTGGAGAACCAAGTAAAGGCATTGAGAAGAAAGACACAGAGGCTTAAACAGACCTCACTGGATAATAAAATAATATAATATAAAGTATAAAAAAAATTCCTGTCTAATTATTGACTTTCACTAATTGCATAAGTTTCCACTGCAGGAATTTTATTTTCAGTGTAAAAATCCATTGCTTATATTTGTAACCTAAATGTTATGGAGTGCTATGGTAATTCCAGACTAAGAGATTGAAGACAAAACCTGAACTATATCCTCTAGAGGTTAGAACTCTCTTTTTTTATGATACTTTTAATATAATAAGATTGCTGTCCTTTTTTTGGTCTCTGACTATGGATCAAGTTTTGCTTTTAAAAACATACCAGTCAGAAATAATTTTAAATAAAAGTTAATATTCTTTAAAAAGTCATGAACATTTCCATACTTTTACTAATAATCTGTTCCAAAAGAGTAAAAAGAAAATTAACCCGCACAAAAATGGAAAACAATTATAAAGTCAACAGAGAAAAAAGAAAATATGAAAACCTTTCATATTCTATTTTAAAGCTTGGGCTCCCTCTACTGAAAATCTGTAAAATTATATTAATGAAATTTAAAACAGCAGTTTGAACTCCTTTCACTATATATATCAATTAACATTGCTTGCCTAGGAACTAAAAATAATGCAAAGAGCTGTTTCTAAGTAATTCTTTAAATCTTCATTGTTTTTACTATATACAAACATTTACAAAAAAAATTCTATCTATGTAACTTAGCATGCAGTTAAAATATGCTTTCTTAGGGAAAAGCTATTTTAAAATTATAATTTTTTTTAAATTAACCTGACAAATCCTAGAAATCATGGTCAATTTGACTTTACAGAAATGCCCCTCCTTGGAAGCATTTATACCTGTCTAAAGAGAAGTATCTGTATATGTGCTTGTTATAAAAGCAGTAGTATTAAACTTAAATAAAAATGATCCCTGTGAGAAGCATATTGCCTTAGAAAACCACAAATTAATATCTGTTTTACTGATTTTGTTAAAGATTTTCCAATTACATTTTAATCTGGTTTAGCCACAAAGTCTATAGACCAGATTTGACACCTATGTTTCCCAGTATATCCTGCATCTGTTGTTTAGTCCTACTCATCTGCATAAAACCCCAAAATGGTGATGTCTAACAGGCTGGCTTTGAAAAGCTCCTGTTCATGGCCTTTGATCACTAATCTGTCAGAGTATAGCTCTTAGACTTATAAATTTTAATCACTTCCTTATATACCTTAGAAATGAAACCTTTATCAGAGAAACTTGTTGCAAAGATTTTTCCCAATAACCTGTTTTCCCTTCTAATTTTTACTACATTAGATTTGTTTGTGCAAAACTCTTTTAATTTATATCATCAAAACTGTACATTTTATCTTATGTGTTGATTAATTTGCTGAACTGCTTTCATTTTTAAAATTTTCTTAAAATGTTGTTGTCAGAAGAACTGGATCACCAGATAGGAGACTGGGGAGGGATAGATTCAAAAATGAAGATAACATAAAAGTGAAATATATCTATTTTAAAATTTAAGTTGTATAGGGGGAAAAAAGAATTAAGAACTTTCAGAAAGTGAAATGGACTTTTTTGGGGTGGGGAGGTATAGTAGACAAGGTTAGTGAGTTTTCCATCACTGGAAGTCTTCCAGCAAAGGCTAGATGGCCTCTTGTAGATGTTGTAGAGGGGATTTTTTATTGGGGTAAGGGTTTTCATTAAATTAACTCTTAACTTTTCCTTTCAACTCGGAAGTTCATTTAATCTCTCTAAAATATGACTCACAATGGTGGTATATTTTCTCAGCAGATACAAGAGAGGTCCATTGATGTAATCTGAATTGTAATAAATTTGAAATTTTATTTCCTGTTAATAATTTATGTCAAAATCATAACTCATTCATAGGAAGAAACTGAAACTCAGAGATGTTGAAAGACCTGTCCAAGTTGCATGGCAAATAAATGATAGAGTCAGGACTAGAATATTGGTTTTGTTACTCCTAAAGCAGAGTTCTTTCTGTTACAACTTTGTATTTTTTAAAAGTCAAATGAGGAAATAAAGTCATCTTTTTTTATTCTTTTTGATATCTAAAAAGAATTTTCTCCTTTTCTCATAGGAAATTAAAATAAAATATAGAAGTATTAGTTGTACCTAAAGGCAAGACAATTAAAAGCCTGAATAGAAAAAGGCGGAGTGAAAGCAGGGACTCACCTGAGCTTGCCCATAAATTCCTTCAGTTACCTCTAAAAAGTTAATCTGAACAAATTTTAGAGTGGCAGAATCCACTAGGAGACACAGTGTGGCAGATTTCCAGCCCAGGTCAACAACACAAAAAAACCTCAGGTAGGATTTGTTGAGCCAGGCGGGGGAGGAGAGCACAGAGCACTGTGCATTCATGGGCTTCACCAGCACAGACCTGACCAGAGCAGAGCCAGAACAAGCCTGGGTGAACTGATTTACCCACTGCAGGGGCGATTCCCAAACCTCTCACTGCAGGATGAGGGTCTGTCGGAGCTCGGTAAGAGACAAACGCAGGTCCTGTGGCAGGGGCAGCAGCTACTTCTGAAGCTAGCAACCCACAGTCTAGATCAGCAGTTCTCAACCTGTGGGTTGCAACCTCTTTGGGGGGCAAATGGGGTCACCTAAGACCATTGGAAAACACATATTTCCTATGGTCTTAGGAACCTAGACACCGCTCCTTTATCAGTCTCCAGGCGGGCCTGCTCACATGCAGATACGCCCACATACGGGTATTAAAGGGTTGTGCGTGGCATTAGGAAGGTTGAGAACCACTGGTCTAGATGTTTAAAAATCACCTACCTGAACTTCTAGGAGTCAAGATGGCTGTATAAACCTTAACTGCTTTCATCTCTCCCCTGCCCCGATGTTGACCTTGAAAAACCCAAAGAATATTGGCCCAGCATAAAATCCCGAAATAGTGGATCCAGCAGGAGGCTTGGGAGACCTACAGGAAGGCTGTGGCTATAGCTGTGCTGAGGCTGAAGGGCACCAGTGTGGGACAGAAGACATCCCAGCAGGAGATCCTGAACCTCAGGGGTGTGGAACCAACAAACACTAACACCAGAACTCCAGTTATGCCTTTGCACAACCAGGGGAATTGGCAGACACTAGCACGGCCCAGCCACCAGCAGCTGAACCTGACTGAGCTCTAGCCCAGGGACAGAAAGGCAGAAACCTGAAGCAGCCAGACCACCACTCCCCCACACTTCCCACTGTGAGCTTCAGTGTAACCTTGGGGAAATGCCAAAAGTCCTGACCTTGGCCTCAGTCTAGGCCAGTGGTTCTCAACCTTCCCAATGCCGCGACCCTTTAATATAGTTCCTCATGTTGTGGTCACCCCCAACCATAAAATTATTTTCATTGCTACTTCATAACTGTAATTTTGCTACTGTTATGAATCTATCTGATATGCAGGATGTATTTTCATTGTTACAAATTGAACATAACCCACAGGTTGAGAACCACTGGTCTAGGCACTCAGAAGCCACAGTACACAAAGTTAATGACCAGGCCCCTAACTCCTAGCATAAGAAGCATGTGTCTGAGCCCTCTGTGGCCCAGAAGCAGAGATCCACTTTAAAAGCCAGGAAATAGGCAATCACAATGGGCAAAAAACAAAATAATTGAAAAAACAAAGACTTAGAATCCTATTATGTTAAAAGGGAAGAGCAAGGTTCACATTCAGAAGGGGTCAGCATTGACACTATGCCCACATCTGAAGCCTCAAAAGGGAATGTGAACTGATCTCAAGTCCAAAGAGCATTCTTAGAAGAGCTCAAGAAGAATTTTAAAAGCCAGATTCAAGAGGTAGAAGAAAAACTGACCAATTACTTTAAAAACACAATTGGAAAAATGGAAAAAAATTTCACTGAAGAGAACAACTCCTTAAATAGTACAATTAGTCAAATGGAGAAGGAGATACAAAACCTAAATAGAGAAAATAAATCCTTGTAAGTAAAAAATGGTCAAATGGAAAAGGAGGTTCAAAAACTGAGGAAAACAATTCTTTAAAAATTAGAATTAGACAAGTTTAAGTGAATGACTCTATGAGGTATCAGGAATTAGTCAAACAAAATCTAAAAAATTAAAAAATAGAAGAAAATATAAAATATCTCATTGGAAAAACAACTGACTTGGAAAATAGATCCAAGAGAGAGAATCTAAGAATTATTGGTGTATCAGAAAGTCATGATGAAAAAGATAGCCTGTACCTTCCAAGAAATCATCAAGGAGCTGATGCCCTGAGGTCCTAGAACCAGAGGGTAAAAATAGTCATTGAAAGAATCCTCCGTTCACTTTCTGAAGGAGATCCCAAATTGAAAACTCCAAGGAATATTGTAGCCAAATTCCAGAATTATCAGGTCAAGGAGAAAATACTGGAAGCAGGCAGAAAGAAACAATTCAAATATTGCGGAACTACAGTCAGATTCACATGCTACCTTGCAGCTTCTACATGAAAAGATCAGAGGGATTGGAATATAATGTATTGTAAGGCAAAGGAGCTTGGACTGGAAAAAAGGATTAGTTACCCAGATGAATTGAGCATAAGCTTTCAGGCAAGGAGATGGTCATTCAATGAAATAAGGGACTTTCAGACCTTCCTGATAAAAAGGCCAGAGCTCAACAGAAAATTTGATCTTCAAATACAAGACTCAAGAGATACATAAAAAGGTAAACAGGGAAAAAATAAACACATAAACACACACACACACACACACACACACACACAACTTGTTCTTCAATAAGAGCAAACTGTTTACATCCTGATATAGGAGGATGATACCTGTTAATCTTGAGAACTATATAATTATTATGACACATAAAAGGGATATACATAGGTAGAGGGTGTGGGTATAAATTAACTGATGTGAGGCTAAAAAAACTAATTAAGGGGCGCAAAGGGAGAGAAAGAAAGAAGAGAAAAGAAGGAGGCAGAAAAGGGCAAATTATGTAACAAAAACACACTAAAGTAAAGAGAAAGAAGGGAGGAAGATGAGCATTGCATGAGTTTTACTCTCATTGGTTTCGGTTCAAGGAGGGAATGACATACTCAGTTAAGTACAGGAATTTAATGTAAAGAGATACAAAAACTTATTATAGTAGAGGGAAAGAAAGGAGGAAGAAGAACATTGTTTGAGACTTACTCTCATTAGATTTGGTTCAAGGAGGGAATAACATACTTTGTTAAGTATGGAAATCTCACATGCCCTACAGGCAGTAGGAGGGGAAAGAGGAAAGAAAAAGTGGGAGGGGTTAGAAGGAAGGGAAAGGGGGGGCGAATAGGGAGGAAATATTGAGGGAGGTGGTAGTCAAAAGTAAAACTCTTTTGAGGAGGGGAATAGAGAAGGGAGAAATAAAAGCATAAATGGGGGAAATAAGATGGAGAGAAAGACAGTAATCATAACTGCGAATGTGAACGGAATGAACTCTCCCATAAAACAGAGGCAGATAGCAGAATGGATTAAAAACCATAATCCTACAATATGTTGTTTACAAGAAACACATTTGAAACAGGGAGACACACATAGGGCAAAGGTGAACGGCTGGAGAAGAATATATTATACTTCAGCTAAAGTAAAAAAGGCAGGGTTAGCAATCCTAATCTCAGACAAAGCAAAAGCAAAAATAGATCTAATTAAAAGAGATAAGGAAGGAAACTATATCCTGATAAAAGGTGCCATTAACAATGACATAATATCATTACCAAATAATATACATCAAGTGGTATAGCAGCCAAATTCTTAGAGGATAAGTTAAGGGAGTTAGAGGAAGAAAGAGATAGCAGAACTATACAAGCAGGGGAACTCAACCTCCTTCTCTCTAAACTTGATAAATATAACCTCAAAATAAACAAGAAAAAAGTTAAGAAGGTGAATAGAATTTTAGAGAAGGTAGGTATGAGAGACCTCTGGAGAAAACTGAATGGGGATAAAAAGGAATATACCTTCTTCTCAGTGGTACATGGCACATACACAAAAACTGACCATGTACTAGGACATAAAAACCTCACAATGAAGTGCAGAAAGGCAGAAATATTAAATTATCTTTTTCATATCATGATGCAATAAAAATTATATGCAATAAACGGCCATGGAAAGATAGGCTAAAAATTAATTGGAAACTAAATAATCTTATCTTAAAGAATGAGTGGGTCAAACAACAAATCATAGAAACAATCAATAACTTCATTCAAGAGAATGACAATAACGAGACAACATACCAAAAATTATGGGGTGCAGCAAGAGCAGTTCTTAGGGGAAGTTTTATATCTCTGAATGCTTACATGAATAAAATGGTGAAAAAGGAGATCATTGAATTGGGCATGCAACTGAAAAAGCTAGAAGAAGAACAAATCAAAAATCCCCAATTAAATATTAAATTAGAAATATGAAAACCAAAGGAGAGATTAATAAAATTAAATTAAGAAAACCATTGAACTAATAAATACAACTAAGAGCTGGTTTTATGAAAAAAACAATAAAATTGATAAATCCTTACTCAATATGATTAAAAGAAAAAAGGAAGAAAACCAAATTACCAGTATCAAAAATAAAAAGGGTGAATTTACCTCCAGTGAAGAGGAAATTAAAATGATAATTAGAAATTATTTTGCCCAATTATGTGCCCACAAATTTGACAATCTTAGTGAAATGGATGAATGTTTACAAAAATATAAATTGTCCACATTAACAGAAGAGGAAGTAAAATACTTAAATAACCTCATCTCAGGAAAAAAATATCGAACAATCATCAATGACCTCCCTAGGAAAAAATCTCCAGGGCCAGATGAATTTACGAGCAAATACTATCAAACATTTAAATAACAATTAATTCCAATACTTTATAAACTATTTGAGAAAAATGGAGAAAAGGAGTCTTACCAAATTCTTTTTATGATACAAATATGCTACTGATATCTAAATCAGGAAGAGCCAAAATAGAGAAAGAAAATTATAGAGCAATTTCCCTAATGAAGATAGATGCAAAAATTTTAAATAAAATATTAGCAAAAAGATTACATCAACTTATCACCAGAATAATACACTTTGATCAGGTAGAATTTATTCCAGGAATGCAAGGCTCATTAAATATTAGGAAAACTATCAGATAATCGACCATTTCAACGACAAAACTAGTAGAAACCATATGATTATCACAATAGATGCAGAAACAGCTTTTGATAAAATACAACACCCATTAAATGGAGTCTTCCTTAAAATGATAAATAGCATCCACCTAAAACCATAAGCAAGCATTATATGTAATGGGGGTAAGTTAGCAGCATTTCCAATAAGATTGGGGGTGAACCAAGGATGTTCACTATCACCCTGTTATACTAGAAATGTCAGCTGCAGCAATAAGAGAAGAAAAAAATGAAGGAATTAAAATAGTCAAAGAAGAGACTAAGTCATCACTCTTTGCAGATGATATGATGGTATGCTTAGAGAATCCTAGAGAATCAAGTAAAAATACTTGAAATAATAAATAACTTTAGCAGAATTGCAGCATATAAAATAAACCCACATAAATACTCGGCATTCCTATAGATTTCTAACAAAACCCAACAACAAGAAATACAAAGAAAAATTTCATTTAAAGTTACTGTAGACATTATAAAATATTTGGGAGTCTACCTGCTAAAACAAATGCAGGAACTATATGAACACAATTATAAAACACTTTTCATACAAATAAAGTCAGATATAAATAATTGGAAAAACATCAATTGATCATGTTTAGGCTGAGCTAATATAATAAAAATGACAATTTTACCTAAATTAATTTACCTATTTAGTGCCATACCAATCAAACTGCCAAAAATATATATATTTTATAGAGCTGGGAAAAAATAATAACAAAATTCATCTGGAAGAACAAAAGGTCCAGAATATCAAAGGAATTAATGAAAAGAAATGCTAGGGAAGGTGGCCTAGCCATACCAGTTTGTAAACTGTATTATAAAACAGCAGTCATCAAAACTACTTGGTACTGGCTCAGAATAGAGTGGTGGATCAGTGGAATTGATTAGGTACATAAGACACAGTAGTCAATGACTACAGTAATCTACCGTTTGATAAAAGACTCCGGTTTCTGAGATGAGAACTGACTATTTGACAAAAACTGCTTGGAAAACTAGAAAATAGTATGGCATAAACTGGGTATAGACCAATATCTTACACCACATACCAAAATAAAGTCAAAATGGGTTCATGATTTAGATATAAAGGGTGATACCAAAAGCAATCTGGGAGAGCAAGGAATAGTTTACCAGTCAGATTTATGGAGATGGGAAGATTTTATGACCAAACAAGAGATAGAGAGCATTACAAAATGCAAAATGGATCATTTTGATTACATTAAATTGAAAAGTTTTTGTACAAACAAAGCCAATGTAACCAAGGTTAGGAGGGAAGTGGAAAATTGGAAAAGAATTTTTACAACCAGTGTCTCTGATAAAGGTCTCATTTTTAAAATATACAGAGAACTAAGTCAAATATATAGGAATACAAGACATTCCAGTTGATAAATGGTCAAAGGATATGAACAGGCAGTTTTCAGAGGAAGAAATTAAAGATCTATAAGCATATGAAAAAATGCTCTAAATCACTATTTCTTAGAGAAATGCGAATCAAAACAACTCTTTAGGTATCACATCTTAGTGGTAAGATGGGCTAACATGACAAAACAGGAAAATGATCAATGCTGGAGAAGATGAAGGAAAATTGGAACACTAATGCATTGTTGGAGTTGTGATCTGATCCAACCATTCTGGAGATCCAACCTTTTTATAGCTATAAAAATGTGCATACCCTTTGACCCAGCAATACCAATTCTAGGGTTGTGTCCCAAAGCGATCATACAAATGGGAAAAGGACCCGTATGTACAAAAATATAATTTTTTTGCTTTTTGGAGGGCAATTGGGGTTAAATGACTTGCCCAAGGTCACACGGCTAGTTTTTTTGTGTGTGTTAAGTGTCTGAGGCCGGATTTGAACTCAGGTCCTCCTGACTCCAGGGCTGGTGCTCTATTTACTGCGCCACCTAGCCACTCCTACAAAAATATTTTTAGCAGCTCTTTTTGTGGTAGCAAAGAATTGGAAATCAAGGGGAAACCCATCAATTCAGGAACAGCTAAATAAGTTATGGTATATGAATGTAATGGAATGTTATCGTGCTATAAGAAATGAGGAACAGACAGACTTCATAATAACCTGGAGAGTCTTATATAAATTGATGCCAAGTAAGGGGAGCAGAACCAGGAGAACATTGTACACAATTACAGACACATGGTATGTGTGATGACTAACTTTGCTAGACTGGGTTCCTCTCAGCAATGCAACGTTATAAGACAAATCCAACGGACTCATGATGGAAAAGGCTATCCACATCCAGAGAAAGAATTATGGAGTTTGAATGCAGATTGAAACAAACTACTTGCTCTCTCTCTTTTTTGTTTTGTTTTGTTTCTCCTTCCTCGTTGTCCATTTCATTGGTTATAATTCTTCTTTACAACTTGACTAATGTTCAGTGAGAAGCTATATGTAGAACTTATAGTGAATTACATATTACCGGTGGGGTGGGGAGGGAAGGGGAGAAAATTTGGAACTCCAAAAATTGTGAAACTGAATGTTGTAAACTAAAAATAAATCTTTTTTTTTTAAGAGATATGAAAAGAAATCTCCTCCCACTCCTTTTCAAAGGTAAAGGGGAAGGAGGGAGTCCACAGGTGTGGAACATATGTTATATATGTGTATGTATGTGTATAATGATAGGCTTTTCAATATACTGATCAGTTCTGCTGGATTTGTTTCTTCTTCCTTCTTTTTCTTCCTTTCAAAAAAATCTGTTACAAGAAATCGCTTTCAAAGTGTGAAAGAGGGAGAGATACAAGAGGAAAATGTAGGTGATATAAAACAAAAGGTATTAATAAAATCCATGTTTTGAAAATAATAAAAAATGAAAGCCTGAATACCTTGACCAAGTAAATTGATATAAAACTTTTACAGAAAAAAATCTGTTGACCAGCACTTGACCAATCAACTAGAAAGAAAGAAGACATTTCTGATACTCTCCAACATAAATATTCAATCAGGTAACCAGGGTGGTGCCACTAAAACCCAATACACTGTTCTTTTTTGCCCCAATACAATGTTCAACATACAAAGGGCCTCAATTTTTAAAAATTCAAATTCTCTATGAAAATTCAGCTGAAGAAAACAAAGTCAAACTGAAAAAAATAATTTCCTCAAACTTCAAACAGATAGAAAGCTAAGAATGCCAAAAGAATTAGACATTGTAACCAAAAGGGTTTTTTAGATATATCAGATGCCAAAAGTAAATCTAAAAACTAAGTGGGAAGGAAATAATTAAGTATTCATTAATGTAATTAGATTTAAAGAAGCACTAAGAGAAATGCAAATCAGAATTTTCCTTTCAGTCAATTAACTAGAAAAATCAATTTTTAACCCAGATGAAAACTGCAATCCCTGTAGTCTGAAAGCACAAAGATATGAGGTTAGATAAATGGGTAAAAGTTCTAACATGTGCTCACAGGTCTTTCCCTCTGCTCCTCCCTTCCCCACCCATTATTCATATCTGGCTACTACATTCCAAAGTCCCTGTCCAGGGCTGAGTTCAAGTTTCTCCTTTCTTACTTAATGATTCAGAGGGAACTATAAATTCGTGTTTCAATCATTGCTTCTATTCTGTCAAGTACTTTCTATTGTCCAAGGGTAAATCGTGTATGTTACGTTGGTTTTTGAAATTTTAAATAGTCAGGAAACTGTTACAACTGAAATCCATGCAAACAAACAAGAAGAAAATTGTGCTCCCACCAGAGTAACATCACTGACTGATTTCCCCTCCCTGGGTTATCAACTGCCATTCAGAAGAGTTAAATATCTGTGGGAGAAAAAGGAGTTTTATGAATAAATACAATAATTGTTGAGTGTTGAGTAAAATTAACCACTAAACATACCTTTCAGATAAAAAAGGGCTCTTGTGAGGCTCTAGCTTTTGACAAGTTTCTAGGCTGTCAACAGATGATGAAGGAAGTTGATTTGATTGCATGTTGTCAGTTTCACACAAATTAGCCTCAGTTAGAGGGAGGGTCTTTATGTATTTTCTTCCTAACTCCGTTCCCAGGACATTCATCAATATAACTTTGGGTTGCCTGTCACACACAAAATAACACACACAGTACTGTACTGAAGTCTAGATGAACTTTTAATTGTATTCACATACTTTAAGAAATTGGATTCAGACACATTTTTATCTCAATTCAAATAAGTTACAATTACTAGAAATGACACATCTTAGAAATCTCAATTGATGAGAAAAAAATGTCCATATGTACATTAACTTTTCAGAAGGGTTTTGTCAGTTGATGAGCAGTAAATAATGCTTCCCCTACAGACACTACTGGCCTCCTTAGGTACACAAGTTTATGGTTGGTCTGTTATTCCAATGTTCCTTGTTGCAGAATGCAGCATTTAGTAGAAAGCATTTTATAAAGGAACCAACCCAAATTTCACTCAGTTATTTTTGTTTCTTAGAAAATCCATTCTTTCTTAATTAGCAATGCTTTATACTAAAAAAAATCAATTCAAAATCAAATCGACTCATAGTCATATTACTAGCATTTATATCATTCTACTGATAACTACAGAATATTCAATCCTAATAGAAAAGCACAGGTAAACTTGACTATGTGGTGACTATAGGTTCTGGAAGTAAAGCAATAACCTCATAGTTGGTTTAACTGCCACAAGTTTCTCCTTGCTCCAGTCTATCTTCCACTCAGGTGGTATCAAAGCGATCTTCCTAAAGTGCAAGACTGTGTCCCTCCATCCCCCATTCAATCAACTCCAGAGGCTCTCCATTACCTCCAGGATCAAATATAAAATCCTCTTCTGTTTATCATTCAAAGCCTTCATTAACCTGTTCCCCTCCCTTCCCTATCTTTTCAGTCTTCTTATACCTTACACTTTACCCCCAGGAACTTCGCCATTCAGTGACACATCTTCCTCCTTGGAGCATCCCTCTGGCTGCCCACCATGGCTGGGGTGCTCTCCTCTCTCTTCATCTCTGCCTCCTGGCTCCCTTGCTGCCTTCAAGTCCCAGCTAATGCCTTTCCCAAACCCTATTCATTCTAGGGTCTTCCCTCTGTTGAATATTTTCTATTGATTCTGTATCTATCTTGTTTGTCTCTAATCATTTTCATGTTGTCTCCCCCATTAAGACTGTGAGTTCCCTGAGGGCAGGAACTATCTTGCCTTTCTTTGTATCCCAAGCATTTCACACAGCTCCTGGCATATAGCAGGCACTTAATGTCTACTGACTGGCAGAGAAATGTTAAGTGACTTGCCCACGTTTACAGAGGTAGTAAGTAAAAGAGATAAGATTTAAACAAAGCTGCACTCAAGAGTGTTATAGGCCCTGTGTTTAACACCTCTGTTCTAAGAAATGAATGTAGCAATACTGGTAGAAGAATTTGACTTTCCCCAAATATCACACCCTACCTGAATTCTGTGACTTCAGGCAACTTAGCCCAGCAATACTGCAAAGTAGGGGAAAAGGGGACAAGAGGAGGACAATAAGCTACAGGTTGAGTCCTTGGGAATGTTTCTTTAATTGGATCATAGGGATTATATAGTCTTGAATTACACAATAGTCAAGCCTAGTCCGGATTGGAGATTTTAGAAATAGTCTGACTACAGAAATTTTATGGCCCATGAGAGAGTACCTTGGATACCTGAGCAAACACCCAAGAATTACTTCAACTACCAGTAGAAAGGCATGTAATTTCTGGAGTGCTCATTTTCCCTGGGTTGGAACTGAATCCACAAAGTTCACAAGGGTTGCTAAGTATATCATGGATAGGGATGTCCAATATCATGGCAATTTAATCTATAGACTCAAAAATAGATCAGCCAAAGAGCAGGATATAAAAATCAGCAAGACTAGGCACAAGTAGGTAAAGGATACTCTCAGGAGCCCTTACTCACAATGGACAGGTTAAATCATAGATGAAGCCTCGGCCTAGATAGAACTCCACAAACCTCTTCTGGGTTGCATGGATATACTGGAGCCAGTACTCCAAAAGTTATATTAGCTCTTCCCATTGTGAAACAGGCTTTCTAACAGGTAGACTAAGATCTTGGATGATGAGCCACAATTTAAACTGCAACTAAAGCCATGACATTGAAAAACATTGTCAGGTAAATGTAAATGTAACCAATGGTTAATTTTTCATGGGTAAATAAACCAATCATTCTAAAAATTAATCCTTTCCCCCCGGCCCCAGTTGCCCTACTTTTAGTCACTGTCAATCTTTCAGGAGGGCATCGAAAAAAAAAATGCCAAACCAGGCCCATCAAAGGTTCTGAGGGGAAACCACCCCCTGAGGAAAGAAGGGCAAAGGTCTAAACTGCAAAGGGAAACCAGAAGTTGGGCTAGGTTGGGAATTAAATAGGAGTTGGAAAATAGGATCCAGAGTAGGAATATCACGCCAAGGAAGTCTGAACAAGAGATCAAGAGGAACACTACTAGAAGTATGAGGGATTTTGCCCTGCTAAACCTCAGCCGTGGATTATTCCCACTATCTGTTGCCTTCACTCCTACATACATGCTACTGAATGAAGCTGGAGAAAATCATTAGACCGTGCTGCCTGGGTACCCAGAAAATTTATGCTATATAACTTCAAATGAGCCCTTGCTGCTGCTAGGCAATCTATTTATACCTCCCAAATTAACTCCCTATCCCACTCAGCACAGTGGCTCTTCCAAACCTTTCCCTCCCTATTCAAGTTTCCCATGGCTCTCATTCCCCACACCCTCTAAATTGGAGAGTTTTGCCTCATATTTTTTTGAAAAAAAATGAGGCCAGTCACTGCAAGCTCCCTCTCCTCCCCTCCTCCTCATCTCATGTCAGCCACATGTCTTGTGCCACTATTTCCTCATAAAGAAATGGCCTATTTCATAGGAAAAGATAGCCCTTCTTGCCAAAGCAAACTCTTCTACGTGCACAAGTGATCCCATTTCATCAAGCAGATGTCTCCTCTATCATTCCCACTCTCACTGACCTTTAATTTCTCCCTGTTCACTGGCTGCTTCCCTCCTGTCTACACTGCCTCATTCTCAAAAAATCCTCACTTGGTCCATCCATCCCCAACTATCATCCCATATCTCTCTTCCTTTTTATAGCTAAACTCTTTGGGAAAGCTATCTACAGTTACTGCCTCTACCACTTCCTCTCCTCTCACTTTCTTCTTAACTCCTGAAGTCTGTTTCCTGATCTAATCATTCAACTGAAACTGCTCTCTCCAAAATTATTTACCATTTCTTAATTGCCAAATGGAATATCCTATTCTCAATCCCCATCTTTCTTGACCTCTCTGAAGCCTCTGACACTGTCGATCACCCTCTTGTCCTTCATCCTCTCTTTTCTCTATGTTTTCATAGCTTATTCTCTCCTGGTTCTCCTCCTACCTCTCTGATGGTTTCTTCTCATTCTTCTTTGCTGAATCTTCATTCAAATTATGCCCCTTAACCATGGGTGTTACACAGAGCTCTGTTCTGGGCCTCCTTTTCTTCTCTTTCTATACTGTTTCATTTGGTGATCTCATCAGCTACCCTGAAATCAATTATGATCTCTATGCTAATGATTCTCAAATCAGCCTATCCTTCCCCAAGCTCTCTGCTGATTTCCAATCTAATGTCTCCACCTTCCTTTCAGACATCTATCTTGTATGCCTCTTAAAATTAACATATCCAAAATGGAACTAATTATCTTTTCCACTAAACCATACCTCCTTCCTACCTTCCCTATTACTGAAGAAAGCAACACAATCCTCCCAAATCCTCAGGCTTGAAACCCAGGTGTTATCCTCTACTCCTCACTATCTCTCACCCCTCATATCTAATCTATTGCCAAGGCCTGTCTATTTCATCTCTGCAACACCTCTCAAAGATGTTCCCTTCTCTCCTTTCATACCACCACCCCTGAAGTGCAGGCCCTCATCATCTCACACCTGGACCATAACCTGCTGATGGGTCTGCCGGCTCCAAGTCTTTCTCCATTCAATTCATCCCCATTCAGACACCAAAATGATTTTCCTAAAGCACAGTTCTTACCATGTCACTCCTGTACTCAATGAACCTCAGCAGCTCCCTATTACTTCCAGGATCAAATACAAAATTCTGATTGGCATTCAAAGCCCTTCATAATCTATCCCCCTCCAACCTTTCCAGTCTTCTTACACCTTACTCTCTGACACATACTCTTCAACCTAATAATGCTGCCCTGGCCACGAACAAGAAACTTCAGGCCCCCATGCCTAAAATGCTCTGCCTCCTCAACTTCACCTACTGACTTCCCTGACTTCTTTTAAGTCCCAACTAAAATCTCATCTTTCCTGCTCTTAATTATTTCCTATTTATCTTGTATGAAGCTTGTTTCTGTATATTTGCTTGGATCTTGTCTTTCCCATTAGATTTTGAGCTCCTTGAGGGCAGTGACTGTCTTTTGCCTATTGCATCTCCATAATTTAGTACACAGTAGGCACTTACTAGATGTTGACTGACTGATGACCTCTCACATAGGATAACTCAAACTGGAACTTATACTATGGAAATCTCATAAACATCTTTAACTCAACATATCTAAAACAGAATTCATTATCTTTCTCCAAAAGACCTCCTTGCATCCAAACTTCCCTGTAATTCTTAAGGGTACCACTATCCTCCCAATCACCCAGGCTCACAGCTTAGGTATCACATCCTCTGTTCTTCATTTGCTCTCAACCCCCAGGTCTAATCTGTTGCCAGGGACCATCACTGGGAGCAAAAAGGCAGCCTCAGTGGACTTAAATTCCAGCCTCAAGCCTGTTCATGGTGTAAGGTGGGAAAGGGGAGGAGGAGTAGATCAGTCCTTCTCCGCCCACAGGTCATATTACACCAGAAAATAAAGAATAATGCCCAGCCTTAAGTCAGAAAGATTCATCTTCCGAAGTTCAAATCTGGTCTCAAGACACTTTCTAGTTGTGTCATCCTGGGCAAAGTCACTTAACTTCTGTTTGCCTCAGTTCCTCATCTATAAAATGAGCTAGAGAAGGAAATGGCAAACCACTCCAGTTATCTCTGCCAAGAAAATCCCAAATGGTGTGACAAAGAGTAGGGCATGACTAGAACAACTAAACAACAAATGACACTTTACCATGAAAACCCTTAAGTCTGCTTGTGGAGATAGGTGTGAGGAGGGCTGCAGCTTGTTAGTTATTGTGAATTCATGTTATGCAAGCTAGTAGGATAACACATGAGGTAAACTGAGGAAATTGATATATGTTTGAAGTGTGTGAATTTTTTGCTTGGTTCAGTTGAACAGTTTTTTGCTTCTCAATGATGAAATCATACATAATTTGTTATATTCAAATTGTTCCCTAATGTACAATTATTATAGCAGAACTGATTATAATAATAATAGTTTATATTTATTATGCCCTTTAAAGTTTACAAAATACTTTATATACATTATTTCATCTGAGCCTCATAATCACCCTATATTGTAGGTACTATAGGTATTCCATTTTACCTTCCATCTCTATTTTACAAATCAGGAAACTGAGGCCCACAAAGCTTAAGCAACTTGCTCAGGATCATCACCCAATGAGTACATTTCAGGTGTGGGATTCAAATCTAGCCCTTCCTAAGGCCAGCATTGTCTCTATTATACCAGTAGAAAGACAAGATTAATAGGATCTGGCAATTGAGTACATGTATGGAATGAGAATGGAAGCATCGAAGGTTCCCACAAGTTTGCAAACATGTGTGAGTAAGGCAAAGATAATGCCACTAATGACACAGGGAAGTTAGAAAGAGGAGCAAGTTTAGGGAGAAGAATAACAAGATCACTTTTGACTTGCTGAGCTTGAGGTTCAAGAACATCCAAGTGGCAGTGTCTAGTGGGTGATGAGTAAAAAAGGCCTCTAAAACACTAAGTCTTGGGCAGCTAGGTGGCAAATAAAGCATTGGCCCTGGAGTCAGGGGGACCTGAGTTCAAATCCGACCTCAGACACGTAACACTTATTAGCCATGTGACCTTGGGGAAGTCACTTAACCCCAATTACCCTGCCTTCCCCCCTCCAAAAAAAGCCCCCCAAAAAATTCCTTAAAACACTGTCTGATCATCTGACTCTATCAAAAGCCTCAGTGACTCCCTCTTGCTTCAAGGATAAAATACAAACTCCTATGTTTAGCATTTAAAATCCCTCACAATCTAGCTCCAACTTATCATTTTAAATTTATTTCGCACTCTTCTCCCTCACACCCTCTAAATTCCAGCCAAAACGGCTACTTACTCCTCATCATACATGATCACCACCTCCTGCCTCCCATAACTTCACACAGGCTATCTTACATGCAATCTTAAGTTTCCTTCCTGGCTCACCTCAAGTTACAACTTTAACAAAAGGATCTTCCTACTTCTCTCCAGTTATTAGCGTAATATATGTCAGAGAGGGGAATATATACTGAGGGGGAAAAAACACAGATGGTATTATTAGGGAAAAAAAAAGAATTGGGAAGACTTCAGCAACTATTATTAACCACATACCTACTTTCTCATCTCTACAAAATCTTAATAATAATGATAAATACATTTATTGAAGATAACCTTGACGAAAATATAAGAAAGAAAAAGAGAGGCTTTCATACACAAATTTCTAGAGCAAACTACGTTTTCACAGTAATCTAACCAGTTAAAAGGTACAAAGAACACAAAATCCCACTGCTTCTATTATTGATTACAGAATAGCATTGAACTCTGTAGAATAAAACACAGCTTTAAAGGCTGTCCTCAATATGATGTCTTCTATTCATGTGTTAAGATCACACAAGAGTAATGACAGCTGCAACCACAAGTATAACTTTATTCTGTTGATCAAAGAGCAATGTACCACTTCTTAATTCTTAGCCACTGCTTGCCCTGGAAACTGTAATTAAATCAACACTACCATCCCTGGGTAAAGAGAATGTCAATAAACTATTCTAGTATTCCATTCATGCTCTTTGTGACTTCTCAGACCAAAACTCCCTTCCCTGTCCCCCACTACTCTTCACCACCAGAATGTAAACTGCTTCAGTCAGAGACTCTCAGTTTTGTATTTGCACCCCCAGGGCTTAGTCCATGGAGTGCTTTAAAATGCTTGTAATTAATTTATTCAATGATCCTTTGATTATCAATATGAAGCAAGATATAAAACAAAGAAATGTTCACCAAAGGCACTCCTGATTAGAATGGATGTCTTCCACACAGCCCCAACAAAAGGATTTCCTATAAATAACAAGGTCCTCCAGATTCTTATGATTGTATCAATTCTTTTCTAAGCCTCTCCCACCCACCCAGTTGTTAGTGCTCTCTCCTTCCTCAATCTGCTTTGCATATATTTATCCATGTACATGGTATATCTCCCCACTCCCCAATAGATTGTAAGTTCCTTGAATGAAGGGATTACTTTTTAAAAATAAATGTTTACTAAATTAAGCTGAAACCCCAGAGTTGTACAGTAGACATGTCAAATTTGCAGTCTGTACACCCCTTGGCCCATATCCAATGCCCAAAACATATATATAATTGGGAAATGTTTAACATAATGAATAATATAACACAACATAATGATAATTTGAGTTTTTCTAACTCAATATACAGCTGTGGGGATCAGTTTCTATTTGAAACAACACTGTTTTACAGATCTCTTCAATAATATCCACTGATACTCAAAAGAGGTCAACTTAACAACACACATGAAAAATCAAATGGATAAAATCAGCCTGCTGTCTAGTCTATGACACAAAATTGAGTGAGGAGTGTATTGAGTTAGTCCCTCAATACACTTGAGTAATGATGTCTGGAAAGAGAAAGAATGGGCTAGACCGAAGCTAAGAAAACTAGACAGTATTTTCAATGATCTAAAGCTCCTCCTTGAAACAAAAACCCATCATCTTCTTAACACAATTTTATCTCAATGACACAATATTATTGTGAATCATGAAATACTATAAAACCTGAGGAATCAAAATGGCAGGTGACGTAAAGGGCAATGAAGAGATGCGTGATTGCCACAGACTACCATATTACTGATGAAAATTCCCCTATGCATCCCCTACCTTATCTCTACCTCCTGACTTCCTTAGTTTCCTTCAAATCTCAGATACAATCCCACCTTCTATAAGAAACTTTTCTCAATCTCTCTCAACTCTAATACCTTCGCTCTATAGATTATTACCTATTTATCTTACAATTTTTTTTTGTTTTAACCTGCCAGTAGCTAGCCTTGCACATAGTATACATATAATAAATTTTGAATGCATTGTACCTACATATGTACCAGAGATGGAAAAAGGACTTATATCAAGAAATATTTTTAAAATATTTTATCATATGTACGAAGATAATAAACCATCCATTATATTTATATGTCAGGTAACAACTAAGCAGCTAGTGATTCCTTAAGGAGAATTTCTCTCTTTTTTAAAGATGATAAAATTACTCCAAATAGAAAAAATTACTTCCAAGTAGAAAAAAAAAAAGAGCATAAGATCATATGCTATCATAGTGGCAATGTAACTCTAAGTGGTATACCGGCTATTTGGAGGAAAGGCAAAAGAAAACAGCAGAGCCAGAGAAAATGGCAGGGCTCTTTCTTTAATGAGTCTTAATCAAATATGTCTGAATAATCCAGTTGGGCTAACAGGTAGAAAAGTTATAAAAACCCAGGAGATTGAAAACAAATTAATAGAAAAGCTTTTGATATCACACTACTTAGAAATCAGTCCCTGGAAAAGCTTTATTCCAAGTTCAGAGACAAACTAAATCAGAAAGAAATGTTCTACTCAAATTTTTTTTAAGTAGAATTAGTTTAGCTAATGATGGATAACAGTTAAGGCACAGTAAGAAAGTTGCCTAACAAAGTCTGTTTATTTCTTTAAATATTGCTCAAAATAAATATCTTTATAAAATACATTATTTAGTAACACTGTGTCCTGCAGAATATTTAGTTTTTAGACAAATTAATAACTAAATGAAAAATTCACATCCCAATCTGAATCTCAGGTTAAAGAACGTGCTTTGAGAGGGGCGGCTAGGTAGTGCAGTGATTAGAGCACCAGCCCTATAGTCAAGAGGACCTGAGTTCAAATATGACGAGTCAGACACTTAACAATTACTAGCCGTGTGACCTTGGTTGAGCAAGTCGCTTAACCTCAAATGCCCTCCAAATAGAAAAAAACAAACATGCTTTGCCCTGTATCACATACCTAAAGCACCAGCACTTACCTGGTGGGGGTGTATTGTAATTGTAAGAAAAGTACACAAATAAATAATTAGCCTCATGAATACTCAGTTTGCAAACCTAAATATATAAAGACCATAACATCACAGATTAAAAATTCCCAATCATAATTCCTAGTTTTCAGTCCCACACTCCCCATAAAATTTCTAACAAAAGGACAATTCTAACATGATATTTTTTTTAAAGTTAAACTAAATGTAACAGATTACAAACCCAAGAAAATATGAAAAAGTCAGAGATAATGGTGATAAGAACATTGCAAATTATTAAAATATGAGGAAGAGGTTATGTATTATGAAACATTTAAAAAGTGGTTAAGTGTTCATCTGCATGTTAAATAGCTTATTGTATATATCACATATAACCTAGAAGCATCTAATAGATGTACCTTGCTTTACACAACAACAAAAAAGTGATTCTAAAGAGTCATAAGTAAACTGAATTTTGGAATACTGAATCATTTAAAATTCAGCTGAAAAATATATGATCTAATGAATTCTATGGAGAATCCTTTAATAAAGTTAAGAATCATCCTCTAACTTTTGTATTTCATAAACTCTTATTTTCATTTATCAGGTTTGTTTAAAGAAGGTACATCTGTATAAACAGTCTATGAGAAGCAACTTTACTTAGGAAGGAGCTGTGTCATTTCAAGCATGGTAAGTTGAACAAAACCATTACTGGAAAACATACCTTTCAGATAAATAAAGGCTTTGGTGGAGAGGATTTAATGTTTTATGTATCGCTAGACTGTCAACAGATGTTGAAGGCAGTAAGTCTGATTGCGACTTCTTGGTATCACATAAATTAGCATCAGTTCTAGGTAGAGTCTTAATGTATTTTCGTCCTGAATCCGTCAATAGGACATTCGTCAACATAACTTTGAGTTGCCTGTTGTACATATAAATACATAATAAATACAGCACTTATAATAATAAAGTATAGCAAATTCAACACAAAATGTGAGGAATTAGGAACTCCAATTTAGAAACCTCAGTTTGTTTATTAACTACTACATCCAACTATTGGTTATTTTAATTCAAAAGTTCCCTCAATAACTCTTGGACTACCCTAAAACTGAAATCCACTGCACTTAAACTGGGGTTATTTTCAGATTTTTGTCTAGTATTACACACCCCTAGTTAATCCAAGTGCAGGTTCATAGTACATTTCAGTTCCCATTCAAGGAGTTACAGTTAGAAAGGGAACATTTTTTTTACACAGAGTATAACACTGAAAATACAACTCAGAGCATATCATTAACAGGCATAATTTTCATTCTCCCTTGAGTTCCCTAAAATAAAATTGTTTTGGCTTTACCATTTTTTGTTTCAGAAAATTATTAAAGCAATGAGCACAATAGCATATCATCTTATTCTCTCTCTTTCTCACTCACTCTCTCACTTTCTCTCCCTCCCTCCTGATCTCCAATAGTATAACTCTCCAGACTGCTGGATATCTTCACCTACAGGATCCACAGGCATCTCAAACTCCAAATATCCGTATCATCTTTCTCCCTAAACCTACCTCCTCCTCCCAATTTCACCATTCCTATCAGGGATACCATAATCCTTGTAACAGTTCAGATTAATGATCTAGAGTCATTGAGGCAGCATGGTATAGTGGGAAAAAGGTTTGCTGGATTTACAGTCAGAGAACTTTGACAATAATAACAAACATTTATTAATAAATATGCTTCACATACTAAATACAGAGCACTGTACTGGGCACTGGGGAGATTCAAAATATAGATAAGAAAAAGTCCCTGATTTCAAGGAGCTCACAATAAAGGAGAACACAATACCAATACAGATAATAGCTGGAATACACAATATTACATGATGACTGCTTTGGAGATTTTCCAAACAAATGACTGTGTGAGATCTGGGGAAAAGTTTGTTACAAAACAGATCACAAAAGGTTTCCAAATGAAAGCCACGTTTGATTGGAACTTTCAAGAATGGGAAGGAATGCCAAGAATTCATCATGAAAAGAAACTGAGGCAGGGCATTCCATACCTCGGAAAGGCATAAGGGTATGAAAGCTTGAAATATCTTCAGAGGACAGAAAAGCGTCCAGTTTGGCTAAAGAAGAGAGCGCATGAAGAGTAGTAATATGAAAAGAAGAGGGATGTAGGGTGACATCAAGCTGCAGAGAGCCTTGGATGCCAGCAAAGGACTTTGATATTTACTCAGAAAGGAAGCAGAATCCAGGGAAGATTTCTCAACAGAGAAGAGATATGTCCAGACCCTTGCTTAAGAAAAATTATTTTGGGGTGTCTAGGTGGCACCATGAATAGAGCACTAGCCCTAGAGTCAGGAGGACCTGAGTTCAAATCTGGCCTCAGACACTTAACACAAAACTAGCTGCGTGACCTTGGGCAAGTCACCTAATCCCAATTGCCCTTCCCCCCTCCAAAAAAAAAAAGAAAAATTATTTCTTCAGCAATGTAAATGAATGGAAGGGAGAGAACAGCGACAGAAAAACTTGAAAGGAGGTTACTGCAATAATCCAAATGTTTCTTAATGAAGTCTAGTACTAGGGTAGTTAAGTTAGGAAGAGGGATGAAAAGATAAATTCAAGAGATTTTATGGATGAAAGGGAAAAGACAAAGATAATTCAAAGGTTAAGAACAAATAGTAGTGACGAGTCAGAAACAATGTATGAAGTCAAAGCAAGCTGAAGAAGGAAGATGATGAGCTCAGCTTGAAGCACTGAGTTTGAGGTGGGGCATCCAGGTGATAATAATAAGTAGCAAAATTAAACTGGAAACCAGGTCTTTCAGTACCTTTCCAAATTTTGCACCAAAAAGAAGGTGTAATAGTTTACATCCAAAGAATGGCAAAGATCATAAGTAGTATTATAACCACACACACACACACACACACACACAAACACACACACACACACAAAGGTAATTCAGAAGGTTCATCAGCCACTACTACCAAACATATACTGCTTTCTCAGTATTTCAATACTTTAGTGAATTTATCCATATGGTTTTTCCCTCAATGAGTACAGACAGCAACCCATCCTTGTCTTCTAATTCAATGCAATTTCTTGCCCCTATTCTGCCACAGATTCTTCAAAGTAAAGCTACACAAAATCCTAAAGGTCTTCCTAGCACTAGCTATATTTCCAGGTTACCAATCAAGCAAAATGACCATAATCTGTCATTTTTGTCACCAGCCCTTTCCAATCATATGTTTCCTTGGGGATATCCTTTACATCACTTCTTCTACAAGATTCTATACCAAAATACTTAAATAGATCAATGATATCAATGGTTGAACATTTCCTCCAATGATGTAAATTATGTAAATTGTAACTGATCCACACCTGCCCTTCCTATTTGACTTTATACATGTCCTTACCTAAATTCACCATAGGTGGTCTTTTTTAGGTGAAAGTCTTTTTTAGTTTCTCCTGACATATCAAGGATGTCAGTAGATGATGCAGCTGCCCACCTGTCATGCCTCACCTTTACCACATAATCAACACAACTTCCTTCTGTACCATAGATTTCCCTGATGGCATCCTTTATTCCTGTGGTCCCTGGAAGTCCTTCAATTGTCCTACCTTGCAGAGAACTTAAACACACAATATGCTTCTCCACCGCCCTCTTCATGATATTCACTTTCGGTTAGTTCATCAGAGCTATTGTGTCTCATGCTGCACAACCATTTAACAATACCCATAGAATATTGGCATTAAAAACAGGGTTTTAGAGGAGGCTAGGTGGCGCAGTGAATAGAGCACTAGCCCTGGAGTCAGGAGGACTTGAGTTCAAATCCAGCCTCAGACACTTAACACTTACCAGCCATGTGACCTTGGGTAAGTCGCTTAACCCCAACTGCCCCTCCAAAAATCAATAGATAGATAGATAGATAGATAGATAGATGGAGGGATGGATAGATAAATAAATAAATAGATAGACAGATAGATAAACAGATAGATAGATAAATGAATCAATAAATGGGGCTTTATTTCTGTAAGAAGTTTGGGGTCATTTAGAAAACTATAATTTTATGAAGTCAATTCAGCCCACTATCTTCCTACTGTTTAATCCTGGGCCTGATCTGTTATCTATTTGTACTGTTCATCTCAGATATACCTACTAAAGGAACAAGCTCTCTGCATCATCCATCCAGATGCACATTATCATCTAGGACACTCTTCACTGACTTAGTTTTCTGGGTGTAAACATCTTCTAAGAGTTTCTGCAATGTTCTAGGTCAACATCATCCACAAACAGGAGCTTCTGAAGGACTTTCCCTTACTGAGGGTCATTTAGTCAGTCAATAAGCATTCAGAAAGAGTTTACAATTTGCCCAGCACCATAAAAAGCTTTGAGGACAGAAAGACAAAACACAGACAAAAGAATACATTCTCTCAAGAGCACATTCTAATGGGGAGGAAAAAACACAAGTAAGTAGGTACATAAAGATATGTACAGTGTAAATGAAAAGAAAAAAGAAGTCAGAAAGCCCTGGGGTGAGGAATTTAGAAGAGCAGAGTAGTAACAGTTGGTTAGCAACCAATGTGGATTCACAGTGCTCCCAAAGGCTCTGAGATCCCTAACACTCCTGAGATACCAAAGAGGGCCCTGAAGATCCAGCACTATGAACCTCAAAAATCCAGGCAAGATCTAAAGCCAGGAGATGAAAGTGAGCACAGGAACCCAAACGTAAGGCAAGCCCAAGCAGGGCTGACCATCCCACCCAAAAGCACAGCAGATGGCAGAACTACACAAAGTCATAGTTCAGGAACTAAAGTTGGAAAGATGAATAGATTAAAGAAAAAACCAGTCAATGTAAAGAAGTTATTGAAAATCTAAAGATGTCCAAAAGGAAGGAGCAAGTAACTCCATGACAATTCAAGAAGAGACTCAAAGTGGAAAAAAAAAAATGGAGTTTCTTTAAGGACTGTATGAATACCTGGAATAAATAAAAACAAATGGTTAAAAAATGAAATAAAAGGTCTTGAGACAATAATTGGAAAGTAATAAAGCTTACCCAAGAAATGGAATCCTTGAAAACAAGAACAGACTAAATATATGTCAATGACTCTATGAAATAGCCAAAAATACTAAAACAAAATTAAGTTGGCAAAGTAAATGTATTTTAGATTCTAAGACACTGAGGATGATTTCCTTTGGTAGCCCAGTTGTCTGCATCTCAGTGGAACAAAAAGGTACTCTGTAATGGGCCTTCCAGGGTTTTCCTGAATTAACTCTGAGATTCAGGCACAGAGATTGAACTGAAAAAGCGCTAAAGAAAACAGCTCAATTAAACAAGAAAATTCAATAAAATAAGAAAAGTTTTCGATACTACTAGGAGCTCGGAGTACCACTAACTTTTCATGTAAGTGCGGTACCTTAGTCAAAGGTGGATAAGAAGAGTACACAGTAAAACAGACCTGGTTGCCTAGCAACAATAACTGAACTACAAGTATAACCAATAGATTGTAACTACGAAACTTGATAAGTTCCATATGAAACACCAACCCTATTTTCTGTTAGTTACTAGTCAGATTGTGACAAAACTACAACATACACCAATTCATTCAACAAGTTTTTATTGAGTGCCTACTTTATGTAAGGCACTATGCTAAATGCTTAGTGGAGTGGATAAGTATCACTGCTAATGCACCTTCTAAGCCTCAGTATGAGTGTCAGATGCCCAAATGAAAACAGCTGTCTCAAGTGCCAAAGTACTAGTCTCATTGGCATCAAACTTTTAGCTAGCTTTGTTCTCCTTCCCCATTGGTTTAAGACTGACAAGAATGTAGTCAACATAAGGTTTCAAAGGATGGGGAAGGAGAGAAAAGAAGGTGGCATCATCAGAAAATCTTAGAGCTGAAAGATACCAGAGGCCATTTACTCAAACCCATACCTGAATAAGAATCCCTTCTAAAAGATCCCCAACTGGTGGTCAAGCAGCCTCCACCTGAAAATCATCAATGAGGAGGAACTGTCTACCTCCAGAGTTGGCTTATTCCATTTCTGGACAACTCTAAGAGTCCTGTGGAGGCACGGCAAAATGAACAGAGAGCTATCCTAAAAGTCAGGAAGACCTTGGTTCAAGTCTCATGTTTGACAGATATTAGCTAAGTGACTCTGGACAAATCATGTCTCTTAGTTTTCTAGGCAATTCTCTGAAACTGTACACTACAGAGAAGTGCCATTCCACACTGACAGAACTGATAGAGGGATTTTCCTCCTCCAGGAGCCCCCTATACCAACCTGTGGGGGAGCCTTCTGATTAGCCACATTCAGACCCATTGTACATTGACCCTAACAGCGTGACGCCATCTTGGTCCTCTCCCAGTATGAAGGACAGCAACAACACCAATGAAGTCACAGACCCAGATCCTATTCCTACATAGCAGCTCTACTTCAAAGGGTTGTTATGAAGATCAAAGAAGACAATACAGATAACATGCTTTGCAAACATTGCAGAACTAAATAAATGTTGGCTCTTCTTACTATTAGAAAATTTTTCCTAATACAAAAGTGAATGTTTCTGTACAATTTCCACCTTTCATGCCTAATTCTGCCCTGTAAACCAAGCAGAACAATCTCTCTTCCATATATCAAGGAATATCAAAAAGCCTTGAAAATATCTCTTAAGATGAAGGGTTAAAGAGGACTTTAGAAATTACCTAAACCCACTCTTTTTCTAGATGAGAAAATGAAAATTTGGAGAAGTTTCTGTGGCTTGCCCAAGGCCACACAGGCAATAAATAGCAAAGCCAAGATTCAAACTCAGGTCCTCTGACTTCAGACTCCTTTCCACTATGGCATAATGTCACAGCTACTTGAAGGCAATAATCACCTCCCCCAACATTGTCTCTTCTCATATCTTTATATAGAATCATCTCATCCCCCTCACCACCCTGTTTACCCTTTTCTGGATGTATTACAGCTTGTCAATGCTCTTTCTCCCAAAAATATAGTCCCCAGGAGTAAGCATTTATTAAGTGCCTACTACATGCCAGACACTGTGCTAAGCACTGGAGATAGAAAGGCAAAAGACAGTCCCTGCCCTTGAGGAGCTCTCAATGTAATGGGGAAACAACCTCCAAACAACTCAAGTTCTATCACAGGCTACATATACAAGTTTTATATATACATATACATGTATGTCTATATGTATATATATATGATAAATGAAAAATAATTAGCAGAAGGAAGGCATCAGAATTAAAAGGGAAAGGCTTAGAAGACGCTTCCTGTAAAATTTTAGCTGAGACCTGAAGGAAATCAAGGAAGTCAGGAGGCAGAGATGAAGAGAGAAAGAATTCCGGGCATGGTAGAAATGAAGGGTCTTGTTCCAGAAACAACGAGAAAGCCAGAGTCACAAGATCAAAAAGTATGTGTTGGGGGTAGGGGAGAAAGGGGGAAATAAAGTATAAGGAAACTAGAAAGGTTGGAAGGGGCTACATTATGAAGGGCTTTGAATTTCAAACAGAGGATTTTGTATTTGATCCTGGAGATGAAAGATAACCAACCACTGAAGTATATTGGGTAGAGGTGTACAGGATCAAACCTGAGCTCTAGGAAAATCACCTTGGCAGCTGAATGGAGGTGTGACTGGAATAGGAAGAGATCTGTGGCAGGGAGACCAACCAGCAGTCTACCATAAAAGTCCAGAAATGAGGAGATGATGGCCTGTACCAATGTGATGGCAGTATCAGAGGAAAGAAGGGGGCATATTTGAGGGATATTGCAAAGGTGAAATTGACAGGCCTTGGCAACAAATTGGATTTGGTGGGAGAGGGGGTAAAAGATAATGAAGAGTCGAATATGACACCTAGCTTGTGAGCCTTCCCAGGTGACTGGGAAGATGATAGTGGCCTCCAAGAGTAATAGGCAAGTCTGGAAAAAAAGAGTGGTTTTTGTTCTTGTTTTTGTTTTCTGCAGAGGAGTCAGATAATCAGTTCAGTCATTGTCAAGATGTCTTCTGGACATCCTCTTTGAGATGGCTAATGGGCAGATGGAGATGCAAGACTGGAGGTCAGAAGAGATTTGGGGGCAGGAAAAGTAGATTGAGAAAGAATCAGCAATATAGAGATGATAATTAAATCCATAGGAGGCAACGAGATCACATAAAGGAGGCTGTTATTGTTGCTCATCCTTCATTTTCAAAGAAGACCAATAACATCATGGGGTGATGTCTTGACTACAGCTGCAGTTTAAGTGAGGCAGAGTTGCACAAAGTCATCAGCTTCACTCTCTCTTCCAGAGTCATCAAAGTCCAGTGGTAAGACAAAAGTCAAGACTTTTATTAAATGAACAGAATAGAGAGAAAAGAGAAAGGACAGAAACCTGTAGGACATGGTTAGTATGAGTGACCTGGATGAAGACTGAGTAAATGAGACTTCAAAAGAGTCTAATAAGTAGGAGGAGGACCAGAAAAGAGCATTGAACAAAAAATCTGGAGAAGACAGTATCAAGAAAAGGGTGATTGACAGTGCCAAACATCAGAGAGGTCAAGAAAGATGAGGACTGAGAAAAAGCCAACGGACTAAACACAAGTGTTTTTCACAAAGACTTTGTCCAGCCACATCCTGCTCATTCTTCACTTAAGAAATTAATTTTTGAAACTAAACTTAGATTTTATTTTTAGCTCTATTATATGCCATCCTACTGGATTGAGCCCATTATTCTAGTTTATTTGAGACCTTCTTGGATACAAACTCTCATCTGAGTTAGCCATCCCTCCCAGGTCTGGATCACCTCCTTTGTTTGTCATTCAAAGCCCTTCATAAGCTGGCTTTCTATCTTTCTAGTCTTCTTACATCCTATTTATCTTATAATACTGGGATAGATAGACAGAAGAAGGTCAATAAGTTGGAGAAAGATATATTTTTGTTCCTTGATTTATTTAATTTGAGAAAAGGGGGAGACATAAAGAAAGTAGTGCACAGCCCTTTTCTCAAATTCAAAAAAACATATTAACCTTTTTAAGGAACAAAAAATATCTTTCTCTACCTTATTATTTAATTACGTAAGTTTTTTTTTTAAAGAAACTATTCATATGTGTACATGTTGGCTTCCTCCAATAAAATGTACATTCCTTGAGGCAAAGATTTTTATTTTTCTCATTGTATCTGACGCATAACATGTTTCCCGGTACATAGTATCAAGCATATAAGTGTTCTATAGATGCTTGTGAATTGATTTATATAGCTATAACAATTATCCAGGATGATAGATTTATCCAAGACCAATCTTGCTTTCACAAGATTATTAACTATAAAAAGTGGCTGAACTTAAATTTTAGCTTGGGATTTATAAAGAACACATATGATAGGTGACGTGAGGGGAATGGATTCAGATATAAGCCGTAAGAATAGCTTCTATAACCTATAGGTGGTAAGGAAGATTCAGAAGAAGAAACTGCATCCCTGCAGATTTATACTTCACAGTACTGAAAGAACTCCCATTCCTTTTCTTTCTAGGAGCCCAGAGATTTGCTCATCTGCCTCTTTCCTACTTTCATTAGCCACTGCACCTAATCCAGATTCAGAGAGGATATGATGGGACAATAACAAAGAAATCAGAAGCAAGAATGGAAACTGGGCATATGGCAGCAATGAGGCAGAAGGCAAGAGGAGTCAGGGGTTTATTCTATTTAGGAGCTTCTATCATCCTTATGATCTAATCCTCAGTCCCACTGGTGATTGGCAATTGGAAGTGAGACTCTCAGACAGCAGTTCTGCAATGGTGAGGGAAAAGTGATAAAAATTTCAAGCTGAAGTTAAGGTTATATCCACCTTTTCTGGACCATCATCCATATCTTTATTTTTATTTTTCCTTTATTATTTTTTTGGAGGGCAATTGGGGTTAAGTGACTTGCCCAAGATCACACAGCTAGTACATGTTAAGTGTCTGAGGCTGGATTTGAACTTGGGTCCTCCTGACTCCAGGACCAGTGCTCTATTCATTGTGCCACCTAGCTGCCCCCATCATCCATATCTTATCCTCCTAACTACGGTGTGTCCCAAGACTCTATCTTGGGTCACATATTTTCTGCAATTTTGGTTCTCTCATTTGAAAGCCTCCTTAGCACCAATGAGTTGTAATGAGTATAGAGGGCTAGACCTGGAGTCAAGAGAGACCTGGGGTGGTAGGAGCAACATTCTAAAACTCCACCCCATGAAGATCAGACTAGTTTTTCCTTATGTAAGGGTAACTTATGTGGTGGCTCAAAATACCACATTTTAGCTTTGATACCTTACCTAAATAAAAACAATTTTTCATTAAATGAAGCAATCTGAAATGAGCATGGACTGAGACTGTACACTTCCTTAAATCAATCAATCCACTGGGCAAGAAAATGAAGCACATTTTAAGTAATTTGTGTAAGAAGTAGAAGCTATTAAAGGGAGGGATTCTAAGGGTCTGGATTCAAGAAGTTGGAGCAAGAAAGGAATTTCCAGCATACCTCTGAGGAGCAAAAGGAAGACTAAGTGAGGAGATATCAAGGAGAATTATTAACTAAACATACATCTCAGGGCGGAGAAACTAAGCTGAGGAAAATCCCTAGAAAAGGTTAGTCTTTTCCCTGATGCCCACACCTGTCTATCAAAAGAAACTATAATATAATCCACTATTTCATTACCCAACTGCTTCCAATTACGTGAATTTTGCCTCAACCACAAAGAGACCAGAATTTAACTACAGACAAATGTAAGGCTAGCAGAGAACCAAAACTCTAAGTGTTAGAAATCTTCCTAACTGGGGGATCAGAGTATGACAGATCTCAGAACATTTCATCTAAAAAAACTCTCTGAAGAAGAGGGAACCAAGTCAACATTAGTTATATCATCCTCTAGGCTTAAAACCAGCCAGTTGTTGGCTCTAGGAGATTAAGGCTCAAGTTCGTTGTTTCTCACTGATTGCTAGAGTACAAAAAGACACAATGAGCTCCTGCTGGGCCATGATGGACAAAAATAGGCAAAAAGCCACCTATTTTCTTCTCAGATCTTTATCAATAATATCCTTATGCAAAAAAAATATAGATTATTTTCAAAAACATTTCATAAATATAATAAAATAGGCATATGGGTGAGTAGTCATGACCAATTTTTTTATAATCTGGGATTTTGTTCAATTCTTCTGGTACGTTCTCCACCCTGTGTTGCCAACAACTTCTCAGTGTTTTTGTGATGTCCTATACAGCACATATTTCTTCTGTCTGTTTTAAGTCTAACACAACTACTCTTCCTTTCCCGACTTTATCTCAAGAACCATTTCCAGTTCCTAATAGAGAAAATCAATCCAAAATTTAAATGTGGTAATTCCATTGTCACAGATGACAGAAATAGATTCTATAAATACTGACAAATCTATTTTATTTTCCTTCTATTTGTTCTTCACCTTCTGATTTCATCTATGAATGCTCTTGAGACAACATAGTTTAATTGAGTTTCACAAAAAGGTTTATTTTGGCTTGTTTACCCCTGGAATGTAAGTCCCTGGAATGATCTTCCTCATAATTTTCTGCCTTCATCTTTCACATTTTACAAATGTTTGTATTTTAAACTCATAATTCTCAATAAATTTTAAAAAACCATAATACTAATCCTTTTTACTTAGTGATAGTGGGGTAAAAAAACCCCTCTTACACTCACTGCCTGTGTGACCTTAAGTAAATCATTTAACTTTTCCTCATCTGTAAAAAGATAAAATTGTCCTAGATGACCTTGGAGGTCCCTTCCAGCTCTAGATCTAAGGTTCTATGAATTTCTGATTATTTCCACTGTACATCATTCCTTTCCACTCCCTACCACTCCTATACTCACCTCCCATTGCAGAGCTGTTACCTTCACAAAACAACCAAGAGTCATTGATTCCTTTTACTGATTCCATTCTTCCTTACAAAAGTATTCCTATACATGAAGGCTTCCAGATCATTATGAAATGATGTGTAAAAGCATGTTATTTGGCGAAATGCATGAATTTCTTTAAAAAAAAAAAAAAGAAGTTTGGAATAAGGTAAATTCTGTTGTTGTTGCCCTTCATAAATTCTGTAATTCCGTTGCCTATTCTCAAATAAAAAAATGTGTGGCAAAGGCAAGGTAAAAATCACAATTTCAGCATGAACTAAAGTACACAACACTCCAAGTTTATACACCAATGAACAAAAAGGAAATTCGACAGTTTTAAAAGGTAAAGAGAATGGGGTTTGGAGTCAGAGGATCTTGTGTTCAAATGCTGACATTGCTAAGTATCACTAGTATGATGCTGAGAAAGTCACTTAGTCTCTTTGGGCCTCAGTTTCCTCATTCTGATTCTACTTAAAAGCTATTACCCAAATAACAATATAAGCAAAAAAAATGAAACAAACAGACTAGGATCATAGGCTCTTTGAAACTGAGAGATACCGTGAGAAAATTCTGAACCAATCTGTTGACGGAAAATCCCTCGCTTATGTAAGGTCACACTGAGAGGCAGCAATCTGCCCATTTTCCCAATCAAATACAGTGCCAGTCTTTAATTTTTAAAGAGACATCAGGAACCAAAATGTAAAAAAGTAAAAAGACGTCTACTTCATTGTTTACTTCCCTTCATTTCAAATATGAAGGCCAGAAGCTAAGTAGAATGACTTAAGGTTTGTCAGGCACTCTGTGATCATGTAAATATTATCCTGTTTTATAGATAAGGAAACTGAGGGTCAGAGAGTTTAAATTCCCACTATCACCAAAAAGGCAAAAAACATCAGAGTCTGGATTTGAACCCAGAGCTCCTAATTCCATGGCCAACATACTTTCCTTTCTGCTAAACTGTGGTACACCTAACTTTCCAATCATAACACAGGCAGCCAAGCAGACAGTATCATAACCTAGGTCTCTTAACAATCAAATCAGTGTTCTTTCCTTTTGTTTAAAAGAATAAACTTCCCCCTTAAAGCATTTAATTAACTTTAAAATATAGCTACATTTGCGTTATTCATAAAGTAAGTACCCAAATACATATCTCCATATTGAGAGCATGTGAGAGAGAAAAGAGAAAAAAGCCTTAGAGTCAGGAAGTCCTAGGTTTAAATCCCACTTCTAATACATACCAGGTAAATGACCCTGAGCAAATGATCTAACCTTCCATTGCCCCCAGGAAACTCTCTAAGAAGATAAACTGTAGGACTGCATCAGTAGAGACAATTTTCCTCGATGTGAGTTCCCTACGAGGACAAAAAAGCACAGGTCTGAACCAAAAAAATTATGAATTCCATGACATTAGTAGAATGCTAAAATAAGCATTGGTGGTCAAGTTGGCCAAAGCCTAAAGGAAAAAAGGAATGAAAAAATGTATATAATCTATCTCTTCTTTTCAAGAAAACATCTACTAGAAACTTCTGAGACTATTTGTTGCAAAAAGATGTCTTCATTATCTAAGTTCACTGATGTGCAATTTAAAATATTTGTTATTTGTTTCTCCAACCAAATTTAGACTTTGCTTTTTTAAAGGATTTATCAGGAATTAAAATGCAAAAAAAAATTAGAAATGTTTTATGAAAACACACTTAATTGCCTATCTTCTCTAAATGGTAAGTTATACCATAGATTAAAATGAGCAGTGTTTGTATTACTCTGTCCTATATATTCATGATTTCATCATCATGGGTGCTTCCTCCACGGAAGGAGATTTACAACCCCTCCATGACTTGGTTTACAGTCTTCAAGAAATGATGTGACTAAAAAAGCCAACTTCCTATTACTGAATGACAGGCCCCTATAAATTTAGCTAGGCTGATCTTCAGACAAAGATATATACAGTCTGCCATGGAAGGCACTAGATTTGATGTCTTTCCATATTAACAGGACTCGACAAAGTTTGTACTTCATTACCATAGCCTTTAAAATCCTAGAGTCACCTCTACCCCTTTGAGGCATCAAAATAGGATTTTAGGAGAGGAATATTTTTATTAATCATCATAATTTAATCCAGCATAATACAAACGTGTTTTAACCCTTTGCCTAAGACTGTGATAATTTCATTAGATGCAAAGAAAGCCATGGCTAAGGCATTACAGATACGAGGGGACAGCTATAGGCAGAGCACTGCTGTAAGGATTGGGGACTGGTGGCTGAACAAATGATTCAGGAAGGTAACTGCTAAAGTGAAAGGAGGTAGTTAAGCTAGTGTGTAAAAATATTTGAAAGGCTCAAATATGGCACTTAAGTAGGGCACCTTATACAAAGTAAATGTTCTATAAATATCTGATAAATACATGCAATTAGACCCTTTGACCCAGCAATACCACTTCTAGGTTGTATCCCAAAGAGATCACAGAAGTGGGAGGAAGACCCGTATGTACAAAAATATTTATTGCAGCTCTCTTTGTGGTGGCAAAAAACTGGAAATTAAGGGGATGCCCATCAATTGGGGAATGGCTAAACAAGTTGTAGTATATGAATGTAATGGAATACTATTGTGCTATAAGAGATGAGGAACAGATGGACTTCATATTTACCGGGTGAGGCTTATACAAACTGATGTTAAGTGAGAAGAGCAGAACCAGGAGAAATGTGTACACAATGACAGACACAACGGCTGTGTGATGACCAATTTTGATAAACTGGACTCTTCTCAGCAATGCAAGGTTATAAGACAGCTCTAAAAGACTCAGGATGGAAGGAGATGCCTACATTCAGAGAAAGATCTAGAAAGAACAGAATTTAAATGCAGACCGAAGCAAACTACATGCTCTTTCTTTACCATGTTTGGTTTTGTTTCCTCTTTCCCATTGCTCATTCTATCAGTTACAAACCTTCTTTACAACCAGACTAATGTCCAATGTGAAAGTATTGACAGATCCTATACGTGATTGCATGCCATGGGGAGAGGGGGTGCAGAGAGGGAGGGGAGAAAAATTGAAACTCAAGGGATTATGGAACTGAATCTTGTAAACTGAAAGGAAACAAACAAATCAATTAAAATTAAAAAAAAATAACTTTAAATAAATAAATGAAAATAGTCAATATTGCCCAAAAAGAAAAATTAAGTAGCATTGTCCTTCCCTTTCTTCTACATATGCTCTTCCATCTTCTAACTCTGATCATTTTAACCTGGAAGGTATCCCATTTGTAGATATTCAAGAAACAACCTACAAATATTGGTGTGATTTCCTCTCTGTTCCTTCCAGACAGACCTTTTATTATACCTGAACGAATAAAAATCATTGCATCAACCAGTCTACTGGCTTATCTAGGTCATCTGAAACTCAAAACTTCACAGCAATCCTGTGTATCAGTCATGCTTTCAAATCAGAATTGCAGGGAAATTAGGTTGATAGGAAAAGATAACAAAATCACAATGTTTCTACATCAACAAGCATATGGCATTACCCTAGATACTGAGACTAACAACAACCCAGTGTTCAAGGTGTGAGTTTCTGAAATTTCTCTCTCCAGAAGTTACAGTTCCTTTCCAGACAAACTCAGGAAACAACAAGGAAATCCACATGACAGGTCTAGGTAGACTTTTAGTTTTCCCGTTGGCATTGACTACAGATCAATTTGCATGCAATACAAATGTCAGATTTTCCCTTTATGTTGCTCTGGCTCCTTTAAGATAAGATCTTCCAACAGATTTCCCCTTTACTGCAGATCTTAAAAAAAACTAACATGCTTCACTTTACAAGGGAACAATTCCAAGAGTTCTGTTCTAACCTCAGCAAAAGTGGTTCTTAGTCTTACTGACGGCAGTGGAGGATCTGATAAAATTTCCACTGAAACCTCACATCATCTCCCAAAAGAATGGAAAGGTTCTATACATCAGTCTGAAGAAATCTTTCCTTCTTCGCTTGGCACCTGAAGAGAAAGAAATAGCTGGTCATGGTGTATCTGAGTAGTCATCTAGCTATCCTTGTGGATCTAGAAAGTTGCCTATTAGATATTATTATCTAACAGGAAATTTTTCTATGTGGTGTGGGTTAAATCAGGTCTAATGCTTTTCTTGTTCTGTTTCTGACAGTCTAGATTACCTATTAACTTGCTGTTGATTAAAACAGTCCCAATTTCAGTCTCAAAAAAACAATAAAAACAGATGCTGCCTCAATTTCAATATTTTCCTATGAGAGGTGACTTAGTTGGGCTTTCCTCTCATCATCTCACATTATGAAGGAATTTTTTAAAGTCAAAATCTACTTAAAGTTTCAACTATGAGAGAGCAGAAATGTGATGACACAGCATACTCAAACCCACTGAATCATTAATGTTGGTTCAAATTACTTTCTTGAAAAGCATTTTTCTTATTGTTGTTGCACCCTCCTGGGTGAATTAAGTTATAAGTAAATGTCCCCAACCAATCTTCTTACATGAATATGCCAACATATTTATTCTTAAAATCTTTGTTTTCATATCGTATGTCAGAAAATTATCTTGTCAGTGTTCTTCCAAAGGCTTTCCTCAAAGGAGAAAAGGTTATATAATATGCTCTGATCTTGACAATAGAGTCATATGATTTGGAAATATCAACAGATCTTAAGTTAACAACACACTTGTGCCTAATGATTTGGTCTACTTTGTTCAGGAATGTTCAAAAAGGCAGCCAGATAGAAGAGTGGACAGAGCACTGGACCTGGGGTAAGAGAAACCTGAGTCTAAATTCAGCCTCAGGCACTTACTAGCTGGACAATCCTGGGCAAGTCACGTAACCTCTGTCTGCTTCAGTTTGTTCATCTATAAAATGGGAACAATAACTGCACTTACCCCCCAGGGTTGTGGTGAGGATAAAATGAAAATATTTGTAAAGCACTTTGCAAACCTTAAAGTGCTAGTTATTATTCAAAAGAAATTTTTCTAAATGGGTTACCAAATGCATTTGCTAAATGTATCTAGAAGGCACTCTCAAAGTCTATTCAATAAAAGGGTTGGTCTTGGAAATGTGGAATTTTAGAGTTTGGTTGAGTATGTGCTAACACACATGTAAAATATTGTCATACTCAGTCTATCTGCAGGAATCCTGGAGTTTGGCTTCTCTGTTCATTTTATTTGTTGGTCTCTACCCAAAATGACCTTGAGGCAACAGGATAAAGATTTAAAGCAGCTTTAAGCACCAAAGGAGAAACAAACACTGCTTATTTATATACTTGAGTTTCTGAAGACACACTGGCAATGTCATCACCACACTTTCCTTTTTCCTCACTTTTCAAAAGTCAAAGTAAATGCCCAATGACTGTGGAATGTATTTATATTAATACATTATATTAATGTATTTATATTAACCTGTGCTTTATGGTTTTGATATGTCAGTGAAGAGGGGTAAGAACTAAATCACTAGAGATGACTAGGTGGCACAGTGAATAGAGCACCAGCCCTGGAGTCAGGAAGACCTGAGTTCAAATCCGGCCTCAGACACTTGACACATTGACTAGCTGTGTGACTTTGGGCAAGTCACTTAACCCCAATTGCCCTCCAAAAAGCAAAAAAAGAACTAAATCACTAGGAACAGATTAGGGTCCTCTCTGGCATGTTAGCTTCTGACCCTCTGATGGGTGATCAGATGAAGTGGTTACTATTCCTTCAGTAATGGTAAACACCCTTAACTTTCTGCATTTCACAGAATGGCTGAGATTATCAATGCTGTCAGGCTGCCCGAAATATTATGGGATTCCTTACTACAATGTATAAGAAAGTAGATTAAGCATCAAGAAAATAAACTACATACTAAAAGGATCTGTGATTATGTTAATATCATTATTTCTGAGCCTTAAGAATTTCTGTGAACTAAAATTTCATCATCTTGCTGCTAACATGGTAATGAGCCTCTGCAACTTATCTGTGCTAGTCCTTAAATAAAAGATATACAGTCCATTACAGCAACCATACCAAAATCCTTTCCAACTTGGTAGATCCTGCTTGCGTTTTCTGTCTGTAAATTATATATGTGTATGTATATACACATATGTATGACTATATATGTATATATAGACATACATACACATACAGATGTATGTGCATATGAAATACGTAAAGGAAAATGTGCCAGTGCTCCTAAAAGTGCTAAACCTAATATTCTGGACATTCAGCCACTGATATCCCATGAGTATTCATCTCTTCTATTTGAACATACTTTGTGTCCATGTATTGTGTCCATATATTGTTTTTTTGTGACACCAGGTCCAAAATGGAGAATAAAATTCTCCACTTAACACATTACCAAAAGAAAAAATCCTCATATGCCTATAGATGTGGTTTTTTTTTAGTAATTATGAACAAAAAGGGAGCTGCCAAAGGAGAGATTCTGAAATTAAATATGCCTCAGTCACCTAAAGCCATGAATATTTGCTATATTCTGGATTTATAGGCATATGTAGATACAGTCCACAGAGCAACTGAACACAGTAATTTTCAATATTCATTAGTAAAAAAACTTTCTCAGGGAAATAATTTTGAATTTCTCTTTGATGATGAAAAGCTTGAGTTTCTACAAATTCAAAACTGACCTTTCACATGCAAGTTTTTTTTGGAACTAAGAAAAAAACACAAATAAAAACCTTGATGCAAATCTTCTAAGGAGCCCAACTTGATGACCTGTTTATAGTCTGAGTTTCTACGACAGGAGTTCTTAAGTTAAGGCCTATAAACCTACTTTTAAAATATTTTTATTACTATATTTCAATAGAATTAGTTTTCTTTGTAATCCTATGTGTTTTATGTACTTAAAAACATTATTCTGGGAAGGGGTCCACAGCTTTCACCAGCTTACGCAATAGGTCCAGGACACAAAAAAAGATTAACAATCCCTGTTCTAGAGAAAGGGCTGAAGGATGTCTGCAGGTTTTAGTCCCTTCTATTCACAGAAGGTGAGACTCCAAGAAATAACCAAATTTGGTAGCCATAGATGATGTGAAAGTTCACTCAATTTCTGGATATAAAACATCATACTTAGCTGTTCTCATCAATACAGCACAAAATATTCCACTATTAAGAAAACTGCAGACAACCCTTCATCACAACCTTGTAAAGGAGAAAGAATATAGGTTCTTAGGTAAGGATCCTATTAACTCTTCCTTCCAGTCTTCGAGACTCTCAGAATCCAAGAAATAGTTTGATGGCAAGATCTTGATGAGCAAGATAAGCAAAATTAGCTATGTCAGGTTAAAAAAAAACTACTTGTATGCCATGCAATTAAAAGCACTTTGGTTGTAGAAAGGACTCTACAATCACATCTGGTTTGATAAGAAACTGAGATATTAAGACCAGAAGGTATGGTTTTGACAAATGTCCTTTGTAAATATAATATAATCAAAGCCCAAGGTCCAGACACTGTGAGATGAATGCATATGTAAATACAAGATTAGTTTATGTATTGTTTAATTCAATTTATTATTAGTTCAATTATTTTATTAAACTCCAGAAAGCAGCACAGAAGGGAAGTTGTAGGAAATGGAGTGGTAGAGACGGAGAGCCTCAAGAAACCATCAATGTAGCAAAGAACAAGAACCTCTAGGTAGGAGAAAAGGAAAATATTGGGGCTAAAGAGAATTTGGATCCCAGCAGAGAGCATTGCTGAAAAAAAAGAAAAACTGCCCCACTCCACAGCTCTGAACCTTAATTAGAGAATTAGCAAAAATAGTGTAGGAAGTGTCACTGTAAATAAAGGTAGGAAAGAAATGTAGAGTGCTGCAGAGGCCCTTAAAGGAGGCTGTTCCCAGGATTCGTTAGGCTGTAGGTCAGATTATTCCCACTTCCTGCAGATAGAGGCAGACATCAGCAGGATGCCTCTGATACTTAGCACAGCGCCTGGAGCACATACTCGTTTCCTTCCTTCCTCTTCTCCAGTGATGCTATGTACCATGCAATCATGCTTTGTAGTAAAATGGGGCTCAGAAAAAGAAAAGAAGGAAAGAATTAAAGAAAAAAAAAAAAGAATTCACCCTTCCCCAGCTCTTGGGGTTCCCAGATACTTTATCCCCTGCCTGAGGAAAGAAGGTTCCCATAAGAAGTCAGAGTTCCATGCTGAGGATACAGATTGTCCTCAATGGGATCTCACACTCTCAGAGCTCATAGCATTTCCCTGAAAAAAATATCTGAATCTAGCAAAAAGAAGGCTTGGCAGAAAGTCAGGCTACAGTCTTAAACCTACTATTGCCTTACTGGGCAAATTTGAAAAAGCTTTTTCAGTTCTTTGGGTATCTAAACGTACATTGAAACAACTGGTCACCTTTAATTTCAAAGTTTAATCAATAAACAAATCAGTAACTTCTGTCTGCATGGGGAGGAGGGAGGGAGAAAGAATATTGGTACAAAGCTATATACCGCTTGTGGGAGAGAGGAAAGAAGGGGAGGGAAGGGGAGCAGAAAGGGGAAGGAGAGAGGGATAGAGAGGGAAGGAGAGAAAGAATACAAAACCAAGTATCTTATATATGAGATAAAAAGATCACTATGGCTAAAGCAGTGGAGGAGGTAGGGGTGGAGTTGAGACTAGCAGAATTTGGGCTGACAGAAGTATAGGAGGGCATTCTAGTTGATGGTAGGGGGGTTGGAAAAGTGAAGTATTAAAGGTGGAAAAGTATAAAATAATTGCAAAAGTATTAAGTAGTCTGGAATAACTGGATCAGAGGATTTGTCTACAAAAACCATGGGATATACAGTTGAAAAGGTTGTTTGAAAAGGCAGCACAGAACAGTAACACTATTAGACTTAGAGCCATGAGCCCTCCATTTACTGCCAGGATGACCCCTCTCAGAGTCTCAGTTTTCTCACCTGTAAAATGAAGAGACTGGACTACAACTCTAAAATCCTATGGCCAAATTAAGGAAAGCCTCAAATTTTAAACTAAAGTGACAATGCTCTAGAAGATTTGAAATGTTCAACGACTTCTACTCTTCTTACTTCCCAGTCTCTCAGATGTTGAGGATCTACTTATTCGTCCTACAAATACAATATTCCAAAGGGCAAAAAATAGAGGTTTTTAACCAAGAATAACTTACACAGCAAGGCTGAGGACAAGCCTACAGAGTGAAAATCAACCTTTCATGGAACTGAAAAGTTTCATGACCAGAAATAAGCAGGAAGTTTGAAATGCAAACACAAGATTCAAGAGAACTCAAAAAGGTGTTTTATTTGAGCAACTAGAAAGGGCTGTATTATGATGTAATGCTAATATTCTAATAGGGGAAAAGAAGTAAGTATCCCTTCAGAATCTTAATGCCTTCAAAAAGGGTACAGAGGAAATTAGGAAAAACAAGAGACCTGAAGATAAACTAGTTCTGTTCTGAAAGTTGTAAGAGGCGAAATAAGAGTATAAAAGGAATACATTAGGGGCGGCTAGGTGGTACAGTGAATAGAACACCGGCCCTGGAGTCAGGAGGACCTGAGTTCAAATTCGGCTTCAGACAACACACACACACACACACACACACACACACACACACACACACACACACAAACTAGCCGTGTGACCTTGGGCAAGTCACTTAACCCCAATTGCCCTCCCAAAAGAAAAAGCAAAAAAAAAGGAATATATTAATGTAGAAAAGAGATAGAAGGAAGTAGGACATTTTATTTCTCATAATTAGGATGCATAAAAACAGTATACGCATATAAAGAAAAGGGTAGAACAAGTAGATATCAGATGAACCTCTTCTCTGAAGCAAAGGAGAGTGACAAACACAATCATTTTGGTGAAGAGATATATCAAACTCAAGAGGAAAATATGTTTGGTGGAGTGAAAGAGAGAAGAGAATATTAGGGAAAGAGTTGTCACAAGCAAAACAAACTTCCTGTCCTTAAGAGGGTATTAAAAAGAAAAAAAACTAAAATCTAAGAGGGTTCCCATCAATTGGGGGATGAGGAATGGTTAAACTGTGGTATATTAATGTATTGGAATATTATTGTACCTTAAGAAATAATGCAGGGGCCTTGGATAGAGCACCAGGCCTGGAGTAAGGAAGATAAGGAGTCAAATCCAACATCAGACACTTAGTAGCTGTGTGACCCTGGGCAAGTCACTTAACCCTGTTTGACTCAGTTTCCTCATCTGTAAAATGAGCCAGAGAAGAAAATGGCAAACCACTCCAGTATCTTTGCCAAGAAAATGCCAAAAGATGTCATGAAGAGTCAGACATAACTGAACAAGAAGAAATAATCAAAGAGATGATTTCAGAAAATCCTAGGTGGTATGAACAGAAGCAGAGTGAGGTGAGCTGTACCAGAATAATTTTTATACAGATAACAATATTATAAAGAAAAACAACTTTGAAAGATTTAAGATCTCTGATCAAAGCAATAACCAAGCATGTTTCCAGAGGATCAATGATGAAAAAATGTTCCCCTCCTCCTGACAGAGAAGTGATGAACTCAATGTATAGAAGGAAACATGTATTTTTTGACAGGTAATTATGTAGATTCATTTTTCTTGACTATACATAAGTTACAAGTTGTTTTTTTCCTTTCTTTTTCTCAGTTTTTTTTTTAAATAGAGAGGGGCCTGGAAGGTGAGTGTTAACAATACTGATGTGAAATAAAAGAGGACCACTGTAACTCTTTTCTGTACAGAAAAGAACAGAAGGAAATTCAGAAAAGCATAGACGAGCAATACAATTAGGAAAATAACATGTTGAACTTATTGGGTACTTTTTTTAAAAAGTAGTATTTGTAAGAGATTCACAGATTCATACTGAATTCTCTTTTTGTGATCTTCTGTGTAGATAGAAATGCTTTTCTTGGTGTTAAAGATCAAAATTTTAAAAAAACAATTGGAAAGAAAGTGATTACAGTGGTCTCTGATGACACAAGGGACAGGACTCTGTTGCTTTGCCCATACTTGGATCTGGGTCACAGTCCTGGGTAGCAGTCCCAAGGTGAGGAGGAGCACTAGCACATCACCACCTGCAGCAACAGTGAGGCAGATACCCCCACCACATCTGAAACGTGGAGGAAGGGTGTGGAGGAGGTGAGTTAGGGTTTGGGCCTGGACTAAAAGACTCACAATGTATGAATCCTGGCATGTCTCCTCTTTAGGCCTCAGTTTCCTCCTCTGTAAAAATGATAGGGTTGAACTAAGATCTCTAAAGTCTCTCCCAGCTCTAAATACTATTACATAAATAAAAAACAGTACACCTAGAAGAGTGGAAGGTACCATAGTCTGAGGGTAGGAGAGGGAACCTCCTGGTGGGATCAAGATATCACTGCACTTTTCTTAGATTTCTCAAAGTCCAATAGCTATGTTACTGACCCCACCCTAGTCTGCAGATCTGACAATACAAGGTAACCATAAAGATAGCAATCTATCCCCAGCCCTAATGCTGGAAAGTACTAGTTTGGATCTTTCATAGACTAAGACAGAAAGAAGGAAGAGCATGAAGATTACTTTTAAAATATTCGGGAGGTGGGTGTGGAACATTCCAGATGTCAGGTTTTTTATCAATGTATTGAACAGTTTTGTTGATCTTTTTTTTCCTTTTTTTTTTTTTTTGGAAAAATTCTTTGTTAAAAGAAATGGCTCTCTGGCAACAGGAAGAGAGGAATCTAGTTGGAAATGTAGGTGATATAAAAATAAGAGCTATTAATAAAATATATTTTAAGAAGAATATGAGTAACTTAGGGGGTGCCTATCAACCCAATGGTTGAACAAGTTACATGAATATGAAGGAATACTATTGTGCTAATAAGAAGTGATGAATGAGAGGAGAAAGTCTGAGAAACCTAGGAAGAATTATATGAACTAATGCAGAGTGAAGTGAGCTGAACCACAACAATTTATATAATAACAACAATATTGTAAAGACAAATATCTTTGAAAGACTTAGGAACTCATCTAAACCATGACCAACCACACTTCCAAAGGACTCATGCTAAAACATGGTACCCGTCCCCTGATAGCTAGATGATAGGTGACTCAATGAAGACTAAGATACATTTTTTTTGGTCATGGCCAAAGCAAGAGTTCATTCTTATTTTTCAGTAGAGATGGAGAGATAAGGCGGATCTTCCTTAAAATAAAACTTAATTTAAAAAAAGACTATAAGTAAAGGAAAGGTGTCTAATAAAAAAGAGCAGCAAAGAAGTATAGTAGGAATAGCACTAAACAAGGAATCAGAAAGCATGAATTCTAGTTCTGATTCTGCCTGTTACTATGTGATGTTGAACAAATAAGTTTCCTCATTAAAATAAAGATTAAAAAGAAAATTTGCAGTCTCCTTTACAGAGTTTGTGAGGGTAAAGTGGAAACTTATTAAGTAATAGAAATAGCATTATTACTTGATGTTTTCTTTATTAAGATAGCAAGGTATGGGAATGGAGCCAAGATGGGGGCAGGGACTCACCGGAGCTCTCCCTCAACCCTCTCCAAACACCTTTAAATAATGCCCTAAAATAAATTCTGGAGCAGTAGAACCCACAAAAGTTTGGGGTAAAACAATTTATCCCCTCAAAACAACTTAGAAGGTCAGCAGGAAAGGTCATCACATCATGGTAAGAGTGAAGGACAGTCCAACACAGACCCCTGCCAGCAAAAACTTGCCTGGCAAACCAGGAGCAGGCATGGGGGCAGCAACTGAATCAGAAGCATCAGCTTCTTCCAGAGCACTCAGCCCACAAATGGTAAGCGGGGGGGGGGGGGGGGGGGGGGGG
>CM053588.1:270757629-270784056 GCA_028646515.1 Pseudochirops corinnae
AATAAGCACACCTCTCCTTAGATCTTACTACCTCAGAAGAACTAAAAATTTGCAGGGCCCTAGAAGTATCTCTGAAAAAAGCGGCACAAAATATCTGAAGCCTGGACAGTACACTCTCCACCCTCAAAGCAGAATCCTACTTTAGCAAAGAGTTAAAAGTCAAGAAACAGGCTGGAAAAATAAGCAAGCAGAAAAAAAAATTGTTACTATAGAAAGTTACTATGGTGACAAGGAAGATAAAAATACACACTCAAAAGAAGACAAGAAAGTCAAAACTCCTATATCCAAAGCCTCAAGAAAAATATGAATTGGCCCCAGGTCAAGGAAGAGCTCCAAAATGATTTTAAAAGTCAAATGAGAGAGACAGAGGAAAAACTGGGAAGAGAAATAAGAGTAATGCAAGAAAGTCATGGAAAAAAGAGTCTACAACTTGGTAAAGGAAAAACAAAAAAGTACTGAAGAAAACAAACCTTAAAGAAAAGAAAAAGAAAAACCTCAAAAAACAGAATACACCAAATGGTAAAAGAAGTACAGAAATCCAATGAGGAGAAGAATGCCTTGAAAAGCAGAACAGGCCAAATGGAAAAGGAGATATAAAAGCTCACTGGAGAAAGTAATTTCTTAAAAATTAGAATTGAGTAACTGGAAGCCAAGGACTCTATGAGACATCAAGAAATAATACAAACAAAAGAACAAAAAAAATAGAAGACAATGTAAAATATCTCATTGGAAAAACAACTGACCCGGAAAATAGATCCAGGAGAAACAATTTAAAAATTATTGGGCCACCTGAAAACCATAATCAAAGAAAAAGCTTAAGCATCATCTTTCAAGAAATTATCAAGGAAAATTGCCCTGATATTCTAGAACCAGAGGGTAAAATAGAAATTGAAAAACTCTACAAATCACCTCCTGAAAGAGATCTCAAAGTGAAAACCCTCAGGAATAATGTGACCAAATTCCAGAGCTCCCAGGTCAAGGAGAAAATACTGCACAGAGCCAGAAAGAAATAATTCACATATCATGGAATCACAGTTAAGATCACACAAGATTTAGCAGCTTCTATATTAAAAGATCAGAGGACTTGGAATATGATATTCCAGAGGGCAAAGAGGACTTTCAAGCATTTTTGATGAAAAGACCAGAACCATATAGGAAATTTAACATTCAAATACAAGACCCAAGAGAAATAAAAAAAAATGTAAACAAGAAAGGGAAATCATAAGGGACTTGATAAGGTTAAACTATTTATATTCCTACATGAAAAGATGATACTTGTAATTCATAAGAACTTTCTCATTATTAGGGCAGGGAGAAGGAGTATATATATATATACGTGTGTGTGTGTATGTACATATATATGCATATATATATAAAAGAGGGCACAGGTGAGTTGAATATGATGGAATGATATCTAAAAAATAAAATTAAGAGGTGAGAAAAAGGAATGCACTGGGATAAAGGGAAAAGAGGAGATAGGATAGAGTAAATTACCTCACATAAAAGAGGCAAGAAAGCTTTTACAGTAGAGAGGAAGATGGAAGAAGATGGAGGGGGAGCGTGTGCATGTGAACTTTACTCTCATCAGAACTGGCTCAAAGAGAGAATAACATACACACTCAATTGGGTATAGAAATCTATCTTACCCTACAGGAAAGTAGGAGGGGAAGGGAATAAAAGAAAGGGGAACGTGCTTATAGAAGAGAGGGTAGATTGGGGGAGGTGTTAGTAAGAAGCAAAACACTTTGGAGGAGGGACAGGATGAAAGGAGAGAAAGAATAGAATAAGCAGGTAGGAAAGAGGATGGAGGGAAACACAGCAATCATAACTGTGAAAAGATTTTTAAAGCACATTTCTCTGATAAAGGACTCATCTCTCAAATATATAGAAAAATGAGTCAAATTTATAAAAATAAAAGCAATTGATAAATGATCAAAAAATATGAACAGTCAGTTTTCAGATGAAATACTATAGCCATATGAAAATCTAAATCACTATTGACTGGAGAAATGCAAATTAAAACAATTCTGAGGTACTACCTCATATCAATTAGATTGGCTAATAGGATAGAAAAGGAAAATGACAAATGCTGGAGGAGATGTGGGAAAATTGAGACACTAATGCACTGTTGGTGGAGTTGTGAACTGATTCATCCATTATGTAGAGCAATTTGGAACTACGCCCAGAGAACTACAAAACCATGCATACCCTTTTGACCTAGCAACACCACTACTAGGTCTGTATACAAAAAGAGATTTAAAAAAAAAAAGGAAAAGGACCTATGTGTACAGAAATATTTATATCAGCTCTTTTCTAGTGGCAAAGAATTAGCCTATCAATTAGGGAACAGCTAAACAAGTTGTGGTGTATGATTGTGATGGGATACTATTGTGCTATAAGAAATAAGCTAGATGTCAGAAAAACCTAGAAAGACATGCATGAACTGATGCAAAGTGAAATGAGTAGAACCAGGAGAATGCTGTACACAGTAACAGCAATATTGTAAGATGATCAACTGTGAAAGACTTAGCTATTCTCAGCAATACAATGATTCAAGATAACTCTGAAGGACTTAAGATGAAAAATGCTATCCATCCACAGAAAAAGAACTGATGGAGTCTGAATACAGAGTGAAGCATACTTTTTAAATTTTCTTTACTTTTCTTGGGTTTTTATTTTGGCCTATGTTTTCTTTTACAACATGACTAATATGGCAATTTTTTGAATAATTACACATATATAACCTATATCAAACTGCTTGCTTTCTCAGTGAGAGAAGTGGGAAGGGGGCAGGAGAATTTGGAACTCAATTTTTAAAATGAATGTTGAAAATTTTTTTACATGTAACTGGGGAAAAATAAAATACAAAATACTCTTCAAAAAAAGATATCAAGGTATGAGGGGAAAAGCAGTGGAATTGGGACCAGAGGAATTGGGCAAGCACAAAACTTTGTTAGGCCAAGATTTCTCATCTATAAAACTGTCTAGGGAGGAAGGAAGGGAAGCATTAGATTCAACGTCCCTTCTAACTCTAAATCCTATAAAATGTTTACTTATAATAAAAGGACAGAGAGAATTAGCTTTCAAAGTATTTTTATGCCAGTTTAAAATGCCCATCTTAAAAGCCTGATTTCTGTGGTCTAGTGATGAAATAAAATGCTTGATCTAAAAACAATGATTGAACCAGTAACAGAACTAACCAAATTACTGACAAACGATGACCTTATAACTTTTAGACCCATGTTGCCATTTATTAGAAGCTATCTGACTTATTAACAAAAGTCTCTTTAAAAAAAATAGAATTTGGGGGGCAGCTAGGTGGCGCAGCAAACAACAGCACCAGCTCTGGAGTCAAGAGGACCTGAGTTCAAATGCGGCCTCAGACACTTATAACTTACAAACCCTATAACCTTGGGCAAGTCACTTAACCCCAATTGCCCTGCCTTCTTCCCTCAAAAAAAAAAGCAAAAAAACCAGAATTTTGAGCAATCTTATACATGTTTATTAACAAATATGAAATCACTAAAAAGCTTTGCATGCTCACAGGTTCATATGTAATTGAAATAAGTATGACATCGTTTAAAATTTTTAAATAACCTTTAAATCATTGCGTTGAATAGTCTTAAGTCAACTAAACAAGTACATGACCAAGGAAACGAGGTTATGTAACAGGTCATAAAGAAAAAGATCTCATTGTTTCAGAAGCCTGAAAGCTAACCAAGTCCACAATAGCCCAAAGAGGCTAACATGGCTGCATGAATAGAATCATATTGTTTAGAATAAGGAAGGCCTCATTAGGCTACATCTGGAAGACTGTCTTCTGTTCTGGCTATCACATTTTAGCAAGCTTCAGTACACCTAGAGAAATGGACCAGGATGGAAAGTGACTCAGAACTATGTCATATAAGGTCAGATTAAAGAACGGAGTATGTTTGGCCAAGTGAACATTGAAGAAAGAATGTGACAACAATCCACTATTCAAAAGAATTAAGTGAAGGGAAAGGGAGTGGGGCAGGGAAGAAGGAAAACTCTAGCAAAAAGAGATTGTTTGATTCTTTGTACCTGCATTTCCAGTGCTCAAACATAGCAGGGGTTTAATAAATGCTTGCTGATTTATTGATTTATTGGCTTCAGAGGGCAGTATTAGGACCAACAGATACAAGTTACAGAGAGGCTGATTACAGCTTGCTATGAGGGAATATTTCTTAAAATTTGTCATTGTTGTTGTTTAGTCATTTTTAGTTATGTCCAATTCTTCATGACCCTATTTGTGATTTTCTTGGCAAAGAAACTGGAGTGGTTTGCCATTTCCTTTTCCAGCTCATTTGACAGAGGAGGAAACTGAAAGCAAACAGAGTGAAGTGCCTCGCCCAAGGTCACAGAGCTAGTAAGAGTCTGATAATGGATCCGAACTCAGGAAGATGAATCTTTCTCACTCTAGGCCCAGAGCTCTATCCCCTGTACCAGCTAGGTGCCCCTCCTGAAAAAAAATTGTTTTAATTAAAATTAAAGTTCTTCAAAAGACTTTTAAAAGATTTTCCTGTCACTGGAGGTCTTCAAGCAGATGTTACACAATCACATCTCAGTGTGTTAGAAAGGGAGTCCTTTCCAACTATGAGATTCTATGACTCTGAGAATATAGTTTGAACATTATATTGTAAATCATTATTAAATTACATTACATGTAAAATATTATTAAAACATGTCATATGCTAAGCAAATAGGAGGTACTCAATAAAGGAGAATACATCCATTTGTGAAACACGTATAGGCTCTCCCAAATATCAGAAATAGGCAAATGGATAAGAATTTATTCCTAACAAAAAATGTTTTGAACAACTGCCTACTTTTTCTCTAGGATATTTCAATGTTCTTTCAATTATTCTGATTATTATTAATTATGATCGTATATATTATAATTATATACATAATTATGTTTTCTATGTTCTAATAATTATTCTAATTATTCAATTACATCTGGGAAAGAGTCAATTAAATGCCTCCTGGTTGGTCCTTGAATAAAACGTGACATCTCCTGACAGCCTTTTCACTGACCCCCCCCCCCCATGCCTGGATTTCCTTGCTTGCCTGAAGTTCCCACTAACATTCCTTCTACAAGAAAGCTTTCCCAGGCTCCTTCACTCTAACGCCTTCTTTCTCTTGCTTGTTTCTGTTTTTTTCTGTAGATAGTTTATTTTTACACATTTGTTTGCTTATTGTCTCCTCCATTCAATGGTGGCCTCCTTTCTTTATACGGCCGAAACCAAGCACAGTGCCTGGCACGTAGCAGGGGCTTAATAAATGTTTATTGACTGACTAATATCTTTAATACATGCTAATCTCCCTTTCAGCAATGAAAACATGTCTGGAAAGCAGCAAATTTGTATTAAGGGAGAAAAGAAAAGATTCCTATTTATACTCATTGATCGACAATTAGATTTCTTTCTCTGTTACTGTTTAGCTATACTATACCAAAAGACACAAATCTACCAGCTCTTTAGTCTCTACTTTTAAATACACATTTAGTGTTGTAACAATGCCAAATGCTCAAGAAATTTACAATTCCCAACAGTGATAGCAACTTGATTTATCCATGTTATTTTGTAAGCATTACCCAGCATCAATGGTTTAATTAATAACATCATTCAAGCCATATGCTAGATGAGGTAGAGTTTTTTGTCTTTTCCCCATAGCTGGATAATACTTGAAAAACTGATATAATTCCAAGTATTTTCAAAGAAAAGAAATAGCAGGTACATTTCACCTGACTTTAAAAGTTTAAAAATAATTAAAAGATTAAAGTTTCAAGATTTTAAAATTAAAGAATATACAAAATCAAAGTACTAACTTGGATACTTATGTCTAATTTAAAAAAATATATTGTTTGTTCACACATACATGCAACTTACCTGTTTGGAGATGGCCTAGAAGTGACAGTACACCCATGGAAATCCTTTTTACTCTTATGCAAAAAAGAGCTGCTGCCTTTATTTCCTACCCCCTTTATCCACTGGAAAACAAAACAAACAATATATGACAGAATTGAGAAAAAAAGAATAGAAAAATATGCTATTATGACACTCAAGAGAGTATTCATTATACCTGGATAATGAAGATAGAAAAATGCAGAAAAGTTCATTTAGAACTTCCTAAGTTCCCTTAGAAGTTCCTAAGAAGGAAAAACAAGGCAGACAAATAAAATTTCAGGAATAACTTGCTATATGTCATGAGTGTGTGAGGGAGTATGGAATAGTAGGAGTCAGAAACATCTGATCTTGCTTCTGACACATGTTAGCTGTGTGACTAAAGGAAAAATGCTTAATCTGTCATGGTCCAAGAAAACTCTTCAAGAATATAAGTTTCAGGCAACTGCCCATGTGTATCGGAGGAAAAAATTTCCACACTAGGAGTTCACCACATAAATGAAATTATAGGCTTGGACTCAAAAGAAAAAAAAATGTTACAAAAAAAGAGACTGAGGTTTTGCTAAGATTACAAAATGATACACATGTCAGCATCATTTTTTTGGTTTTTTATTTTGTTTTGTTTTTGTAAAAACTATACCCATAACGGGTATAAGACTTAAAAACAGCTAAGTACTCTCCACATTCTTCTAATCATACATCAGGGCCTGCATACACTGGGACTCCAGAAGAAATTGGAGGTGAGGAAGAAAGAAGTGGAAGGAAAATAAATGCTTGAGTTTTAAAATAAGCTTAATTTTTTAAAAGTGAAGAATTATCTGAAAAATCCAAAGGGAGTAATAAAAATCTTTATATTTAAATAATCTATGATCTCATCAAGATGGAAACATCCTCCACTGGTGTAAATAACAATTCATCCTCGTCCATGCTGCTTGTCTTCTACAACATGATATGTGCTTTTCTAAAAATCATCCCACTATGCAAAACTGCACGACAAAAACCAAAAGGCTTATGGGAAAATTGGAACTAGAGGAAATAACACTCAAAAACTTTATCAGTGGCATTAAAAAAAAGAATCTAATAAAAACAATAACACAGTTTCATATACGTCAAATGGTTAAGAAATACATAAATACTACCAATAAATATTGGAGGTTTCCCTGGTCTTGGGGTGCTGATTGGCCTGCTCCCTTGTTCCTACTGGTTGGTCTGGCAATCACCAGACAAGGCCTGCCTGCCCTGCCTCAGTCATGGAAGAGAAAGCCTGGATAAGAAGGGAGTAGTGCATGGGTTTGGGGGTACAGACTTCGGCAACATGTGGCTTTTTTAATGTGTATTTGGTCTGGTCCACTCTTCCCAATTTTTTCTTCAATGCTTTAAGTACTACCTTGTACAGCACACCAGGGACTGAGGTATTAGGGTGGAAACGTGGTGGTTCCTGTCATTGATAAAAAAAAAAATAGATCATTACGGAAACGATCTGCTATTTGCTTTCTTCTCCCCAGTTTCATGCACGGTCTTGAGATAACAAAGCTCAGATGAGTCTCATGCCAATCTTGTTTTCATTTCCACTGCTGCTTGCTGTTTGAAGAGGTGATCCATCTCCTCATAATCTTCTATCATTTTCTTCTATAAAGTTTTACACATGAAAGTGTATTCTAAACCAAAGGTTATCATCTCTGTCTGCTAGAAAAGGAGCTAAAGTGCTTGCTGGAATAAGATTTCCAGGTCCCTTTGGGACTTTTTGGTTTGGTGACTGACTCTTTCCCAGTTGTTCGTAAAAGTTTAATCAAAGCAAATCTTTGCCTTTCCCTGGTTCCCAGTTTTTATCCCTTTATGTTAATGGGTCAATTAAAAGTATTTGCTAAATGGGAGAATACGACACTGCAAACAATGTTCTTTCTTCTAAACTCAATGCAGACTTTGACCACTGCTCTAAACAGCCAGTTGTCTGACAACACACAGAGGTGATTCCAGTATTATTCCCCCATCAATAATCAGTTGTTTTCTGTATGGTAAGATATCATCATGTTTATTTCTCGTAATGTTGCTCACTGCCTGTCATGTCTGACATCTTTAAACTCTCTTCTGGAAGAAAGCATCCAGGACAAAGAAATGTGAGGCTTCTAACTTGTTCTTGATCTTTTATTCCTCAAATCTGAGGCATATTTTCCAACATATTACTTACTTCCATATGCCAACATTCACAATGACATTATAGAGAGACAGAGAGAGAGAGAAAAAAAACAGAGAGAGAGAGAGAGAGAGAGAGAGGGGAAAAAAAGAGAAAGAGAGAGAGAGAGGGATTTGGTTTGACAAATCTTGTGTTTCATAAAGGTTCTTAATGGAAAGAACCACTCTTCCTCTCATAGTTTATAATGAATCTTGATAATAAGCAAGAAATATTTTCCTGGTCATCATTCTGCTTAACCTTGTAAGATAACAAGGCATCCCATAAAATCACATTGTTTATTGCCTTTTGATGCATAATTAAACTAATTTTATCATCTCCTTTTCCAAGTAGAACCTATAAATAATCTTTTCATCTAGCTGCAATTTCTTCTTGTTTTCTAATGTAGTTTACTATGAGTATAACTATATTGATGTATGCCATTTCTTCCAATAGCATATCAATTCATTGGTCACGGAACAAAAATCTCACAATTTCTATAACCACTGAGGGCTAGCAATGAACTAATAACAGTTTGATTCTTAACACTGTCTTATTCCTTTTTCTATCACTCTGCCTCATTCACTGCAGAAGCCAAAGGAGTCTACCAAGTATCAAGGGTTATTTTGCATGTTTCTTCCTTTCATGGGTTGCTAAGAGCAAAGAATTCATCTCATAAAAACAGAGCAACTACTGGTATTATGCTTCCCCAAACATAACCGTGCTTGTCCTTGGCAGACTTGGTCCAGGTTTTGTCAGAATGATTGGACCAACCAAAGTATATACTCAATTGTATAGCCTGTGAGAATCCAAAGTCACTTCTATACCTCAATGAAGCATAAAAGTAGGACTTTGAAACAGAAAAATTCTAGAAAAAATAGACCTATGAATTTAAAAGGACTGGTTTTATGAGCTGTAAGAGATTATAATTGCTGTGCAGGAAGTGTGTAGTCCTGTCATGAAACTACATATTATAATTTATTAGAGTTATGACAACCTTCCTTTGAAGGCAATGAGTTACTGTTAGAATTTTCTACAATATATTTTCTATATTGTTAAAAATATATTTGATTCAAAGTGCTAAGCTAAGAATCATAATTTAGAATTATTAATTTAGAATCATAATTTGCTACAATTTATTTTGTTAAAGCTCAAACATAGGAACCAAGAAAACGAAAACACAAGAGGAAAGACTTTGGCTACCTCCAGCCTCTTCCTCCCTTAGTGAAGCTCCCCCAATTACATAGCACAGATTGGCATAGCAACAACATTGACTAATCAGGTAGGTATGATAAAGAGAAAACTAGAAAGGGAAGAAGCTGGAAAGTGTGGCCCCTAGGATCATAGATAACTCTGGTGGCAGAAAAATGTTTAAATATGTGTGAATCATAGAAACTTAAGAGTTGGAATGGATTTCAGAAGACCTAAGTTCAAATCTAGCCTCACGCAAATATTACTAGTTATATGAGCCTAGGCAAATCATTTAAACTGCCTCTGTTTCCTCATCTGTAAAATGGGGATAATAATAACACCGACTTGTCAGGGTTTCTGGGAGGATCCAAGGAGATAATATTTGTAAAGCACACTGCAGACCTTAAAGTACTCCGTCTCCTGACTCCAGGCATTTTCACTGACTGTCCCCTATGCCTGGAATACTCTTTCTCTTCATCTCCACCCTGGCTTCCTTCAAGTGTCAACTTAAATTTCTACTTCTACAGGAAACACTTTCAGATTCCCCTTAATTCCTGGGCAGTCCCTCTGCTGGTGATTTCCTATTTGTCCCATATATAATTTGTTTGCTTGTAATTGTTTGCATGTTTTCTCCCTCAGTGGATTGTGAGCTCCTTGAGATGAGGGACTGTCTTTTGTTTTTCTGTGTATCTCCAGTGATTAGCACAGTGCCTAGCACATTGTAAGCACGTAATGAATCTTTACTGGTCAACTGCCCAAGTGCCAGGAAGGAAGTAGGAGCCTCTTGATTCTGCTCCCAGTTGTCTTGTCTAGCAGCTCAGAAAATAGCAGGAATCTAAGGGGATAGTTCTGCTCCTTCCTTTGCTCATCTATCTAGCTAACGTAAAGGGAACGGGAGACTGGAGGCTGGGTTCCTCCCTCTTGTCTTTGGGCTGCTGAGGGAAGAACAGATAAGCAGTCCTGCTCCATCCTATATTCTCTGGTCAATGGGCTGCTCAGGAAGCAAGAACCTGCTATCCCAGAACTCCTAACCTCCTTTCTGGCCCTGCTTGCTGACCTGTGTTTTCTCTGACCTAGAGTTCAGTCAAGTAGGGCAAGCCTGGCTATATAACTTTTTCCTTTGTCTTTCTTCTTCTCCTCACTGGTCAAAGTTGATACATTCAAGGCACCAAACCTGAACAGGAAGGGGTAATCCAGTGCCATCCTCTTTATGGGAAAAAATCGTGTGCCTAGACTTCTGTGTGTATTATTGTTAAGGACTGCGTGTTTATAATCTAGTACTCAGAACTGATAGTTTCATAGGTTGTTAAACCATGAAGTACCCGCATAACATATGGATGGAGCCAAGGTGGTTCAAATTCTACTAAATTGGCATGCTAATTACTGAGCTAAGAACTCCCTCAAGCTCTACTCGGATGGGTCCCATTAAATATGTCTCTCTCTAGAGCAAAATATGCACTTATTTTGCAGGTTTACCCTGATAGATTTAAGGGTACAGAAGACTTAAGAACCAGTGGATGCTGAGCTGGCCCTCAGTCCAACAGAGTTGTGAATACTACTTCCAACACCTCAGCACCCAGTCTAGAAGGCAAATGACCTCCCTGTTGTATCTGTCCGGATAAGTTTGGGGATGCCTGAAAATAGATGCCATCACACCATTTATTTCTGATGGCAGTATACTTTCTTGGGGCTTGGGAAGGTACAGAAACAACACAGTGATTGCACAAGGGGCAAAAGAATTTGGGGGGTGGGGGGGAAGAGGAGAGAGACAGGGAAAATAGATGACAATACTACCATCATGTTTAAAAAATATATAGACACTATTTGCCACTCCCTCACCACCAACTTTCTTCAAGGTCTTAATGCACTTGTGCTCTCTCCCCACTAATTAACTCAATCATGTTCTGAAACCAATCACTTATATTTCTATATAAATGTGTTTCAGGGCCAGGACCAACTAGAACCAAAAAAACACTGAAACCCAGAAACTACCAAACTTGCAGTAATATTGTTTCCAACTATTTTTCATTACAAATATATATTTACTATATTATAAGTTTACAAAAGGTTTTTTTCAGCTGGCATGGGAAACTAACAACCACTTACAACTGTTTCTATAATTCTAAAGAAGACAAACTTGTATATGAACTTCTGAAACCTGATTCAGTCATAAGTTGGAAACTGCCTATAAATACAACAATGATTAATACTGGAACGAGTGATGTACTCAGCTCCTTCCCTCCCAATTAAGATCATTTTCCATAAAACAGCAATTATACCATAAGAATAATTACCTCTTTTGAGGAGCAATTTAGCGTGGAGGTTGTTTTTGTTTGTTGTTTAGTAAAATCCTAACACACTAAAGCAAGATTAAAACCCTAGGGATACATTTATTAAGCCCCAAACAAGAAGCTACATAATTTCATAACGTCTTTCACTATTGGTAACTACAGCTGTTACAAGTTTCTCCTTACATCTGCCTAAACTGTACTCTTTCTGAGGACATTGTTCCAGTGTTCCAAGCAGAAATCTAATTCCTCTTCTACATAACAGTCCTTCACATACTTAAAAACAATGATCCCATTCCTCTAGTTTAAGCTTCTGTCTTTACCTCAATTTCTTCAACCAGTCTTCAAGTGGAAAGATCTCAAGACCCTCAGAAGTAAAGACAGTATAAAAACAAAAGATAGCTATAATTTTTTAAAAAAATAAATGATTGTCCAAATCTGGAATTATGCCCAAAGGGCTTTAAATAAGTACATACCCTTTGACCCAGCAATACCACTTCTAGGGTTATACCCCAAAGAGATCACAGAAGTGGGAAGAGGACCCATATGTACAAAAATATTTATAGTGGCTCTTTTTGTGGTGGCAAAGAATTGGAAATCAAGGGGATGTCCATCAATTGGGGAATGGCTAAACAAGTTGTGGTATATGAATGTATGGAACACTATTGTGCCATAAGAAATGAAGAGCAGACAGACTTCATAATAACCTGGAGAGATTTATATAAACTGATGCTGAGTGAGGAGAGCAGAACCAGGAGAACTTTGTACACAATTATAGACACATCATATGCGTGATGACTAACTTTGATAGAATGGACTCTTCTTAGCAACACAAGGTTATAAGATAACTCCAAAAGACTCATGATGGAAAGGGCTTTCCACATCCAGAGAAAGAACTACAGAGTCTGAATACAGATTGAAGCAAACTACTTGCTCTCTCTCTTTTGTGTTTTGTTTTGTTTCTTTTCTCACTGTTCACTCCATTGGTTATAATCCTTCTTTACAACTTGACTAATGTTTAATGTGAAGGTGTTTGTAGATCCTTTATTTGATTGAATGCTGCCATTGCAGGGGATGGGGGGTAGAGAAGGAGAGGGAGGAGAAGAAAATTTGAAACTCAAGGGATTGAGGAACTGAATGTTGTAAACTAAAAGAACATAAATAAATTTAAATTTAAAAAAATAATTGCCCATTCTGAAACGACTTTTAAAAATAACTTCAAGTTATTCTCTATTCTGGCTGATTTCCTCTGGATGTTTACCAATTTATCAATGTCTTTCCTACGATGTCACCTAGCTAGAACTGAACATAATATTCCAGATGTGGTCTAACGAGGACATAGTGCAACAGAACTATCATTTCTCTAGTCCTGGACACTGTGTCACTTCTAATAACATCCAAGATTGCATTAACTTTTTTTGCCTGCCACTTCACATGGTTGACTCAATTGAATTTACTATCCAGTAAAACCCCCAAGAGGGTTTTCAGATGACATGCTATCTAGCTATACCATCCCCCATGCTGTATTTCTAAAGTGGATTTTTTAACCCAAGCATAAGATTTTATTTTTTATCCTCATTTAATTTCATATTATTAGATTGAACCCAGCATTCTACTCTGTCAAAATCTTCCTGGATTCCAATTCTGTCATTCACCATTTTAGCTATCTCCCCCACTGAAAAAAAGGAAGACAATGTTTGAAAAGTCTTGGTTTCCGAAGCTAAAAAATCTTTTGAAAATATATATGTCATTCTTTTTAAAAATACCATAATAAGAAACAATGTGAAACAAGAGTGAAATTTACTCCAGATTTCCTTTAAACTACATGCTTAGCCTATTTAAAATATGATTTGATTTACAAGATAGAATTTATAATTTCAATTATGCAAAACAAGTTATATCTGAAGACAGAGTCAAGAATAATAAATTGACTTCTTACCACATAGCAAGAACCTCTATAAGTTAAAAACTATAAATTATTAACTAGAAAGAACAAGAAATGAGCAATATAGGAAAATTAAAACTGTTTTAATAAAATATTTTATACATTTCTTAAAATGTACACATAAAAAAAAGTAGTTTTCATTTACCCCCTTCACAGGGTGGTCCCATCGGTCAGAGCTTCTGAGTCTCAACAAAGGTGCTTGAACCTGAGAATCTTCTTGCTTTGATTTTGACTTCTTTGGTATTCGAAACTAGAAAGAGAAAGCCATCTTTTTAATATGAAGTTAGCACTGAATTCATTACCTGAATTAGAAGACAAAACCTTCTATTTACTCTGAATGATAAGCAAAAGGAGCAACTGGAAAAGTCTGGCATGATACCAAATTCAGAAATTCAGTTCTTTATGTTAGGACATTGTTTTCCAGCCTAGGAGCAGTAGAGATGAGGAAAGGGGCTGATACAGTCAAAAGAAAACAAAATCACCTTTGGACTGAATGTCTTATGTGTAAATTTTGGTCTACACCAAATGATCTCATTCAAAATACTCACATACATACAAATAACTCATTCAAACAAGCTATATATAGGATATATTGAAAATAATCAACATATGGAAGGCACTAGAATTAAGGGGGAATCTGAAACTGTATCCTGTGGAAGCTCAGACTTAAGCCGGAAGCAGAGGATAAGGAGAGGGAAAATTCCAGGCATGGAAGATGGCAGGTAAAAATGTACATTGTTGGGAGGTGAAATATTTTGTTCAAAGAATAGCAAAGAGATCAGTGTCATTGAACTGGAGATTATGTAAGGAGGAAAGGGAAATAAGTATAAAAAGACTGGAAATGATGGAGCATAGGCTCTGGAAACCCCTTCAATCTTCCCACTTGATCTGGCTTTCCCCAGAGGCCAAAAGCCTTCCATTATTAATATGTGTGAATCTCTGTTACCCTTAAAGCAGCCTGGCCCTCCATAGTCTGTTATCTCCAGGTAGCCCTTCAGCTACCTCCCACCCTTGATCCTATCAAAATATCTGTGACCAAATCTGTAACCCCTGAATGGGAAAGGTGAAAACTCCTCAGCCCATAAGTTTTCCTGTGGGAGCAAGGGGAATTTCAGCTTCACCCTTCCCTCTTCTTTCCCCCTTCTTTACGACTGCCATATCAGCATTAGGCCCCTTCAGGGGTCTTCTACCTCCACCCTCCCTTGTGACCTTTTCCCCTCCCTCCCTTTGCCAAATAAGGACATGAACAATACATGGGTCCCTGCCCTCCTCCCAGCCAATAGGGGATAGTGGCAGGCTTCTTTGTTCCTTATCATTGGAGGAGATTTCTCATTCAGATTGTAAACTCACCTCCTAGCCAGTAGGGAAGGGACAGTGATGGGAGGAGGCTTGAATGTGTTAGGGTACAAATTCTTGTTGCGCTTCTGTAACTCCCTCTCCTCCCTGATCCCTCATGGAGAGGATGGCCTTCTTCCCCCCCCCCCCCCCCCCCGTCTTCCCCCCACTCGGGGGCATTACTCTCACCCCCATTAAATTGCAGATTCGCTAGGAACTCTACCCCTTCTACAGGTGAAGACCTGCCCCAAACTCCTCTTCCAGACCACCCCTAGATTCCTCCCACAACCTTCCTGGATTTCAGATGTGGTACCAATCATCCAACTTTACATTATTTCCTATGGGAAAATTCATTTTGCAATGTGAACAAGTCACATGATGAACAGGCTCTTGGAACAAATTAAATTCATAAACTGAGGTTCTAATGTACAATGTTGTGTAATGTTGAAAGCTCTGCCAGCAGAAATCAGTTTGGAAAGAACTTCAGAAGGAAGTATGACCCCCAGCAAGCAGTCAGGTAGCACAATGGATAGAATACCCAAACCTGGAGTCATAAAGACTCATCTTCCTGAGTTCAAAGCTAGCCTCAGACTTTCACAAGATGTGTGACCTGAGCAAGTTACTTAACCTTGTTTGCCTCAGTTTCTTCATGTGTAAAATGAGTTGGAAAAGGAGCTGGCAAACTACTCTAGTATCATTGCTCCCAAAAAAAAACTCAAATGGGGTCACAAAAAGTTAGACATGACTGAAAAAAATGATGAAACTACAAAAAACAACAATTTAGGCAGCTAGGTGGCTCAGGGGATAGAGCAATAGAGAATAGAGAATAGATATAATAGCGGGGGTGAATTTTTGGAGAAGACCAGATAGAATGGAATCACTTGTGCATGTTTGCCTTGGCAAGGAAAAGGCCTACCTCTTGCTGTGACAGGGAGAAAAACAAGATGACAGGCAGAAAGCACCAATGATGCTTGAGGAGAAGGAAGGGAGAAGAGAGACCATACCTCATGCTCACAAATTATCACACCTTTGCCCCCCAGTCACCCTCAGTCTAGCTATCTTAAAAGGAAATCAATATGATAAACCAATTCATTGGCAAAGAACTGGAAAGCAAGGGGATGCCCGTCAACTGGGGGTGGCTGAACAAGCTGTGGCACATGAATGTAATGGAATAAATACTGCTGTGCTATAAGGAATGAGGAGCAGACGGACTTCGTAATAACCTGGAGAGACTTGTATAAACCGATGCTGAGCGACACGAGCCAAACCAGGAGCAATTTGTACACAATCACAGACACAAGGTGTGTGTGACGACTAACCTCAATAGACTGGGCTCCTCTCAGCAATACAAGGTTATGGGACAACTCCAAAAGACTCATGATTGAAGGGGATATCCACATCCAGAGGAGATTCGGAGTCTGAGTGCAGATGAAACAAACTACCTGCTCTGTTTCTTTTTCTTGTTTTGCTCTGTTTCCTCTTTCCTACTGATCATTCTGCTGGGTAATTTAGAAGTACATGACGTCATCAAAGTTACATTCCCCCAGCTCTCATTGGAATAGGTTTACCTTTTGTTGTATCATTCTCTTATTAATTGCTAACCAATCAGAGTTGATTGCCATCCTCAGGAACATCCATTCTTCTAAGGGCATGTAAATTGTAAGCCCACCCCCATGAGTCATCTTTGGCATTCAAGGGTATCACTGACCCATTTTATTGGTAATTTGCTAGCATATTGATAAAATTATTAATTATCCAGAAATTGGGGGGCAGCTAGGTGGCGCAGTGAATAGAGCACCAGCCCTGGAGTCAGGAGGACCTGAGTTCAAATCCAGCCTTAGATACTTAACACAAAACCTAGCCGTATGACCTTGGGCAAGTCACTTAACCCCAATTGCCCTCCAAAAGAAAAGGGAAAAAAAAAAAAGCAAATTATCCAGAAATTGTCTCTCAAACTTCTTAAACATCACAGTACTGACTTAAATTCAGATTTGAAAATGATACTGACATTGAGAAATTTGGGTAAATCAAGAAAGTGATTTAAAATCATCTAGTTGTTCCATACAAAGTCCTAGGTCAAACTTAATTCTTCATTTTTCTCCTTCCCTTTTTTTTTTCCCATTTTCTCTTCCTAATCTTGGGCCATATTTCAGCTTTATAATGTAAAATGTAGCAATCTACAGTTCTTAATACACTACCTTGAACTCTTTGAAGAAAGGTACCATATCAATTTAATAAACATAATAAATCAGATATTACTGGATTTAAAGTGTAAAATTCTAGAGGAGGAAAATATCTTTACAAACAAGCAAAAGTTCTTAAAAACACTGTCAAAACAGAAATAAAATCTCAAGTGCAACCTTAAAACAGAATATTTTTAAATAAATGATAATTTCAAAAATCTAATAAGAATCTTTTTTTTTCCAAAAAAGCAACTTCCATGACGCGACATAATCAGCCTCACCTCTTATCACTTCTACATAAAACACAAAGTCAACTGAATTCAACATGCAGGTATTAAGCAATTATGAGAAATGAGAGGCAGCAAGGTTTAACAGATAGAGGATCAGTCTTGGAATCAGGTAAGTCCTCCCTCTGCCCGTTATTTAGCTGTATGACCATGGACAGGTCATTTAACCTCTAAATACTCCAAGCAATATGAAGACTAAATTATAAAAAATTGCCACTCTGCATTTTGTGGACATATGGAAAAAGTTTCTGTAAAGTGAGTTCTCTACGCTAATGAAATCACAAATCTAGACCAAAAAAAGTAAAGTTCAAGGCTCTAACCTAAGTTGGGGATGATGGGGTGATGGGACCCCAACAGGCAAAGACCATATGTCTAGAAGCACCCCAAATCTCAATAGGCCACTGTGAGAAATTCTCTCCTCATTACAAGCACATGCAGAGTTGACCAAATAATTCCTCAGATAAAGGCAATCAGTACAGACACCCAAGGACTGTCTTGGGCACCTGGAAGAGAACTATTTTGTCCCTTCAACAAAGTTATCTCTATTGACTCCCCGAGTTTTTCCATATATTTCAGCAGCCCAGCACCCAGATTTTTAAGTAAATTCTTACTAACCACTTCCTAATTCTACCCCAATCACCTAATTAGCATACTTGACCTTCCTTTCCCTGTCCCTTTTCCATGTAAGCATTGGTATCACCCACATTAAGTTGCAAGTTCCCTGGAGAACTTCGATCACCTTATTGGCCTCAAAATAAACCACTTGACTGAAAGACAGTTTGAGTGTGTGAAATCATTCCAGGTGATGACGCCCTGTACCTTGACATTGTGAGGGTCCCAGCAACCCCTAAACCCTGTCAGCATCCCTAAACCATGTCAGGGATAAAAAAGCAAAAAAGAGAAATAGTCACTGTCCTCAAACAGCTTACATTTTATTGCAAGATTTTCATCACCAAAACATTATGCCTTCTTTTCTTCTTTTTTATTCTTTGTAACAAGAGAGAGCTCTCTGGGAAGGAGAGATATGAAATGAAGGAAATGTGAACATAAAATGCACCAAGAAACAATTTTTTAGACTTTTATTAAATTGAGCCCTCACTTAAACAGGACATACCTTTCTCTAAGCTTTCTAGTTAAACAAAGCTTACTCTATTTTGTTGGAAAAATATTATTTGTAAGGCAAATAGAAAAATGTTTTCAAAACCATTGACTAAAGAATTGTAAAGATAAACAAGTTAAAAGACAAAAGTAATACATACCTCACAAGAATTTGAAGATGAAAACTTTTTCATTTTTCCCTCAATTACAGTTTCTACAAAAAAAGACAACAAAATTATCACTTAAAACTTTAAATAAGAGAAATAAACTAGTAAAATATTATTTCACATATCTTTTTGCATAAACTTTTAATTTAATTCAGAATTTTTATAATTGGTAAAGCAGAAGACCAATAAATCTTATAAAATCAGAAGCTTGCAACTCAAGGAATTTTCATTCTACAATAATGTTATGTTTTAGTACAGCAACACCTACTGGCAAAATATTTATTAAAGGAAAGAAGATGAGTCCTAAGTTCAAATAACCATGGGGATTTCTAATCAAAGGTAAAATTCCAGTGATTTAAGAAAGGACAAAGAAGTCCAGGAGATGGCACTCCCATTTCTAGAACACCTAGCACAGCAGTCCTGGCCATAAGCTTAATCTTTGCTTTCTTTCCTCAGTAACAGTGTTCATCTCTGACTGGGATTATTCCTTTTGACAACACAAGGACAATAAAAAAACGAGGATTTGCTGTATAAAAGTAACTCCTAGCCAATTCGATTGAAATAAATTTCATAAAATGAGAAATATCAATATTCAAAATTGTTAGTTTAAAGGTAATATATATAGCTGAAAATTAAAACATTAAAGTTGAAAGTGCTGGAGTTTTTTAACTGCATATATTTGGCTTGTGAAAATATGGATAGTTACTAGTAATTTCTTCAGGAAATGTAATCACAGTTATCTAAATAAGAATTTGGACCCTTTTCTTACTAATGGTTTCTCCCAAAACCTGTTCCTCTTTCTGATTTTCCTATTTTAGTTAGTGATATCACTACCAATTCTACCAATCTGCCAGGCTTAAAACATTTGAAGTTAAGTGGTTTTAAAATGTATTATTATTATTACCAAAACACACTGCAACAAAGGCCAATAAACAAATAACTGGACCAAACATAAGTATGGAAACAAACATAAGTTTCCAACTACAACAAAAATTTAGAGATAGGAAAAAAAATACGTTTTAAGGAAATAAAAATCAAATCAAAGAAATAATTCCTCCAATCAGTCTGTGTATTTATAAAGCTATTATCTCTCATTGTTTCTTGTCATTTTTACATAGATGTCACTAATTATATATTCTTGTTTTTTTTATTCTGCTGATCTTGCTATGTGCATCACCCCATACAAGTCTTTCCATATTTCATTCTAGTATTCATATTTATCAATATTATGTTGTGATAATTAATTTGAGGTGGGGAATAGGACTTTATCTATGACTTCACTGGTATTTATATAAGGACCTGTAATGGGAATGGGAATTTGAAGATCTTCCCTGCCCCTTAATAGACCTAGGAGAGTTTGAAGACCTCCCAGGCTTTGAAAGTAAACTCTGACTCCTAATAGGCTGGATGTAATCACATGGAGACTGTGATGGAGGGAATTTGCTGAAGGGTGGAGTAGAGCCCACAGGAAGCTTCCCTACTGTGAAGATAAACTCTGCCCACTAATAGGCTGAATGTAGTAACATGGAGCCTGTGGTCGGAGGAGTTTGCTGAAGGTAAGCAGAGCCCACAGGGAAGCTGGGAATCAGAGCCAGAGAGATGGTGGGAGAGAGAGGTGCTCAGGCAAGGAGAGAAAGAGAGGTTTGTGAATAAATACTGATCTTGTATTGGTTTGTGGAAAAGTTGAAGGATGCTGTGGCTCTCAGTGTTATTATGGCTTCTTAATATGATGGATTTGGCTTACTGGTTTTGGGATTCAGTTTCCTGGTGTCTAAATAAATGCTTAAGTTCTGTCCTCTATATGGAGAGTTTGGTATATTTTGTGATCGAACATCATACAATATTTATAGTCACAGTTTTTATCATGATTATGGGCACTATAAATATTGCATTGGCGCTATAGGACCCCACCCAGAAAACCTCCCAATAATACCAAATGTAGATCAGCTTCTGATCTTTAACTTATAGTCTTAGACAATGACTGGGGCACTGAGAGTTTAGATGACTAATCAAAGGTCACACAACCAGTATGTTTCAAAATCAGGATTTGAACCCAGATCAACCCTCTTTTCCCTAAGTCATACTGGCTTTCAACACAGTACTGTTACAGCAATGTATCATATTCAACCACTCTCTAATTAGTAGAAAACCTTACACTCAACACTCTCTCTTAATAACTTGATTTAAGATTGATAAACATTTTTGCATTCCAAGATATAAATTTTTGCATTTCCTATATGTATCTGAGAAAAATACATCCTTTCTTTCTCCAAATATCTGCTTTAATACTCAATTAAATTTTTTTCTTATTTTTAACTGGATTTTTCATTTGCTAGTAAGATGTTAAAATTTCCCATAATTATTCATTATTTATCTATTTCCTTTTCCAAGACTGTGAGCTTTTCCTTTACAAATATTACTAAAGAGTTACTAGATGCATAATTTAAGAATCTAAGGTTTCTTCATTGTGGATATTTCCTCCACCAACACCAAATGCAATCAAACAAGCAATTATTAAGCTCCTATCATTCCCTATGACATAAGTCGTATTCAAGAACTTAATTACCTTACAACAAACCTAGTGATGAGCCTCTCCAAATTAAGCTGAATTTACCTTCAGACAACACACATATATTCTTTTCTGAATGAATGTAAAACTATTTACTAAGCAATTATGTATCAGGCACTGTGCCAAGTATGGGTGATACAACTACAAAAAGCAAGTAAGTAACTTCCTTGAAGGAAAGAGGAAAAAGGGAAAAGGAAAAGCATTTATTAAATGCCTACTGAGTACCAAGCACTGTGAGCACTTTACAAGTAGAGTCACACAGCTGGTAAGTGCCTGAGGCTATTTTTGACCTCCCATTTTCCTGACTCTAGGCCCTGCATGCTAACCACTACGGCATGTAATTGCCTGTCCCTCAAGGAATTTACATCAGGGGGACAACACATATAGAGAAACGGTACCTAGATATACTGCCTATGCAATATTCACAGAACCTATGGTGACTATGGATTTGCCAGTATAATTCTGAATCACAAAATATAATAGACTCTCCACATGGAAGACAAAATCAAAACATTTATTCAGACATCAGAAAGCCAAATTCCAACACCAGAAAATCAAATCCACCATACCAACAAAAAAAATCTATATATAATAACAATGCAGGTGGTACCATCATCCCCAAGCCTTCCCCCTGCTATGGCCTTCTCACAAATAAACACTCACAGTGCACTGCCTGCTTCCTCTCTCTCCCTCAGTTATAACTGCTTCAACCAACTTCCTCTCAGTTCAGCAAGCTCCTCCCACTACAGGCTTCATATGACTCAAACTCATGTGACCTAGGCTTCCATGTGACTAAAGTTGTAGTAAGCCAATATATTTGATTCTTGGGGGTCAGTTCTTTTGTAGATGTCCTTGATTAACGTGGCTTTGGCCCCCCAGGCCTTGAAGCCTGCTCTTGAGAGCATCCTTTGTTATGTGAATGAGTTAACTGACTTTCCCAAAGACTTTCTGGTGCCTTGATAACAAGGCCTGATCCAGGACTGAGATAAAAATCTTGACAGTGTGCTCTAATGAGGACCCTTCAGGATGGCAGCTTTTTGTTAAGCTAGCTCCTTGGGACCTTTTGATATGGGCTACACTTAAAAGGACCTTTTATTTGTGATCTTGAGATTAAAGCCTTTACTCCCAGACTTCAGGCACCTAAAGAACAAATTCTTTATCAAATTATCCATTCTGTGTTACTTCCAGGATATAACAGGCTAAAGATAATGATAGTAAAACTTGAGTCCTTTTATCTTTCTGTATCATTTTGCTCTAAAAAAACCTTGTTCAAAGAATCATTAAATGGAGTTCCTGGTTCTGCCTTGAACTACCCACATGGTCTCATCATTTCTTATTCAGATCTCCGATCATGCTTACGTGCTGGCCACTGAGCAGCCCATGACATAAAGTAGGTCACATAGGACCATTAATGTATGGGAAAGATCTTCCCATGAAGCAAAAATACATTAACAACACACTAGGGAAAAGTGTTTTGTTATAGGAAGTCTTAAGGATAGTGGAGTCATAGGGCAACTGACTGGCATATTCTTTCTAGGAATGGTAGTGTTGATTTGATTACTAGAAAGGGAAGGGAGAGGAAAAAAGGGAGCAATTTGGTAGGTCTCGGTTAAGCTAAATGGCAAGCTCATCACTCAATATAGCCTGGGACCCAGACTCAAGCCTTTCCCAGATCTATCAGATCTTGATTCATTGTCATAACCTTGAAAGGCCCACAATTACTGCCACACCACAAAATTGGCATCAGAGTAGGATTTAAGTTGGGTGTATATGTATACACATGCATGCATATACATGTATGTGTATACATACATGTATGTGCATGCATGTGTAAACATATGTGTACATAAAATTTTAAATTTATGTACTATTTTCTTGTGACATCATGGAAATACCAATGGAGCATACAGGCCATCTAATCGTTTGCTCTCGCCATGTGACCAATCCAATTTATTTTTCTGTTCTAAGATTTCTTTGATGATGCTCACATTCACTATTCATATCACCACTCTCCTTTGGGCTCAATCTCAACTCTTCAAAGACTACAGTGTTCCATGATCAGAAGATACATACCACCAGCAAGGAATTCTAGTATTAAAAAGATGAGCCTTTGATTCAGAAAGAAGCTGGGAATCATTAAAAGAATTCTAGAATTTCACAAAGGCAATCCAACTCATTTTCTTCATCTTCAATTCTACTCTTAACTTACTGTACATTTGCAATGTCAGATAAACAAAAAGAGACAAACACACACACACACACACACACACACACACAAGTTCTATACATTATCCAACAAAATGCTTGCATTGAGGAAGATCCCAGAACACTAAGTTGACCCCCGTGGTGGGCAAGGACAAAGCAGCAGAATTGGCAGAAAATCCCCTACCTTATGGGATCATAGGGCCAATTTGAATATTTGTTGAATATTCAAATTTGAATATATACTTCAGTATAACCCTCAATGCATTCTTACCCCTCAATATTTTCTGGTATGAATTCCATTTTATCTAATATCATCAATGCTACTCGCCATTTTGGGGGAGTTAGCAATAGGCATGGTAAATTTTAGGCCAATTTGGATCCAGGAAAATATTATGGATAAAATGTAATTCCTATAAATAAACAACATGTTGCTGACTTTGCTTTTTAGTTCCTTCCAGAATCCTTTTATTTTTCAATTTGAAAAATTGCCCAGTTGCAAAACTCGTAAAATTAAAATTGCTGTGTGTCCCTCCTCTTACAATTCTGTTCAATTAATATTCATTCTGTTTGATTGGAACACAATATTTCCTATTCATATTATAGTATTACTAACCAAAATTTAACAAACCCATTTGAAGCAGAATTCCTGTACCTTATGCTAAAAACTATCCAATTTTTTTTTAATTGGGACTTCCTATTTATCAAACACGGCAGTTCTGACTTGGAACTGTCTAGTCCCTTTGTTTTCCTTTTTGTATTATTTATTGAAGCACCCATCTGAGACCCTTGATTATTTAATTGTAACGATATCTTGGCAATCCTCATAGGATTTAAGAAGTACAAATTCTAAGTACTTGGCTTTTTTATCGAAAAGAGCTATTTTTCAAAATTTCTTAGAAATGCTTATATTTCTGCAAACCTAAGTCCAAATATTTAAAAATATTTATTTCTTTTCTTCAAATAGCAAAGAAATGGCCATTTCTTAATTTGCCTTATTGATAGTTTCATCCTCTAAGAAGACACAACAAACAAGAAATGCTATTTTGGACTTGATAATGAGAAAGTGGAAACTGAAACAGAAATCATGAGCTCTTTAGACAGCATTGTGACCACTCCATCTTAGAATTTGTGATCAAGTCTGAGAGGCTCTCATGGCGACATAGCGGCTGTGCTCTGAGAGGCCTGGAGGAGTCCCGCTGATCCACCAACCACAAGGGCATTCCCAGGCCTATCACCACAGGGCGGAGATCAACGGAGCTGCATAAGAGACAAAGGAAGGGCCTGTGGCAGGGGCAGCAGTTAATCCTGGGACTATCCATCCTTTAAAAAAAAACCCTATCTGAACTTTCAGGGACCAGGATGGCAGAGTGAACCCTGGCTGCTCCAATCCCCGCTTTTAACCCTGAAAACACAGAAATTATTGCCCCAGAGAAAAATTTTAAGCAGTAAAGGCCTAGGAACCCTAGAAGAGGGGTGTGGCTAAGGTCCTGCCTCAAAATGGGAAGAAAGCAGGCTACAAAGACAAAGACTCTGGAATCCTATTACTGTGAGAGGGAGGAACCAAATTCAGAAGGAGACAGTATTGACTCCACACCCACAGCTAAAGCCTTAACAGGGATTATGACCCGGTCTCAGGCACAGAAAGCATTCCCAGATGAGCACAAAAAGAACTTTGAAATCCAGGTTAGAGAGGTAGAAGATAAAATTAACACCTCTTTTAAAAACAAAATTGCAAAATCAGAAAAACATTACAATGAAGAAAACAGCTCCTTAAAAAGTAAAACGTGTGAATTAAAAATGAAATCTGAGCATATGGAAAAGGAGCTTCAAAAACTGACGAAAACAATTTGCTAAAAATTGGAATCAACCAAATTGAAGCTAATGATTCTATGAGGAACCAAGAATCAGTCAAACAAAACATCAAGACTGAAAAATTTTAAAAAGAGGTAAAATATCTCAATGGAAAAATAACTGACCTGGAAAACATATCCAGGAGAGATAACCTGAGAATTATTGGTCTACCAGAAAATCATGATGAAAAAATGAGTCTGGACAATATCCTCCAAGAGCTCATCAAGAAAAACTGCCCCGAGATCCTAGAACCAGAGGGTAAAATAGAAATCGAGAGAATCCACCACTTCCCAAAAGAGATCCCGAATTGAAAAGTCCATGAAATGTGGCCAAATTACAGAATTATCAGGTAATGGAGAAAACACTACAAACAGCCAGAAAGAAACAATTTAGATATCACTGAACCACAGTGAGGATCACACAGGATCTGGCAGCTTCAATACTGAAAGATAAGAGGAACTGGAATATGATTTTTCACAAGGCAAAAGAGCTCAGGTTACAACAAGGATCACCTATCTAGTGAGACTGAGCATAATCTGCCAGACAAGGAGATGGATATTCAGTGATATAACAGAATTCCAGACCTTCCAAAAAAGCCAGAGCTCAATGGAAAATTCAACGTCCAATTACAAGACTCAAGAGAGACATAGAAAGGTAAATAAGGAAAAAAAACACACACACATAACTTGCTATTTAATAACAGCCAACTGTTTAGATGCTTTTATGGGAAGCAGATACCTGTTAACATCATGAATTCTATACCTATAGCGACATCTAAAAGGGATATAGATAAATAGAGGGTGTGGGTATAAATTACACAAAATGATCATAAAAAACCTTATTAAGGGACTGCAAGGGAAGAAGAGGAAAGAATGAAGCAGAAAAGGGTAAATTGTGCCACACAAAGAAGCATAAAAACATTATAGTTGAGAGAAAGAAGGCAGAGAGATGAGCATTAGATGAGCTTTTCCCACATTGGCTCTGGTGCAAGGATGGAATAACACAATCAGGACTCTATCAAGAAGAGGCATAAAGGGGGGCGAGCCAAGATGGCAGCGTAGCAGCAGCAACATATCACAGCTCTCACATAGCCACCCCAAAATACCCATAAAATAGGACTCTAAACCAATCCTAGAACTCCAAAACACACACAAGGACACTTCCCACTAAAGTCAGCTCAGCTACGAGGAACCATATCAGCACTGCGAACCGAA
>CM053588.1:270784556-270799507 GCA_028646515.1 Pseudochirops corinnae
GTTCCAAATCACTAGTGATTAGAGAAATGCAAATCAAAACAACTCTGAGTTACCACATCCCACAGGATAGACTCGCTAAGATGACAAAACAGCAAAATGATAAATGCTGGAGAGGATGTGGAAAAATTGGAACACTAATGCATTGTTGCTGGAGCTGTGAACTAATACAGCCATTCTGGAGAGCAATCTGGAACTATACCTAAAGGGCTATAAATAAGTGCATACCCTTTGACCCAGCAATACCACTTCTATGGTTATATCCCAAAGAGATCAGAGAAATGGGAAGAGTACCCGTTATAGCAGCTCTTTTTGTGGTGGCAAAAAATTGGAAAACAAGGAGATGCCCATCAGCTGGGGAATGGCTGAACAAGTTGTGGTATATGAATGTAATGGAATACTACTGTGGTATAAGAAATGAAGAGCAGACAGACTTCACAATAACCTGGAGAGACTTATATAAACTGATACTGAGCAAGAAGAGCAGAATCAGGAGAAATTTGTACACAATCACAGACACAACATATGTGTAATGACTAACTTCAATAGACTTGGCTCCTCTCAGCAATACAAGGTTATAGGACAACTCCAAAAGACTCATGATTGAAGGGGATATCCACATCCAGAGAAGGAGATGTAGAGTCTGAGTGCAGATTAAAACAAACTACTTGCTCTATTTCTTTTTCTTGTTTTGTTTCCTCTTTTCCATTAATCATTCCATCAGTTACAATCCTTTTTTACAACCTGACTAATGATTAATGGGAAGATATTTGTAGATCTTATATCCGAGTGCATGCCACCATGATGGGGGGAGGGGGAAAAGGGAGGAGAAGAAAATCTGAAACTCAAGGGACTGTGAAACTGAATGTTGTAAACTAAAAGTAAATAAACCAATTTAAAAATAAAAATAAAAAAAATAAAAGAACAAACAAAATCTTTAAATCCCCTCCCCCCCAAAAAAGAATTTGTGATCAAAAAAGAAAACCAGGCATAGTTTGACATAAATGCTACATTTTAAAAGAGCAGATTTTAAAGCATTCAGATAAAGGATAAGACTAAGTCAACAGAAGTCATCCCAGGAAAGAAAAAGAAAGCTCAAGACTGAAAGTGTGAAGATAAAAAGAAAAAATCTCAACAAGGAAGAGGAGAATTTTCTAATGGGTCCACTATGGATGAATCAAATATTCAACAGCCAACTTAGATTTTTGAACAACAAATCAATAAGATGAAAACAAATCCAAGTAACAGAGAAGAAATGAAAAAGCATGGCAGGGTCCTATAAGAATAGTGTTAGGAGCACTAAAGGTCAAAATTAGCTAATGCTGTCTAAAAATGCACAAAAACAGTTTCTTATTTTTTAGTTATATTGAGGGAAAGAAGATCAAAAAAGGGATAAGACCATTGCTCAGGGAAAATTGTTAGTAACAGATGCCAGAAGACTACTAATTAAGCTTTATTATGCCTTCATTTTCTCTGCAAAAGAAAGAAATATCTTCAGGCTAGAAAAGACAGAATAAAAACAGCCAATAAGATTTGATTGTTAAGTCTTAGCAAAATATGAGCGCATCATAGTAAAGGGTGGAATAAGTAAACCTATAGATAAGAAATACTTTCCAGAGAGAAAATATGGCTTCATTAAGAAGAGGTCTTGCCAGGCTAACCTCTTTTCTTTTATGTAAGGAGTTACTAAATTGGTGGTTGAATATCTGGTCATTGGACCCAGATGGCTCTGGAGGAGAAAGTGAGACTGGTGACCTTGCACAGCCCACCCTCACTCAAATCAAAGTCAACTACAAGTCACGTCTTCATTTCCCTGATGCCATGGTTCTCTTCAAAAACAAAGGACAAAACACAACAACCTACTAAATTGCCAGATACTATAGAACTGGCATATTATAGAATTTACTAAGATTTTTAGCAAAAGTACAGTCTCTCACATGCTATTCTTTTAGAAAAGCGGAAGTTATGAGCTAGATGGATTCGGAACTGGTAGAAATTTTAAATTTTAAAAGAGCAGATTTTAAAGCATTCAGATAAAGGATAAGACAAAGTCAACAGAAGTCATCCCAAGAAAGAAAAAGAAAGCTCAAGACTGAAACTGTCAGACCCAGGGTAGTCATTAATTGTTCAATGGCAGCTTAGAAGGTCTCCAGGAGAGTCCCCCAGGGATCTGTCCTCTCCCAGATGACTTGGATAAAGCACTTGATGGTATACCTGTCAAATGTGACTATCATGTAAGACTAGGAAATATGACTAATTTATGAATTGACTGAATCAAGATCCAAAAAAGCATTTAAAACCTGGGACCAAATCTTTTTAAATGAAAGTAACTAGGGATAAAGCTCTGAAGGAAAGGCAAAGAAACAGGTAGAATTTATTATATACTTTTAAAAAGCAAGCAGTATAAAATAACAATAGACTAACAGCTTCACATAGAATCTTCTTTCTGTGTTCTTCAGTGCAAATAAATGCTCATTTTTAATATTTAAATGAAAAATTAAAAGTTAATTTTTAAAATTAAGTAAATAAGGATAAGTTTAAAGTATTTTTTAAGTTCAGGAAATCTACTTCAGAAGTTCAAGATGGGAACAGCAATGACTAGATAGTATTTCATCTGAAGATCAATGTGACTCTATAATTTGACAGAGTAGCCATAAACTTCAAATATTCTATTAGACTACTTATAAAGAAGCATAAGGCGCCTCCGCCTTGCACTCCCTGCCTCCATGCTGTTTAGCGCCGCCTAGCTTGGGCCACCTTGACGCAATGCCAGGAGCACTAGGGGCCAGCGATGGCAGTGGCACAGGGGGTAGCAGCAGTTTGCAGCATGTGGGCACCTGATCTGGATCTACCCCATCAAGTCTTGCAAGGTGGTGATTGTGGACATGGTAGAGTACACTGAGATAGGCCTGTGCAGCAGCAACCTGAGATTTTGGCTGATGATTAAGGAAGAGGGTCACATGGTCACTGGAAGGCAGAAGCCTCTCCTGGTGCTGATCACCATAACATGGGACAATAACCAAATGACCCTCAGTGCTCCAGATATGAATGATCTGATTATACCTAGAAAACTATCCACTACCAATGCTATTTAGGACTGTACAATATTTCACATTGACATTCGGGGTAGAGACTGTGGAGATGAAGTAGCTCACTGATCACCAGCTTCTTAAAAACAGAAGTATTTTGACTGGTTCAGTTTGAAACCCACATGGTAATAAGAAAGTCAAAAGATATTTTCCATCCTTGTGTTCAGAATTGCCAGGTGGCTCTCCCATTATGATGCTCTCTAAAGCTACCCTGTCAAATCTTAATACCAGGCTTGAGAAGAAAACGAAAATGGAACCATTTAGGCCAAATACTGTGGTGATTAGTTGCAGTGCTTTTGAGGAGGATACCTGGGATGAAATCCTAATTGGGAGTGTGGAAATGAGCAAGGTTTTGGCTTGCCCCAGATGCCTCATGACAATGATGAACCCAGACATTGGAATCATTACCAGGAAAGAGCCCCTGGAAACATTGAAGAGCTACTGCCTCTGTGATCCAGCAGAGAAGCATATATACAAGTCAGCCCCACTCTGTGGGATGTATTTTTCATTGGAAAAAAATGGAAGCCTAAAAATCGGTGACCCTGTGTATCTGATGACTCAGTGATGGAAGTCCTAAGGGTGACAAGTGTCACATAGTTGAAATGGTTACAATACTGGAAAGGGATTCACCAGGCTCTCACAACGACATCTCTGCAGACCCCATAACATAAAACCTTTCAGTAGATTTGTCTTGGAAAAAAATGCCTCTGACTCTCTATTGATACTTATATTCTGTATGTTAATGCGACAAAAGGGAAAAATGGGGGGTGTAGAAGAAGGGATAATAATAATAAGCTAAACTTTCTATGGTAGCAAAGAATTGGAAACAAAGTAGATGCCCACTTATTGGGGAATAACTAAACAAATTTTGGTATGTGAATGTAATGGAATATTAATGTGCTGTAAGAAATTATGAATGTGGTAGAGACGGAGAAGCATGGAAAGACGTACATGAACTGATGCAGAGTGAAATAAAGAGAAGAAAGGAAATAACACCCACAATGACTGCCATGATGCAAATGAAATTAAACAGAATTAATGTAACCAAAATAAAAAGAAAGAATAACAATGGGGTGGAGCCAAGACTGCTAAGTAAAGCAGGAACTTGTTTAAGCTCCCATTCCAACCACCTCCAATTCCTGTAAAATATGACTCTAAACAAATTTTAGAGCTACAGAACCCACAAAGTGACAGAGAGAAACAAATCTCCTGCTGAAGGCAGCCTGGCAGGCCAACAGAGTCTATCACACTGAACTAGGAGCCAAGTACAGTCCCGCATGAGACATGGGGGCCCAGACCTTGGACGGCCCAGACCAGCGGTCCAGACCAGTGGCCCAGACAGGCCAGAGCAGACTTCAGAAAAGTGACTCATCAGCAGCTGTGGATGTTTGTAGACTTCTCAACCCAGAGAAAGGGGGAATTGGAGGAAGAGGTTTTCAGTAGGCTTGCTATCTTGGGGTGGGGGGTAGGGAAAAGACAGGGAGAAAATCTGTAACTCAAAATTTTGTGGAAATGAATGTTGGAAACAAAAAGTAAATAAATAAGAGATTATTTTTTAAAAAAGAATAACCCCAGAATAATCAAAAGTGAAAATTGAAAATTTATAAAGAACAAGCATGGCCCAAAGGACAGAAATGAGCAGATACCCCCACCTCACTCCTTTGCAGAGGCAGGATGTCCACAGGTATGGTATGTTGCACATATTTCCAGACTTTTTGATGTATTGATCAGTTTTGGTAACTTTTTTCTTCCTCTTTTTCTTTTTTTCCTTTAAAAATATTATTTGTAATATGGAATGGCTCTCTTGGATGACAGCAGAGGAGGAACACTGGAAGAAATTCTGGTGATGTAAAAATACCAAAAGATATCAATAAAATTCATTTTTTTAAAAATAGGCTAATTTAAAATGGCATCTTTTAAATCCTTAACTTTGTTAATATTGAGGAAAAGTAACAAAGAACTGAGGAAAAATCAGCAAACTTTTTAAAGTGTAATATTTCTGACATTCCCTATTTGAGGATGCATTAGAGAACTCAGACACTTTGCCTCTTTCACATCTTCCTACTATTTTTATACTGCTAGTAGATTTTACTTCACAAATTACTTGCTACCTTTATTTTCCTGCCATTAGGAAATAGGATTGTACTTGATATATGGAGAGACATTATTTTGAAACTTTTCTGGGATAGGAATATTTCTAACAAGAATGGAGGACAGGAGAATGGAATTTTGATTGGAATGGAATGTTAAGGCAGAGATTGGCCTAAGGGAAGCATGAATGTTTTTAGAGACACTGAAAATTAGCTTAAACTAATGGAAATTTCCTAGTTTAGGAACACTCCCTGAATCAGTCTGCCGAGATAATCTACTTCTGTTTTTATGGTATTTTTATTGTAATAAATATAAATTCAAATTAAACATTCTTAAATTTTGAAAAAAAAAGAAGCATAAAATTCAGGAACAGAGAGAGGTGGTAGTCTCATATGTCTGATCATATCATCTTCCTATTCAATAAACTCCAGTGGCACTATAACTTCCAGGATTAAATATAAAGCCCTTTATAACCCAGCCTGCTCCTACCTTTCTGAATCTTCTGACACCATAACCCCAATATACCCTGTCATCCAGTAGCAATAGCTTCCTTGCTGGCCTCATAAGGCACTGCATTTCCAGACTTCAACATTTTTACTGGCTATCTCCCATGTCTGGAATTCCCTCTCTCCTCATCTCCATCTCCTGGCTTCCTTCAAGTCCCAGATATGGTACTTTTGACAAGAACACTTTCCTGTTTCCCCTTAATGCTAGTGCCTTCCCTCTATCAATTATCTCTAATTAATCCTACATATGTCCTGTTTGTACATAGCTGTTTATATGGTGTTTCCCTCATTACACTGTGAGTTCTTTAAGAGCAGGAATTGGTTTTTCTTATATTACCCTCCCCCTCCAGCATTTAGCACAGTGCCCATCACATAGAAGGTACTTAATAAATGCTTGATAGACTAGTTTGTTCTACTATGCCCTCATCAGACCATATTCAGAGTAGAGTATCTTCAGTTCCAACTACTACGTTTGAGGAAGAACACTGATAAGGGAAGAATATTAATAAGCTAGAGGGCATCCATAAGAGAAAAGCCAGGAGGTGAAGATCCTTAACAAGATTCAACCAGTCAACAATATTAAGGTTCAGTAGGTGCCAGGCAATATGGTGAGCACTAGGTATACAAAGAAAGACAAAAAACAACTACTGTCCCTGCCTTCAAACCTCAAAGGAATTGGGAATATTGAGCATGGAGAAAAGAAGACTTCTAGGGAAACATGAGAAGAAATTTCAAATGGAAACATTAGACTTACTCTGCTAAACCCCAAAGGGCAGAACTAGGAATTAGGGTAGAAGCCATAGAGTAGTATATTCAGGTTTGATAAAAAGAACTTCCTAACACAGAGAACTAACCCAAAGTGGAATGTGGTACCCCCAAGAGGTATTGGGTTTTCCTATGCTGCAACTTCTAAAGTAAAGTCTGCATAATGACTTACAAAGGATATTGTAGAACAGATTCTTGGTCAGGCATGAGTTGTACAAAAATAGCATTTTGAATCCACAAGTGGCCTGGAGGTTCCTTGAGGAAAAGATCCTACCCTAGACTTGTTTTGTATACTTCACAGCACCTTGCATAGTGACCAGGAGTAACCTCAGAACATATTCAGTAAATATCTGTTAGCTAGCAAGCATGCTGGGGACATTAGTTGTTAACTCCATTTATCAATTTTTTTTACTTTTAATATTTACATATCATTTTAATACTTTACTACTTGACATATTTTTATTTGATGAAGAATACATGTGGTACAGAGGCAGCACCAAGATGGTGAAATAGAAGGAAGAAATACAGAGAGGTCCTCCCCACTTTGAAACTCCTCCAAACAGAACTAAAAAATACACCAGGCCAAATTCTAATCAGTAAATCTAAGAAAAAAGCTACAGTGAATCATTTTTTCCAGCCCAGGTCAGCATGGGGAGACAGACAGAAGTCTGTTGACACTGGAAATAGGATTTGACCAGGAAATAAGCCAAGCAGGGCATTCTTGTGCCCAGAGAATAAAAGAGGTCCAGGCCATAGATACTGGCAAGGCAAGGTACCAGGCCCTGAACAAGGGAACCAACATCTTGTACAGGTTGCAGGAACAAGGACCAACAGGCAGCTTTGTCATCCACTACCCAGTCCTGGGTCACAGATCCAGGGTGGACTAAAGGGAGGGGTGGCCTGCATCCATTGGTGGTGTTCTGGATGTGAGGAGTAGTCATGGGTCTTAGCCTATGGACCTGGCAAGAAGGTCAGAAACAAGCAGTAGCGGTATGACTCAAATCTCAGGAACAGAGTAGGGTCTCATTTCTAGCATCTAATATAATCTAAACACCACAGAGAAATAACCAGAGAAGGAATCCCACCCCAAAGGGAAGACTACAGCTCTGTCACTCTGAACCAGAAAAAGCTTTGTTGTGATTCAATCATGTTTGAGTTATATCTGACTCTTTATGACCCTATTTGGGGTCTTCTTGGCAAAGATACTTAGAGTTTTCTTCTCCATTTACAGATGAGAAGACTGAGGTAAACTGGGTTGAGTGACTTGCCCAGGGTCACAGAGCTAGTAAGTGTTTGATGATGGATTTGAACTCAAGAAGATGAGTCTTCCTAGCTGCAGGTTCAGAGCTCTATCCCCTGTGCTTCCTAGCTTTATAGCTAGCTAATAGTGAGTAAATCCAGTAGCATTCTACTATTGCTTGATCCCAAATCCAGGTCAGGAACTTGTAAAGCTGAAACAAGACATCCACAAACAAAATGTCAAAGACAAACCTAGTTTGGGCATAAATGCAACTAGAACCATAGAGGAGATGAAACAAGAGCTTTGGTTTGGGTTTTTCGTTTTTAAATGTTTTCATACATGAAATATTAAGGGAGGGAGGGAAGGGAAGGCAGAGAAATAGGAAAGAAACCAGAGTTATGGAAGAAAGAATTGGAAAGGGAATTAATAGCTTGAAAAAATATTGAAAAAATAAAATTAGATTAAAGAAAAAAAGGATAGTACACAAATCAAAAGGCACCTGCATTTCAAATTCCTTGGCAGACTTCAAAACTAAATAAACATCCCGACCGATCATAGAAGAGATAGTAGAAGAGTAACAATATTACCCAGTCTTCAAGACAGTCAAAATACATAAATACTTCCAGATGAAGGGAATGAAGGGATGAGATAGAAGAGGAATCCCGGGAAATGAAACTGGGGGGGGGGGGGGGGGAAGTGAGAACTTTTCCATAAGATACAGTTTACTTTTATTGGTTTCGACAGAAAAACAAAGTATCACTTCTTTCTCGAAGCCAACCATGCACGCCGGCAGCCCCAAGCCCGGCGAACAAAAGGAGAAGCGGCGAGCCGGAGGTAAAACCCGGAGCGCCCGGCTCCGGCCCGGGGCTGCAGCCCAAGCTCGAGGCAGATCCGAGAGGGAGGCGTGGCGGCGGCGGGGCCGGGGATGGAATGACAGGCCGCTAGATGACAGCCTCTCCCGCCAGCCCGCCGAGCCGAGAGCTGGGCTCGTCGGGCTCCCGGCCTCGCCGTGTGACAACTCGCGCAGCCCCGGCTAGCGTCCCGCGGGGGCGCAGGCCGCCCGGACTTCTCTTCTGAGGGGACCCCGCCATTCTCTTCCTCTCTGTCTGTCACACACACACACACACACACACACACACACACACACACACACACACACACACGAGCGCGCGTCTCCACTGCCGGGGGAGCCGCGGCGCCCGCTGCCTCAGCAACTCTCCTCCTCCTCCTCTTCCTCCTCCTCCTCCTCCTCCTCCTCCTCCTCCTCCTCCTCCTCCTCCTCCTCCTCTTCCTCGGTGGAACAACCGTCCCACCCGCTTTTGAATGTTTCTCACCCGGTAAGGGCCGCCGACCCCCGGATCGCGCGGACCTCGCCTTCCTGTCCATCTCCGCTGTGACTGGGGCGGCGGCTGCAGAGGCGGCAGCACCACGGAAAGCGCAGAAGGACCAGTTGGGCCGGGGCCGGGGTAGGGGGAGGGGGCTGGGAGAAGGGAGAGAGGAAGGAAGGACGGGAAGAGCGGGCGGGCGCGTCTGCGCAGCAGCCCAAGGCCGCTCCCGGACCGGAAGTAGGACACTTCCCTCCCTGCACCCTTTCGTCCTCCCTCCCCATCCCCAAACATTCCCCTCGAAGGCCCGCCCCGACTGGGTGTTTTCGCGTCATTCTCTGACGCCAGGCCGTCCGCCCGCCTCCTGAACTGCAAGCGCCTCTTGCTTTCCTCTCCGCTGTGGGTTTGGTAAATGTGGATACTTCTCAGAAAATGGAAAAGAATATCAGGAGCCAGGGTGAAAGGCTTGGGGGAAGAGGAGGAGAGAAGTCTTCCGCGGGGTGGGGGTGGGGGCAGCTTCGTCTCTCCTAGCAACCCCCAGGACTGCCTCTCCCGAAACTATTTCGAGCTGAGAGGTTAAGTCCAGAGATTCCTCCGGGAAGGGAAGGGTGGGAGATGTCCATCTGTACACACCCCCCACACGCCTCTTCCGATTGTCATCCGTAGACTTGCCCGCCAAACGAGTGAAAGCAGATTTTGTTTACAACTGTCAATTCCCCACCCAACTTATCTCCATCTAAGTTAACCATAACTCTCCCCCATGCTTGTCTTCTTGAAACTCGTTATGTTTCCAGCATTTCTGTTCAGGATAGGAAGGGCCTGAGTTCACCCGGTTGAGATGATTTCAGAGTTTACTCATTTGCAATGCATATACCCAGTTTTGACAACTGGAATGTGAAGCAGCCTCTCCTTGAGCTAGGTCTCCGATATCTAGATAACTGACACTATCCAACTTCTTTTGAAAGGATGTATTCATCCCAAATAACGGCCTTGTGCACTTAACTTTAGAGCTGTTCCGGCTCTCCTCTCCTGTCCAACGTTCTACTCGTTTATTTACATTTCCAAGAAAGTAGAAACTTCTAAAAATAGCACTCACCCGTAAGCAAACTTTCCCTGGGTGCTTGCCGATGCAGCAGGAGACGGGAGGGATTTAAGCTTCCTTGCTGGCTCTTGTTCCTTGTGTGTCCTGCACAGTGTTGCTCTCAATCAGTAATCAACAAGTACTTATTTAAGGGTTGAAGTTGTGCTAAGCACTAAGAATACAAAGAAAAGACAGTCTCTGCTTTAACTACTCCCTAGATGAAGCATCTTCTGAAGCTTTCAGACTAAGTTGTTCCAGTAGCTAGAATTCCTGAACCCTGCAGCTGGTGGAAACACTACACCCACCTTGTATTGGCTAGAAATACTTGTTTTAGTTCCAAGTGGAAATTGTTTCATTGTTTATGATTTTATCACCAGTACCTAGCACAGGGCCTGACACGTGGCTTAAGAAATGTTTGTTGATTAATTGATTATATCTAGGTCTAATTGGAATGACAGACAAGGGACCTTGTGTTCCAATTCCTGCTAACCTCTGAGTTCACAGCACCTGGCCTGATGACCAGGAATGCACAAATTCTCTCATCTTCCATTCTAGGCAGGGGCCAAGAACCAGTCTGGGTCAAAGAGGACCTCATATTATAGTCTGAGCCTCTTTCTCCCCACATACTCTGTTCCCCTTTCCACGGTCCCTTAAGGCAGCCCCCTGCAGCCTCCTAAGCATGGTCATTCAGGTTACTTGAGTTTGTTTCCCATAAACACTACTTTTAACACTAATAATAATAATAACTGATACTAATATAACACTTTAAGGTTCACAAGGCTCTTTATATATATCATTTGATGCTCACAACAACCCAGGGAGGTTAGTGGTACTGTATTGTCCCCATTTTATGATAACTGACATTTACATAGTAGTAGTACTTTAGGCTCTGGAAAATGCTTTACATATATTATTATATTCAAAATCTCAAATATATATTGAGGTATCAAATAATATATATATATGCATATATATATAATTGTATTCAAAACCACCTTACCTCCTGTAAAGTGATGCTACAGGCTTTATTATCCCCATTTAACAGATGAGGAAACTGAAAGTAAACAAGGTTAAGGGATTTTCCCAGTATCTCAGAAGCAAGTTATCTGAAGTAAAATTTTTTTTTTGCTTTTTTGGACAGGAGAGGGTAGGGCAATTGGGGTTAAGTGACTTGCCCAAGGTCACAGGGCTAGTTTTTGTGTTAAGTGTCTGAGGCCACATTTGAACTTAGGTCCTCCTGACTCCAGGGCCAGTGCTCTATTCACTGCGCCGCCTAGCCGCCCCTCTGAGTTATAATTTTAATCACATTCTTCCTCACTTCAAGTCCAGTACATTTTTACCAAACTAGTTTGCCTTCAGGACATCCAGCACAGAGAAAAAGGAATGGAAAAGGAGTACCCATTAATGCAAATCACAACACATCTATGCCTTCTCAATCTGTCAATTGTCGATGTCCTCTCATAAATTCTTCAATAAAACCTACCCAATGCACCAGAAACTTTTTAGTTGTTTAACAGTAGAATCCAGGCTATTACTTATTCTCCTATTCCTTTAGGAGTGACTCATTTTCCTTTTGCAAATACACATTTCCTAAATGATACTTTTTAATACCATTTGTGTATGCAGGCCATTATGGGTAATGTCTCAGTCTACTCACATCTTAGCATGAGTCTCTTGCACTTTGGATTACCCACATTTTTATTTTTAAGAGACTGTGATCTTCCTTAAGCCACAACTGTATAGCCTAACTAGACAATATTAGGGTCTAAAAATGGATATATATGTAAGTGGCAAGGGCTCAATGATAGTACTGCCCAGTTTCCCAAATATGATCAAGTCCATTCACTTTCTCCTACTTAATCTTAAAGTTGGTCCACTGCCAATTTAAAATATCTGTGGAAAATATAGGTACGATGTTGATGGAATAATTCAGTGGATTGACAGTCTAAATACATGTCATATCAGCAATAATGAGCATTCTTCATCTATTTGATTCATTCTTCATCTATTTGATTTGTTAAACCTATCTCTTTTTAATGGTTAATGAAACTTGTAGTGAAATGAGCACCTGATTTGGAGTCAGAAGGCCTGAGTTTGAATCTCACTCTGATAGCTAGCCATATGACCCATGAATAAGCCAACTTCTCTAAGCTTCAGTTTCTTTATCTGTAAGGGTATATTACCTATTAACACCTCTAGTCTCACAAGATTATGAAGTACTTGACAGTTCTTAAAGTACCAGAACATTGTGTCAGTTGTTTTTTGCCTAACTATTGTTTTTTCTCTGTTACAAAGAAAGCAAGGTAGGCATGATGGATGGGGAAAGGTATATATTCAGATATGACTGATATTAAAACAAGATATCAGTAAAACTTGAAATCTTAAAGTATTCTTCTGCTATTATTATTATCACTTTTCTGATCTTGAGAAAATCACATAACTTCTCTAGCTCTCAGTTTTCTAATCTATAAAAGAACAGTTGAACTAGAGGATCTCTGAGGTCTCTTCTAACTGATATTCTGTTACCTTAAATCATGTCTTTTAGCCATAATGAACTGAATCATACATTTCTTTCTTTCTTTTTTTTTCTTTTTTTTTTCTTTTTTTGCTTTTTGGAGGGGGAAAGGCAAGGCAATTGGGATTAAATGACTTGCCCAAGGTCACACAGCTAGTGTTAAGTGTCTAAGGCCGAATTTGAACTCAGGTCTTCCTGACTCCAGGGCCAGTGCTGTATTCACTGTACCACCTAGTGGCCCCATTTCTTTCATTTTTTTAAGTGAGAAAATATGCAGAAAGAAAAAGGACCAATCAGCTGTTAAAAAAAAAGTGCCACTTGAGGAGGAATGCTATGAATGTAGAGCATCCACTTTTCAAGACACTTATTGGTGATTTTAATAAAACCCAAGAGATTCAGAAAAATAAATTTGAATTGAAATCTATCATTTTAAAATATGATGTTTTTGCATTTACTGCTAAGATGTAAAATTTGAGTGAGATTTCATAAAAGAAAAACATCCATATTCTAGATTTCTTATAAATTCTCTTTTTAAGAGTTTCATTAGATACTATGGTAGGATCTTGCTATCTTGAGTTACTAAAGGGGTATCACAGTAACTAAATTGATTGTTAATAAAGAGATGGGAAAATTAATGGGAGGAAACAAGTAGCATTGATTGAGTTCTGAAAGTTTACCATATTAAGTATAAGAAAGTACTTGTAAGAAACTTGAGCTTAAGAAGTTAATCAAATGTATTTCAATCAAACTTATATGTTTCTTAATTTATATGAGCCAGAAGAACTAATTAAAGCACAATGAATAAATTTCAGTGAGTGGTCTTCTTGGGCTTTTATTGAAAACTGTAGCTTTTAAATTTTAGAATTTTTTTTTGCTTCAATATGCTCCTTATAGCTTATCTGTTGATCACTATTATTTTATATTCTCCATACTTGTGACATGTAAAAAGAAAAACAGAAGGATTTTGAAGCTGGTGATTTTTTTAATCTCTTCAGCAAATAATTCATTTAAAAAGATCAATTTCCCCATTTATAAAACACTGCAAAGGGTTTTTGAGATACTCTTAGAAAAGCAAATGCATTAAAAAAGGAAAAGCAAATATTTACTTTGATAATATAGTTGGCAAAAAATAAAGTTCTATCTTTTATGCTTTCCACATCTTGCATTTTATAGCACTGTTTCCATATAAATAATTTGAAGTTAGAAATTGATAAACTCAGTTTTGAGCTAGGGAAATAGACTAAACTCCTTACCATTATTATGGTAAATAGAAGAATTGTCTTATTGTTGTAAACTAGTAATATCAAAATTCTTAGGTTTCTTTAAATTTTATATGTAGGCAAGACTGAAAGCATTATTTTATTTTATTTTATTTTTATTAATTTATTTATTTGCTTTTTTGTTTACAACATTCAGTTCCACAATCCCTTGAGTTTCAAATTTTCTCACCCTTTCTCCTTTCCCCACCTTCCCCATGGTGGCATGCAATCAAATATAGTATCTACAAATACCTTCACATTAAACATTAGTCAAGTTGTAAAGAAGGATTATAACCAATGCAATGAACAATGGGAAAGAGGAATCAAAACAAAACAAGAAAAAGAAAGAAAGGAAGTAGTTTGCTTCAATCTGCATTCAGACTCTGTAGCTCTTTTCTCTGGATGTGGATATCTCTTTCCATCATGAGTCTTTTGGAGTTGTCTTATAACCTTATATTGCTGAGAGGAGCCAGTCTATCAAAGTTAGTTGTAACACATATGTTGTGTCTGTAATTGTGAACAAATTTCTCTTAGTTTTGCTCTTCTCACTCAACATCAGTTTATATAAGTCTCTCCAGGTTATTATGAAGTCCATCTATTCCTCATTTCTTATAGCACAATAGTATTCCATTACATTCATATATCACAACTTGCTCAGCCATTCCCCAATTAATGGGCATTCCCTTGATTTCCAATTTTTTGCCACCACAAAAAGAGCTGCTATAAACATTTTTGTACATATGGGTCCTCCTCCTACTTCTATGATGTCTTTGGAATACAGCCCTAGAAGTGGTATTGCTGGATCAAAGGGTATATGCTTATTTATGGCCCTTTGGGCATAGTTCCAGATTGCTCTCCAGAATGGTTGGATCAGTTCACAACTCCACCAACAGTGCATTAGTGTTCCAATTTTTCCACATGCTCTCCAGCATTTATCATTTTTCTGTTTTGTCATCTTAGCCAATCTGACCAGTGAGATGTGGTACCACAGAATTGTTTTGATTTGCATTTCTCTAATCCAGTCATTCTCAACCTGTGGGTTATGTTCAATTTAAATATATCCTGCATATCAGATATTTACAT
>CM053588.1:270799607-270811290 GCA_028646515.1 Pseudochirops corinnae
TCATATGCTTATAAATATCTTTAATTTCATCCTCTGAAAACTGCCTGTCATATCCGTTGACCATTTTTCAATTGGGGATTGGCTTGTATTCATATAGATTTGACTCAATTCTCTGTATATTTTAGAAATGAGGACTTTATCAGAGACACTGGTTATAAAAATTTTTTCCCAATTTTCCATTTTCCTCTTAATCTTGGTTTCATTGACTTTGTTTGTACAGAAACTTTTCAATTTAATGTAATCAAAATTACCCATTTTACATTTTATGATGCTCTCTAACTCTTGTTTGGTCATAAAATTTTCCCCTCTCCATAGATCTGGCAGGTAAACTAGAGAGCATTATTTTAATCATTTACAGTTATATTGGCTGGATGAAATTTATAATTTACTTCATGTTGTCAATTAACAGATTCCCTTGAGTATTCCCAAGTGAAATTTGCAGAAAGTCTTTTCTGAATGGAAGTGAATTTATTTGAAGCATAACATGGATGTAAGTAAGTTTGTGCTTTGGGGGATATTTTTCAATTTATTAATCAGATTGACAGTAAAAAATGAACATGTGTAATAGAATATCTTTTTAGATTGAGCAAAACTTGAATTTACATAATACCAGATTGCTGCTAGCCTTTTCTCTCTCATATTATTGTTCACTCTTATTTTTAAAATCTCCTTAGCTATACATGTTACAGACATTTAGAAAGTTTTTTTCTAATACCTAAATGATAGCACTCCTTTAAATTCATCACTTGTTTCTTCATGAGTAATAATGGAGAAAAAAAAAGTTGTTCTATCATTGAAAGATAATTACTTCCTCTTTGTTAAGAAATACTAAGCACTTCCTCAATATTAATTTCTACAATTCACTCTTCACATCTGTTTTTACATAATAGTATTAGATATTGTTTCATACTGATTAATGAAATAATGGAAGTAGGCAGGATAACTGCTGTTGCCCAATACGTAATTGCATTCCTTATTGGAAGTATAAAAATAGACCTGTTTTAGCACCAAATTACTAGTTCTGGGGTTTTTTTAATGGCAGATCTTTTTTAATGGAGTTGAACATATTTCATGTTGAGCTGCTTAATTTCTGCATAATCCCTACTTCTTAATGTACTCTGTGAGAGAATAGTTAAATAGTAAGGTCCTTTACCACAAGCAGGGGAAATGGATTCTAATTCCAGCCCTACTCATAGATTGTATTAGTTACTGTGACCAAGTCACTTCCTTTTTTAAAATCTACTCCTCTTTTCTTAGAAATTTATACTGATGTCACAAAATTATGGATAGCAACTGCTGAAAGTAAGAAAATTAGATGATACAGCTTTTTAAGATGTCACCACAAAAAATGATTCCCGTTTCAAATATTCTGGACAAACTTTTGCTTCACTCACTTGAATCCCAACTGGCTATATCTAAAGTAGAATACAACCACTCTTTTACCAACCATAGCAATACTTATTTCCAGGGGCAGAAAATTGGAGAGTGTGTGTGTGTGTGTGTGTGTGTGTGTGTGTGTGTGTGTGTGTGTGTGTACGACAGAACTTGAACTTGGATCTTCCTGACTCCAGGACAGCTCACTACCTTCTCCACCAGGCTGCCTCTCAGGCACTGGGAATGCAAAGACAAAAATAAGAGTCTCAGCCCTAAATGAGCATATTATTTTCTCCAGGTTAAAAAAAACAAACAAATTGATTTAAATTATTTTCACTAAAACTATGCTTTTACATTTTTTGCTTAGTCTGCTTCAAATTGTTGTATTAGATGAGTATCTAGAAAGAGAGAGAAAAAAGATTAAGTGCTAGCTAGTGTTAAGACCAATAGACAAGTGATTCATTGAACCTTGAGGGACCATCATAATTAATTTTTTTAAGAAAAAGTTTGCTGGAACTATTTGTGTCTCACTTCATGTTGATTTTAATTGTGTTGTCTCTATATTCACTTCTGCATCTTGATGTGCTTGAGAGAAGTGGGAATGGTAAGCAAATGAACTCCTAAGAAAGAAATTCTAGTGGGAAGGAACTGGTTTGATATTTACAAGATTGGTGATACTGATTCATCTGGATCCTCCCCGTGTAAAATACACTCCTTGGGAGATTTTATACATCTCAAAAAGGCATGAATTCCGTTCACCACGTGTTTATTAAATGCTTACTATATTCCCAACCCTGATACATAGTCATGATGCAAAGAAAAAAAATAGTCTCTGTTCTCAAGGAATTTGGATTGAAATCTTTCACAGCAGTAAGATACCTGCTATCCAATAGTAATGGTCCCCTAATTCAGCCTTGCAAATAAATTTCAATAAGTTGTCAGTATCTACTATTTTATGAGCTTAAGTTTGCTCCCTCTCCCAGATATTATATATATATGGAGATATTCTATAGATAGATAGATAGATAGATAGATAGATAGATAGATAGATAGATATTCTATATATATAGAGAGAGAGAGAGGCTTTGGTCTCTACTTTCTTCATCTCTTGTAAAAAACTGTTATTTGCCCAGTTTAAGCAGGAAAATGTGCAATAATTCAAATCTTACACCATCCAAATCTGAAGGAATAGCCAGGTTTTTTTTAACTGTAAAAGATAAACTCTGCATTAATGGATATGTTAAATAACAAATAGCTATCAAATGTTGTTTTGACCACTCATTTCCTAACCCTTAGCCAAACTTTACATATTCCCTAAATCCACAATGATTTGGGAAGTGGAGAATTTTGTCTCAGACTTTAATATTAATATACTTCCTAAAATATTCACTTGATACCTGAAAAGAATTTTTTTCATGGAAAAAAAATTTTCATGTTAAAAACACATTTTTTAATACACACACATAATATATATGTATGTATTTCTGTTTATTTCTAGTGGTTCCTGATAACACAGGAGTTGAGCTTCCAAAAATTTATGAAGCAGTCAGCATATATGGAAGAACTTAAGTATGACTTCAATGAAAAAGCTGAATTGAGACACACAGAAACACATGAGCCCTTCATCTTTAATTATTACAAAAATACCCTTGAGAGAAATAGCAAACGCTACCAGGCCCTTGGCCGTTTACTTGAATGTTACATATATGAGCTCTTGGAAAAGGTGTGCAAACTACACAAAGTGTATATCCCAATCCAGGCTATTATGGAACCAAAGAGCTTCTTTTTCATGAGTGAGAATGCATTAACTAATCCTTCCCTTCTTCTTGTTCTCCTTCAAGACCAAGGAGTTTTTCGAGCTGGGCAGTGGAGTCAACAGACCATAGTCCGTCATGGTCTACAACATGGAAGTCAAATACCTTGTATTCAACTAGCACTGCAATTAGATTATGGTATCATTGTTTTAAATCCCAATGATAATTTCATGGATTTAAAGCTAGAGAAAGAGTGTCAAAGTCCTCTAGGATACACTATCGAGTTATCTTCCACAGAAATGTTTCAGACTGGGAACCCATTTTCTTTATCTAAGGTTGCCCAGTGCATTCCTAAAAAGTATAGTAGCACACCTGAAGAACATACTGCCTACATCTGGAATAATTTCATTTTGAAAAGCGCAGCCAGGAATGTAGCTTTCATTGTCCATGGTTATGGAGGTTTGGTTTTCATGGACCTACTAGTTCAGAAAAAGTGGGAAGTAATGAACAAAGTATATGCCGTAGCCCTAATTGATTCTGCACACCATGTAGAGCACCAGCTGGGAAATGATACACAACTATTAACATGGATAAAGCACCACTGTCGTGAGTGGACAACAAGTCACAAGCCATTGGATAAACCTGTAGCCACTGTTTTGAAAATGGATTGTCCAAAAGTTTCTGCTGGTACAGAGAATCATAGCTTAGCGCTTTCTAACAGCCTACAGTCAATTTTCAAATACCTCAAAAATGCTTTAAAAGCCAAAACAACTGTTCATTTTTCTCGAATGCCAATTGTAACTAGAAGCTGCACAAAAAGAAAGCAAAGCACTTAGGAAAAAAGAGAGAAGCCATGTGTGCTCCTTAGAAAGCTGCAGCAAGAATGTTGGAATCAAAGGGCAGCTTCTACCTCTTCCCAACCTTGGAATGCTGAATAACTATCTGATTTTTATTTTTGTTTTTCTTAAGGAACTGTGAATTTTTTGCATTTTGCAGACTTTTGTGGGATAAAGAAAGTAAAATTCCAGTCTGCTATTTTTTGCTCTTCACAATATTACTTTAAAGTCTATTTTTAGAATTGTTTTATTTTTTAAAAGCCACTTTCTTGAAAGTTTAAAGGTAGTCATTACAATTACTGCACCTTAATTCAAATTTAGAGCAAGTTATGTTCTTTGATTTATAAATGATTTTGACTCTGTAAAACTGACTAAAATTAAATATAACAAACAGCACCTGTTTCTCTCCTTTGTGCACTCCTTTGTTTAATAAAGCAGGATTGGCTTTGTTTTTACAGACATAGTATAATGTTACATGAGTAAAGTTTCTCTGCCAGAAAACCTGATGGGTGGAAGATATAGCATAATCTTCTCCAGTAAGAGGAAGAATCAAAGGATGGAGAACATCTTCTGGATCTACATTTGCATAATAACTGAAGCACTTTACATATATAACTTTCTTGAGCCTCACAAAAAACATAAGGTACCACATATTTTCCCCATTTTGCAAATGATGAAACTGGGGGCTTAGAGGGGGCTTAGAGAAGTTAAGTGACTTGCCTATAATCATACAAGTAGGTGACACCTTAAAGTAGATTAAAATGGAATTTCTACCCTACTTGACAAGACAAATGGATCCAAAGATCTTTCTTACTCTTCCCACTGCTACCAGTGCTCCTTTTTCACCCTAATCCCCACATGAGAAAGGGCAGTGTCTTTCTGAGAAGTCACTCAACTGAATCCTCTATTGATACTGAAATAAAATGCTATGAGAGCCACTTATAGGATGACACATTTTGAAGTGAAAGGGATCTTTTTCTATTTTATTGAGTCATAATTTAACACCAAATAAAATAGATATTTCCATATACATAGTGGAATAGAAAAAGAATTGTAAATGAAATTCAGATCTCAGGTATGCACAGCTTGCATTTCCTTTTGAGCATATAAATTCAACCTGTAGCTTTCACAGTTATCTTGCTTATGCTTCTTTATGACCTTCCTTTGCATTTTTGGCCGTGGTCACATTGGCTGTGGCCAAAAATGTCTTACTCTGCATCTTGAATCCATCTCCTCACTTTCTCAAGAGGCAGAGAGCATGCTTTATCATTAGTCCTCTGGAATTGTTGCATTAATCAGAGTGGAGAAACAGAAGGGAAGGGGTAGGATATGTGTCTAAACTTGTACACCCCAATCGATAACCCTCCTCTCACAGTCTTGGAGACCCAAACTACAGGAATCAGGCCCACAGTACCAATGTGGCAATGTTCTAAACTGCTGGTCCTGGGTGAGAAAACTAAGTAAAAGGAATAGAATAGGACACCATATGTGGAGGGCATGTGTGGCACTCCACTAAGCCTAAGGCAAAGAGCACAGCATCCAATTGAAGACAGTTCTGTTCCTCCAAAAGTTACTTGGGACAGAGATCTAAGCTGGTCAACCATGATTATGTGTTATGTATAATTAGACGTGATTATAATAATATATAATTATGTCAAATTTGAAAATATAGAAGGGTTCTTAAACACCTAAATTGTTTCAATGAATCTGCAATCCTTCCATTATGACATTCTGATCCATTCATGAGAGGAGGCTAAGACCTTTTGAGATCCAACCCCCAGGGAAACCACCATCAAAGGAGATAGTAAATAGATTGAAATTACCAAAAGATCTCAGGAAAGAAAATCAAAAGACCTTGAACATAATCAGATAAATGAACAAGTAAAACATTAGTAGGAGAAGGAAATATGGTCTCCAGGTCAAGAAAACTAGTTCAGGCATCTGTGAATAAATACTGCAAAACAAAGGAAAATGACTTAATATTTGAGGATACAGAGAACACAGTAGAATTTAAGAATATGGAACTACAACATACTGTTCTGTGTGGTTGAGAGTAAAATAGAATTTATTATGCTTCAGGTGACGTTAAAAAAAAAGCAGGGGGAGCTAACATGATCTTGGCAAAGTTAAAGCTAAAATAGATAAACAACAGATAAAATAGATTGAAAGAGATAAACAGGAAAACTACATTATGATAAAGGGTACCATAGATAATGAAGTAACATCAGTATGAAATCTGTATGGACCAAATGCCAGCATCCAAATTTTTAAAGGGAAATCTCAATGATTACAAAAGGAAATAGATAGCAAAACTATAATAGCAGGGGACTTGAATCTTTCTCTGTCAGATAAATCTAAACAAAAAATAAATAAGAAAGAATTCAAGGAGATAAATACAATTATAGATAAGGTAGATTTCTGGGGAGAATTGAATGGGAACAGAAAGCAATATACATTTTTCTCAGCAGTATATGGTATCTTTACAAAAACTAACCAAATATAAGGGCATAAAAACTATAGTTAAATGCAGAAAAGTGGAAATACTAAATGCATCCTTTTCAGATCATGACATAATAAAATTATATTTAATAAGAGACCATCAAGACACAGATTCAAAACTAATTGGAGACTAACCAACCTAATCTTAAAGAATAAGTGGGTAAAAGAACAAATCATAGAAACAACAATTTTCATTAAAAGAGAATGACAATAATGAGACAACATACCAAAACATATGGGATGCAGGAAAAGCAGTAATCAAAAGAAAACTTATATTTCTAAATCTTTGTATCAATAAAATAGAGAAAGAGAAGACCAATGAACTGGGGATACAGTTTTAAAAGCTAAAAAAAGAATAAACTGCAAGTCCCCAATTAAATACCAAATTGGAAATCTTAAAAATTAAAGATGAGATTAATCAAAGTGAATGTAAGAAACCATTGATTTAATAAATAAAATTAGAAGTTGATTCTATGAAAAAATAAAATAGATAAACCATTGTTTAATATGGTTTTAAAAAGAGAGAGAAGAAAACCAAATTACTGGCACCAAAAATGAAAAGGGTGAATATACCACTAATGAAGATGAAATTAAAGTAAATATAAGGAATTATTTTTCTTAATTATATGCCAATAAATTTAAGAATTAAATGAAATGGAGGAATATATACAAAAACATAAACGTCCTGGATTAACAAATAGAATATCTAAATAAGCCTATTTTAGAAAAAGAAATTGAAAAGGCCATAAATGAACTTCCAAAGAAAAAAAAGCATCAGGATCAGATGGAAGTACAAGTGAATTCTACCAGACATTTAAAAATCAACTAATTCCAATGTTGAATAAATTATTTAAAATAATAGACAATGACAAAGTCCTGCCAAACAAACTCCTTTTATGAAACAAATATGGTTTTGATACCTAAACCAGGAAGAGTAAAAATAGAGAAAGAAAATTATAGACCAATTTCACTAATGAATATTGATGCAAAGATTCTAAATAAGATACTAGCTAGAAGACTACAACAATATATCACAAAGATTATGCATTCTGACCAAGTGAGATTTATACCAGGAATACAGAAATGGTTTAATATAAGGGAAACTATTAATATAATTGATTATATGAATTACACAAGTAACAAAAATCATATAATTATATCAATAGATGCAGAAAGAGCTGATAAAATACATTTATTCCTATTAGGAACACTTGAAAGCATAAACAATAAGAACCATCTACCTAAAACCATCAGCAAGCATCATTTGTAATGGAGAAGCTAGAGGCCTTCCCAATAAGATCAAGAAAGAAACAAGGATGTCTATTATCACCGGTATTATTCAATATTATGTTAGCAATGCTAGCAATAGCAATAAGAGAAGAAAAGAAATTGGAGGAATCAGAATGGGCAATGAGGTAAAAAAAAAAAACAAAAAACAAAAAAAAAACCTCTCATTTTGCAGATGATATGATGATATACTTGGAATATCTTAGAGACTTACCTAAAAGTTAGCTGGATAAAATAATAACTTTAGCCAAGTAGCATGATATCAAATAAACCCACATAATCATCAGCATTTTTATATATCACCAACAAAACCCTGCAAGAAGAGATATCCCATTTAAAATAATTGTGGACAGTATAAAATACCTATGAGTATATCTACCAAGACAAACCCAGGAACTATATGAACAGAATCATAAAAGACTTTTTATACAAATAAAATCAGATTTAAATAATTGGAGAAATATTCATCATTCATGGGTAGGCAGAGCCAATATAATAAAAATGACAATTCTACTTAAACTAATCTACTTGTTTAATGTCATCCCAATTAAATTATCAAAAATATATTTTATTGAGCTAGAAAAAAAAATAAAATTTATTCGGAAAAAGAAAAGGTCAAGTAATTAATTTTTTAAAAAAGCAATGGAAGGAGTTTTAACAGTACCAGATCTTTGACTATATTATAGGGCAGTGATTAGCAAAGCTATCTTATACTAAGAAATAGAAAGGTAGAATAGTAGAACAGAGTAGACATACAATACATAGTACTAAATGATTCTAGTAATCTTGTGTTTGACAAATGTAAAGATTTAAGTTTGGGGGTAAGAATTCATTAGTTGGTAAAAATTCCTCTGAAAATTAGAAAGTTAGAAATTGAGTATAGACTGATATCTTACACCATTTACCAAGATAAGGTCAAAAGGGATACATATAAAGGAAGATATCATAAGAAAATTAGAAGAACATGGCCCTACTAGACTTATAGATAAGAGAGCAATTTATGAATAAACAAGAAAGTATTGTGAGGTATAAAATAATTGATTTTGATTACATTAAATTAAAAAATTAGGGGCTGGCTAGGTGGTGCAGTGAATAGAGCACCAGCCTTGGAGTTAGGAGGACCTGAGTTCAAATCTGAGCTCAGACACTTAACACTTACTAGCCCTGTGACCTTGGGCAGGTCACTTAACCCCAACTGCCCTGCCTTCCCCCTTCCAAAAATAAAAAAAAAAATTAATTGAACAAATAAAACCAATGTAGTCAAGATTAGAAGGAAAGCAGAAAGCTGATTTAAACATTTATAGTTTCTTAGATAAAGCTTTCATATCTCTTTCATATCATAAAGAACTGTCAAATTTATACAACTATGAGACTCATATCATCTCACATCTATCAGATTGGCTAAAATGATAGAAGTAGAAAATGACAAATGTTGGAGGGGATGTGGAAAAACAGCAACAATATTGTTTGAAGAACAACTGTGAACCAAGTTATTTTGAGTATTAGAAATATTCAAACTGTCTACAAAAGACCTATGAAGGAAGATGTTCTCCAATCCCAGAGAAAAAACTGATAAAAAGAAATGGCTATGGTATGATTTTAAATATATGGACATATCTGTGTCTAATGGTGACCTTCTCTAGTGAAGAGTGAGGAAGGAGGGAGAAAAAAAACTAAAAATGCATAGTAGAGAACAAAAGAAAACACAAAAGGAAGCACAGAAAAGCAGGGTAGCTTTGAAAATGCTGTGTAGTATATATTACAAAGTTTTTCATGATTTCATATTGAATTCTCTTTTTCTGTCATGCTGTGTACATGGAAATTTTTTGCTGTCTTTTTATATTTAAGTACAAAATGAATAAAAATTTTAAAAAACATAGGTTCTCTCTCTCTCTTTCTCTCTCTCTCTCTCTCTCTCTCTCTCTCTCTCTCTCTCTCTCATCTCTTTGGAATACAAGCCTAGCAGTAGTATTCCTGGATCAAAGGAAATGCACAGTTTTATAACCCTTTGGGTATAGTTTCAACTTTTCTTCAGAATGATTAGACCAGTTCCAAATTCTACCAATGGTGTATTAATGTCCCTGTTTTCCCACATCCCCTCCAACATTTATCATTTTTCTTTTCTGTTATATTAGCCAATCTGATAGGTGTGAGGTGATACTTTGGAGTTGTTTCCATTCACATTTCTCTAATCAATAGTGATTTAGAGCATTTTTTCATATGACTATAGGTAGCTTTGATTTCTATGTCTGAAAACTGCCTGTTCATCCTTTCACCACTTATCAATTGGGGAATGACTTGTATTCTTGGAAATTTAATTCAGTTCTCTGTAATTTGAGAAATGAGACCTTTATCAGAGATACTTGCTGTAAAATTCCCTCCTCCTCATTCCCCATTTTCTGCTTTCCTTCTAATTTTGGTTGCATTGGATTTGTTCGTGCAAAAAACTTTTAAATTTCTGTAATCAAAATTATCAAATTTATATTTCGTAATGCTCTCTATATCTTCTTTGGTCCTAAATTCTTCCCTTATTCATAGATGTGACAGGTAAACTATTCCATGCACTCCTAATTTGGTTATGGTATCACCCTTTATGTCTAAATCATGGAATTTGGAAATATCTAACAAAATAAATAAAAATACAATAGAAAATAGATAATGTTGCTAGGTGGTTTTCTAAGTCAGTATGTTGCCCATGGGGATCCTTATGTATGGTTAACTGGTCCCTAATCTATTTGTTTTTGACATCACAGGTCTAGAGTAGACAGAGCAGGGAAGAATAATGAAAATAAGAGAAATAGGAACAAAAAATGAAATTTAAAAATCTAATTAACAGGTCTAGCTGAAGGGGAGGATAATGTGGAATTGATTTGACTGAAAGGGATAAAAAGTGGGCAGGAGGAGAAAGGACAATTAAATAATCATATTTTTTAAAAGTAAAGAAAAAGGAATTATTCAGTAAAATGCCAAAAGGAAAGAGGTGACAAACAAGAGGGAGGAATCAAGGGTGAGAGAGAGCTATTGAGAGTAGAGCCACATTTTCTTTTTTTTTCTATTAACTTTTGTTTATTTTTAGTTTACATCTCTCATTTCCATGAGATTTTGAGTTACTAATTTTCTCCCCGTCTTTCCCCTACCCACCACCCCAAAACAATGATCCCACTGTATACCCCTCCCCCCAATCTGCTCTCTCCTATATCCTCCCCCATCACCCCTCTGACTTTCCAGTAGGGCAAGATGGATCTCCCTACCCCAGTGCCTGTATATCTTATTTCCCAGCTGCATGTAAATAATATACATATACATATATATATATGTTTTTACCATTTGATTTTAGAACTTTGAATTCTAGATTCTTTCCCTTCCTCCCTCATCACCCACTCCCACTGGAAAGACAAGCAATTCACTATAGGCCGTACATGTGTAGTTACGCAGAACATCTCCACAATGTACATATTGTGAAAGACTTACTGTATTTCCCTTCTTTCTATCCCACCCCCCCCACTTGTTCTATTTTCACTTTGTCCCTGTCCCTTTACAGAAGTGTGTACTTCTAACAACCCTCCCCTCCATCCTCCCCTCCCCTCCATCATCCTCCCTCTCATCTCCTTCCCCCCTACTCTCCTGTAGGGCAAGATACCCAATTTAGAATGTATATCATTCCTTCCCTAAGCCAAATTCAATGAGAGTAAGGTTGACCCATTCCTTTTTGCCTTTCTGTTCTTCCCCTCCATTGTAACAGTTATCCCTTGCCTCTTCTATATGAAATGATTAACCAACCCCATTCTTTCTCTCTCTGTCTCCTCTCATTCTATTCTTCTCCCACCTCTCAATTTCACCTTTTAAAATATCATCCCTTCCTATTCAATTGATTCTGTGCCCTCTGTCTATGTACACATATATACACACACTCACATATGTATTCATATGCAT
>CM053588.1:270811790-270844922 GCA_028646515.1 Pseudochirops corinnae
TATTCCTTTCACCTATCCTCATACTGAGAAAAGTTTCATAAGTTACAATTATCGTTTTTCCATGTTGGCATGTAAATAGTTCAACTTTGATAAGTTCCTTATGATTTCTTTTCCATGTTTACCTTCTCATACTTCTTGCATTTGAATGTCAAATTTTTCTATTTAGTTCTGTTTTTTTCATCAAGAATGCTTGAAATTCTTCTACCTCATTGAGTGACCATATTTTCCCCTGAAACATTATACTTAATTTTGCTGGGTAGGTGATTTTTGGTTTTAATCCTAGCTCCCTTGATCTCAAGAATATCATATTCCAGGCCCTTCAATCCCTTAATGTAGAAGCTGCTAGATCCTGTGTTATTCTGATTGTGTTTCCACAGTATTCACATTGTTTCTTAGTAGCTTGTAATATTTTCTCCTTGATCTGGCAGACGGCCCGACCCGCTTCTTTCTCCCAAATTTAGCCAAGTTCCACTGACCTTTCACTTTGTCCTTGGCTCTTATGGGTTGATAATTCTGGAAACTTCCACAGCTACCAGCGATGCACTCTCTAGAGCCACATTTTCAAAAATTGAGACCAAGTAACTGCATAAATATAGTACTGTATTTACAGTGGAACACAGAGGAAAAAATCATAACTTGAAAAAATGGAGAAAAATATAAACCTGACTCTCATAACTTTAAATGCTATGGATGTTTAAATGTCAAATGTTATTTGATTAAACAATCCAATAAAACAAAAAAGGGTGATAGATTGGATGAAAAACAAAACTCTATAAACTGTCACATTTCAAAACATTTCAAAACAATTTCAAAAACAAAGACATACATGAAATCAAATAGAGGGTATGGAAAAAAAATTTACTGTATCTCAAGTAGATCCAAAAAAGTAGGAAATGTAAACATGCTTTGTGACAAATTAGAAGCAAATACTCAAAATTTTAAGAACAACCACAGATAACAAATAAGTATCAGTAATAACTTTATACCTTCCTATTGCCTTACCATCCAAATTAATAAAAGATATACTAACTGAGATACCAAAAGATACAGACAATAACACACTACTGACAAGAGATTTCAATATTCCTCTCAGTTCTGTTTCAGACTAACAGAAAGACAAACAAAAGGAAAAACATGAAGCTGAACAAACTGCAGGAGATTCTTGAGCTAAAAGAATTATGGCATCTTCTAACAAGGACTACAAAAGAATAGATATATTTCTCAGCACCACATGGAACTTTTACAAAAGCTGACCATGTATTACAACAGACATTATAAATAAATTTAGTAAAAAAGCAGAAATAGAAAACACACCCTTTGCAGATGATAATGCAATAAAAAGTTATTGGTTCAGGGACCATCAATAAAAGATATAGATCCAAATAAAACTTTAACAATGAACCCCAGTAACAGTGGGTCAAAGAACAAATCATAGAAACAATAAATATATAAAAGCACATATTATATTATACAATCACATTGCTTTCATTCTCAATAGGTCAGAGAGAGTGAAAGGAGGGAGAGAATTTGGAACTGAAAACATTTTCAATGATATTAAAGAAAAAAAAAGAAGTATATAAAAGAAAATGACAGTGTTGAAGGAAGAAGCCAAAACTTCTGGGATGTAGCTAAAGCAGTCCTCAAGGAAATAATCATATCCTTACAAATATATATTAACAAAATAATAAAAAGAAAATTTCATTCCAAATAACTATAAATTCTTGAAATATCTGGGGATCAATTTATTCAAGCACGCGACTTTATGTATAGATTCAGTTACAAAGTAGAATTTAAATATGGAACAACTTAATTAGCTGGAACAATATTCAGTGCTCATGGCTAGACTATGCAAATATAATAAAAATAACAACACTACCAAACTTAATTTACACCCGTAATGCTATATCAATCAAGTTGTCCAGGAAATGTTTTACAGAACTTGCTATAAGAACAATAACAAAATGCTTTCACAAAAACAACAGATCTAAAATATCAAGAGAAATGTTGAAAAGTAGACGTAAAGGGAGAAAACCTTTAAGGAAGACCTTCAAGACCTCAAATTATATTATAAAGCAACTGTCATTTGGTATTGGTTTAAAAGAACAGAGAGATCAAAGAAACAACATAGGCAAGGGAGAATCAGAAATAATGGAACTCAACAACCTATTTTTTTGACAAGATGGAAAACATAAATTACCAAGGAAAAATACCCTAATAAAAACTATTAGGAAAACTGGAAATTAATCAGGGAGAAATTAGACTTAGACCACAATCTTATGCCATATTCCACAATACATTCTAAATGGATACACAATCTTAATATTAAGAATCTTAATATTTAAAAATTAGAAGAGAATCAAGATACCTTTCACAGTTATGAATAAAGGTATTCTGAATCAAACAATAAACAGAGGCAATTACAAAAGATAGATAACTTTGATTATACAAAACTGAAAAGCTTCTACATACACAAAATAGATGTACTTAGGATAAGGATAATGGTCAAATGCAGGGAAAATGTATGAAATTTCTCTGATAAGGATTTAGTATCTGAGTTTCATATATATATATACACATACATTCACATACACACATATACCTATATATTACATATGAAAAATTAATAATATGATCATATAGTCATAATATGACCAATAGTCATTCTTCCATATACAAGTAGTCGAAGGACTACTACTACTATACTGAATTGCAAAGTATTCACAACCACAGTAAAATGCTCTAAATCAGAGGTTCTCAACCTGTGGGTCACAGCCCCTTTGGGGGTTGAACGACCGTTGCACAGGGGTCACAGGGGTCACCTAAGACCATCAGGAAACACATATTTCCTGATGGTCTTAGGAACCGAGACACCGTTCCTCTATCCATCTCCAGGCGAGTCTGCCCCCCATGCAGATATGCCCACATGTGAGTATTAAAGGGTCGCAGTATTAGGAAGGTTGAGAACCACTGCTCTAAATGATTAATAATAATAGGAATGAATATTTTTTAAAAGAACCCTGAAGTTTCCCCTTACATCCTGAAAATTGAGAAAGAAAACCAAAAATAGAAATAGTCAAGGTTAGAGGGGTTGTAGTATGATATACACATTAAATGTTGTTGGTGGAGCTGTGAAATAGTATAACCACTTTGGAAAGCAATTTGCAATTATTCAAATAAGTTGTCTATAACTTTTGAACTAGAAACTCCATTAGTGGGCTTATACACCAAGCAAGTCATTAATAAGAAGAATGTCCCTGTTTATACCAAAATACTTATAGTAGTACTTTTTATGATAGCAAAGAATTGGAAAGTAGTTACCTATTGATTGGAAAATGGCAGAACAAATTGTGGCTGCATATCCAATTTTCTGGTCTGCTCTTTCTCTATTTTATCGACATAAGCATTTAAAGATACACACTCTACCCTAAATACTACTTTGGCTGCATCCCAAAAATTCTGATATGTTGTCTCATTCTTGTCATTCTCTTTAATGAAATTATTGATTGTTTCTATGATTTGTTCTTTGACCTACTTTATCTTTAGGATTAGATTATTTAGTTTCCAATTAATTTTTAGTTTATCTTTTGACTGTCCTTTATTGAATCTAACTTTTATTTCACTATGATATGAAAAGGATACCTTTAATATTTCTGTTTTTCTACATTTAGTCATGAGATTTTTATGCCCTAATATATGATAGGTTTTTGTGTAGGTACCATATGCCACTGAGAAAAGGTATATTCCTGCCTATTCCCATTCAATTTTCTCCAGAGGTCTATCATATTAACTTTTCTAAAATTCTATTTGCCTGTTCAACTTCTTTCCTGTTTATTTTTTGGTTAGATTTATCTAGTTCTAAGAGAGGGAAGTTGAGGTCCCCAGTTGTATAGTTTTATTGCCTATTTCCTCCTGCAACACATTTAACTTCTTTAAAAATTTAGATACTATACCATTTGTTTGTATATATGTTTATTATTGCTATTACTTCATTGTCCATGATACCTTTTGGCAAGACATAGTTTCCTTCCTTTTGTCTGTTTTAATTAGACTTATTTTTGTTTTTGCTTTGTCTGAGATCATGATTGATGCCTCTGCTTTTTTTTTTTTACTTCAGCTGAAGTATAATAGATCCTGCTCCAGTCCTTTACCTTTACTCTGTGTGTGTCTCTGCCCTTCAAATCAACAGAGTAAATGGAAAGAATAACCACACGTTCACAAAAGTGAATGTAACAAGATTATAAAGATAATGCATGATTCAGATGAAGAGATATGAGAGGAACCTCCTACTCCACCCTTTTGTAGAAGTGGGAGATCCATAGGTTTTGCACATTTTGCAGGTTTTCAGATTTTTTCAATGTATCTATCAATTGTGCCGATTTTTTTTCCTCTTTAAAAAATATTATTTCTTATATGGTATGGCTCTATCTTATATGGTATGGAAGAAGAGGGGGAAAGATACCGGGGATGACTATGATGATGATAACAGAAAATACCAATAAAAACTTACTTTTAAATTTTTTAAAAAGAAAGATGAATGAGAGGAAAGGTGCACATATAACCCTGAAGTTTTGGGTGTAGAATGTAGTTTTTAAATAGAATATAAGTTCTCTGAAGTCAGGCATTGTATCACTTTTGTTTTTGTATCTTCAGTGTATATCATATCTGACATGTAGTAGTTATCTAATGAATGCTAACTGTTTGAATATTTTAAACTAAGCTAAAAGATTGGAAAAATAGAGGGAAATGTAAGAAAAATTAGATAACTAAAACCAACTCACTTTGGAAAAAATTAAGCAGAGATTATTTAAGAATCACTGTATTCTCTGAAAACCATGACCAAGAAAAAACCTGAATGCCATAGTTTTAAAACAAAACAAAATCACCTAAATATTTTAGACCAGAAAGGAAAGTAAAATATATTTTAAAAATCCTCCACTCACCTCCTAAAAGAAACTCCAACATAAAAATATACAGAAATGCCATAGCCAAATCCCAAAGCTTCCAAGTCAAAGGAAAAAAAACACTACAGTCTGCCATAAAGGATGAGTTCAAATGCCAAGAAAGTATGGTTAGACTCACTCAAGACTTCGATACAAATCTTAAAAAGAAGAGAAAGTCTTGGTACATGTTAATCCAGAAGGCAAAAGACAAAGGTTTACAACCAAGAATTACTTAAACTGTAAAACTGAATACAGTCCTACTGGGGAAAATGGAGCTTCCATAGAATAGAGAACTTACATTCATTCTGGATGAAAATATAAGAGCTAGTATAAACTTTAAAATGTAAGCAGAGCAATCAAGAAAACCTAGAAAGGTAAATGCATTTGAGCAATTGAAAGGGCTGACAGAATGAAGTACATACATTCTAACAGAAGAGATAAGCTCTCTAGACTATCACTGTCTTCAAGAGTAACAGAAAAAAAATATTAACACTGGCACTGGGTATGATTTTCTTCCACTTTGCTGGTTTTAAGAGAGAAAAGGAATACAGTAGGAACAAAATGAGAGGGAAAGGAGAGAAACCTATTATTTTGCATAATTATGTGATTAAAAGTATATACAAACATAAAAGAAGGAATGAGGAGGTAAGGCAGAGAATTTCAAGATCTTCATTCTCATCTGAACCCCCAACCCTGAAGGAGGATGGGGGGAGAGAGAGAGAAAGAGAGAGAGAGAGAGAGAGAGAGAGAGAGAGAGAGAGAGAGAGAGAGAGAGAGAGACGAAACAAGGAAACAAGAAACAAGATAAACAGGGAGTCAGGCGGAGGAGAGAGGAAGGTTTAAGATAGCTGTACATCTGGAGAGGTAATAGTTAACAAGCACAATTTTGAAGATGGGATCATAAAGCAGGAATTAGAAAGAAAATATAAGAACAAGAGATTAGGGATTTGGCTTGGTGAGAATAAAGGAAAAGAGTAGTAGGACCTGACAAATACAATTACAAATTACTTGTGTTGATCAGATTCCTTCTCTTTCTTAATTTCCTTCTTTGCAAAGAGAAGATCAGGGAAAAGAGAGTAGAAAAGCCAGTATCCAGGTGTACGGAGTCCTTTTGCTCACTGATAGATAAGGGAATTGTTTCATTACCCCCACAGATCCCAAGGACTAAGTAAGAATACCGGTGGGCTATGGCTAGGCCTATACACAATAGCCTGGAGAGCACTTAAGATTTCGAGGGGAAAGTTTCTAGTTTGTAGAATTTCAGCGGAGACATCTCCGTAAAGAAGATTAGAAGCCACAGGAAGTTGGGATATGCTAAGAGCCCCTTTGCAATGGTGACATGCTCTGCAACACGAGACCCTATAGAAAAGCCCTCGCTAAGGTGGCTTTCTGCCTTTTGAAACCTCCACTTCATGGATTCTCTGCTCAGTGTTGTATTTATTTCCTATGACTATGGACTCCATTTCCACCGAGATCAGCTATTTTGGTTTTGTTTACTTAAAAATAGTAAATTTTGCATTTTATGCCTTTTTTTTGGAATGAGATGTACTGGCAGTGATTTTTTAAAATTTTATATAATTACTAAAAAGCCAGTTTTCAGAAAAGAGAGCATGCCAGGCATAATAAACAGTATGGGCAAAGCAGCAGAAAGACACCGGTTGACTTGGGAGGCACGGTTTGTCCAAATTGGCTGTAAAGTCCAGTGCTTGGAATGGGAATTGTGAAATAAGGCTGCCAACTGTGAACAGCATTGCGATTTTACTCTGGAGGCTACATGGAGACAGTGGAGAAAAAGTATTTGCGTGACATAACCGTATTTATTCACGAGAAAAACTGATCTGACTGCGCCCCGCAGCGCCGCACTCTGTAAACGTCCAGCACCAGGCCTCCGCCCGGAAGCCGAGCGCGCCTGATCACGTGGGCCGGGCGGGGAAGCGCTTGAGGAAAACTCCAGTCCCGGAATAACCGAACAGGGCTGGGAACAGGAGCCACTGGTTGCGTGCCTCCTATCCCACACCCGCAACCGGCAAACAAACTGAGAGACAAACAGACGCTTCTACTCTTAAAATTGGGAACAAAACACTCCACGAACACGTATACTCTTAGTTCCCTACGCCATCAAAGGGCGTCCCGAGTAAGCTTCGTCGCGGCGCGGCGTTCGAAGCTGCGTAACGTGAGACGCGAGGCGGAACTTCCGGTCCCGTGCTTATTCGACCTTAGAACGATTTCCGGGACGGATCCGCCTGGAGTTCCCCACGCGGTATCTGACGGTGGGTTTGGAGATGATCCACTTTTTCTTCCGTCTCGGGATCCCGTTACTTTGAAGATCTCAGGCCCACTGATTGAAGCAGGGGGTCAGCAGAGGGAGTAGGGGGCGCGAAAGGAGAGGACTGGAGTTCGGCCTTTTCACAAAAATTTCACAGGTAGAAGCGATTGAATGATAGTTTACTTTTTACCTCTTCCATCGCCACGATCCAGTTGTGGAAGCAAGTGTCGTGCCAGTGAAGACTGAGTGTCAGATGGTTTAGAAATGGATTTTTCCCAAATCAAAACTGCATCCCTTAGGAACGTTTAATACAGGAGCCAAGAACGTTTCTCACCTACCCTCTCTCCCTGGTACCATGTGCACGTTCTTTACACTAGAAATTGAGTTATGCACAATGTTAACTTTCTTTTATTTATTTTTCTAGTGTGGATCACCACCAAGAAAACTGCGGACGTGTTTGGAGTTTAGGGGCCATATGAGAGATGATGTGGTGATGCCGTGAAAGTAAAATATATTGTACTTTTCAGACCTACATCCATTAATGGAAAGGGCGTAAAGTCAATAAAGAGGACTGCACCCCAAATCAGAACCCGATGCTGGGTAAGGGATTACTTATCTTCGCTTTTGCACTGTCCTTTGTACACAGAAACCCTCTAGTAAGAAATTTAAATGAGTAAAATTATAGTACAGTATTTAACTTTAGAAATTGCTTAGTAGTCTTCTAGAAAATTCACATCTTTTTTAGGATCTGAAGCAGTCAGGGGTTTTATTGCATTGTTATAACTTTGCTTTATAAGTAGTTTTGGGGGTTTTTTTTTTGCACAATTGTGTCGTTTAATTATTCAGTAATGTCAGTGCTTAAAGCAGCAATTAAAAGTTGGAAGGGTCCTGAGAATTATCTAGTGTTTCAGAATAGTACTTTAATTTTAGAGAACTAATAATGTAATTTTAATATGGAATTCTGTATATTTAGACTGTTTCCTCTTGAGAATGGTAGGCATGGAATATCAGTTCCCCCAGTAGCTCCCTACCAGGTTGCCACCATGGCTTCTTTAGTCTTTTCTCCTTAATGCTTCTGGTTGAGTTTTTGGCTTTTTTGTCCTTAAGGCTTCTTGTTGACAATCTAGACCTGGCCTCTAAAAGCAGTAAGTGAAGCAGTGTGGAAGAAGAGATCTCTTAGTTTGAACCCAAATATAGCTTTAGTACATTTTTTTTCCTCCTCATTTATTATTTTTAAATTGGAGATTCCAAATTCTCCTGCCCTCTCACCCACAGAGAAGGCAAGCAATATATCAATTGTACATGTAAAGTTATTTCCATGTTAGCCATATTGCCCCCCAAAAAAGGCAAGAAAAATAAACTGAGAAAGTTATACTTCAATTTGCAGACATCCTCAAAGTTGATTATAATTAAAACATTGCTGTTACAGTGCACACTGATCTCTCCCTGGTTTTCTTACTTTATTTTGCCTCAGTTTACATAGGTCTGGCCACATTTTTCTGAAACCATCCCCACCCCCACCCTATTATTTTGTCATTTCTTAGAGCACATCATATGTCACATCTTATTGAGCCATTCCCCAGTTGATGAACATGCTCTCAAATTCTAATTCTTTGTCACCTCAAAAAGAACTACTATAAATATTTTCATACATATAGGTCCTTTTCCTTTGATCTCTTTGGGATACAGATCTAGTAGCGGCATTGGGTATGGTACATTGGTGTCAGAGGGCATGCACAGTTTATCACCCTTAGGGCATAGTTCCAAATTATTCTTCGGAATGATTGGACCACATTACAACTGTACCAACAATGGATTAGTGAACCTATTTTCCCTCATCTCTTGCATTTGTCATTTCTGAGAGGAGTGAGGTGGCAGCTCAAGAGTTGTTTTAATTTTCATTTCTCTAATCAATAGTGATTTAGAGTGTTTTTTCCAGATAACTATAGATAGCTTTGATTTCCTTTGAAAACTGCCTGTTCATATCCTTTGACTATCAATTGGGGAATGGCTCTTATTTTTATACATTTGATTCAGTTCTCTAGTTCTAGTTCATCTGAGAAATGAGGCCTATATTAGAGAAACTGTCTAAATTTTTGCTATTCATTGTTTATGGTACCTTTTAGTACAATGTAGTTTCCCTGATTGTCTCTTTTAACTAGATCTATTTTTGCTTTTGCTTTTTCTGGAGATCATGATTTCTATCCCTGTCTTTTTTATTTCAGCTGAAGCATATTAGGTTTTGCTCCAGTTCTTTTAAGTCTGTGTTTCATGTATGTCCCTTATAAATTGCATATTGCCAGATTCTGGTTTCTAATCCATTCTGTTATCTGCTTTCAATTTACGGGCGAGTTTATCCCACCTACATTCACAGTTAGGATTACTGTTTCTGTCCGTCTCATTTTCTTCTCTTTTTTCTTTTTATCCCCTTCCTTCTCAAAAGTTTGTTTTGCTTCTGACCAGTACCTCCCTCGATCCACCTTCTCTTTTATGATTTCCACCCCCTTCTCCTGCCACCTCCCTGTTAGATTCCCATACCCATCTGAGTGTGTGTGTGTGTGTGTGTGTGTGTGTGTGTGTGTGTGTGTGTATTCTTCCCTCTTTGAACCATTTTCCATGGAAGTGTGGTTTAAGCATTCATTACCCCTCCATTTTCCTCTCTACTGTTAAAGCTCTTCCTTGTGCACCTCTTTTATGTTAGAAAATTTTCCCCATTTTACTTATCCCTTCCCCCTTCTAGTGTTTCCTTCTTTCTCACACTTTGATATTTTTTTGGAGATCATCCAAACATTGACTCATACCCATGCAGACTCCTAACTGCCCTAAAAAATGATAAATTTCTTAGGAGTTACATGTATCATCTTCCCGTATAGAAATGTAAATAGTTTAACTTTATTGAGTCTCTTATGATTACTCTTTCATGTTTACCTTTTTTATGTTTCTCTGGAGTCTTGTGTTTAATGTCAAATTTTCTTTTCATTGCGGGTCTTTTCATTAGGAATGATTGAAAGTCCTCTCATTAAATTTCTATTATGCTTCCTACCTCCTTTGCCTTCCCGAATATCATTTTCCAAGCCCTCCACTCCTTTAATGTGGAAGCTGCAATATTTTGTGCAAACCCAGCTGTGGCTCCACAATATTTGAATTGTTCTAGCTGTTGGCAATATTTTCTTTTTGACCTGGGAGCTATAATTTGGTTATAATATCCCTGGGAGTTTTCATTTTGGGATCTCTTTTAGGAAATAATTCGTGGGTTCTTTGGCTTTCTATTTTAGCCTCAAGATCTAAGATATTGGGGCAGTTTATCTTTACAGTTCATTGAAATATGATGTTTGGGTTCTTTTTTTAATAAGATTCTTTCTTCTAGATCTATTTTCCAGGTCTGCTGTTTTTCGGATAATTTACATTTTCTTCTTTTTTTCATTCTTTTGATTTTCTTTTATTGTTTCTTGGTGTCTTATAGAATCATTAGCTTCCAGTAGCTCAATTCTTATTTTTTCTCTCCAATATTTATTTATTCGTTTGTTTGTTTTTGCTTGGGGGGGAGGGCAATTGGGGTTAAGCGACTTGCCCAAGGTCACACGGCTAGTTTTTGTGTTAAGTGTCTGAGACCGCATTTGAACTCAGGTCCTCCTGACTCCAGGGCCGGTGCTCTATTCACTGCGCCACCTAGCTGCTGCTTCAATTCTTATTTTTTAAGGAATTACTTTCTTCAGTAAACTTTTGTATCTCCTTTTTGTATTTGGCCAATTCTGCTTCTTAAAGAGTTCTTTTCTTTGATGAGTTGTTCCTTTTACCATTAGATCAATTCAGCTTTTTAAATTTTTTTTTTCAAATCTCTCATAATTTTCTTGCATCACTCTCATTTCTTTCCCCAATTTTATCTCTACCTCTCATCTTTTTCTTTAACTCTTAAGCAATTCTTGTTGGGCTTGTGTCCAGTTAGCATTTTTTCTTTGAGGCTTTGCTTGTGCCTGTTTTCACATTATTATCCTCTTGAGTATGTCTGGGTCTTCCCTGCCACCATGTTAGCTTTTTATGATCAGATTCTTTTTTTGTTGTTTGCTCATTTTTCTAGCCTTTTTCTTGACTTTGAACTTCATGGCTTTTCATTTATTTATTTTGGAGGGGGAAAGGCAAGGTAGTTAGGGTTAAGTGACTTGCCCAAGCTCACAAAGCTAGTGAGTGTGTCATGTGTCTGCAGCTGGATTTGAATGCAGGTTCTCCTGATTCCAGGGTTGGTGCTCTATTCACTGTGCGACCTAGCTGCCCCTGAACTTCATGTTAAAGTTAGACTCTGCTCACCTGGGGTTGCAGAGGCCCTGTCCCAAACTTCAGGGTTTTTTTATACTACTGTTTTCAGAATTGGTTCCAGGGTTCTGTAAGTTTTCAGTGCTTCCGAGGTGGTATAATCCTAGGTAAGGTATGGTCATTGCTCTCCTCCATGCTCTGGTCTTTACTCGGGAAGGGCCCCTGTTTCCCTGCCACTGCAAATGCCTAGTGTTTCTTTCTGCTTAGAACTGCCACCAGAGCCCCTACTCCCTTGTAATCCACCAGGAGCTCTCCTTTCTGCCAGGGAACCGTGACCCAAAACTGCTTTGGACGTTAGAGTTGCCAATTGGTGCCAGCAAAGGGTCCCCTATCAAAGGTCTCTTTCTGACTAGTTGTCTGATCCCCTTACCATACCTGGGCTAAGAATATCTGAAGCTCCTGCAACTGCTGCCACTGCCTTCAAAGTCTGCTGCTGGTGTTGGTCTAATGTGCTATGGACAGGCCTCCATCCACTGTTTCAGATCTCTCTTGCCAAACTCCTAAATTTTCTTTGGCTAGAAAAATGTAATATGTCTAACCATAACCTTTTGTTGGCTCTACCTCTCAAAAATTTGATTTGAGGCATTATTTATTTGTTTGTTTTGGGCTTTTTGGAGGGGGGAAGGCAAGACAATTGAGGTTAAGTGACTTCCCCAAGGTCACATGGCTAGCAAGTGTTAAGTGTCTGAGGCTTGATTTGAACTCAGGTCCTCCTGACCCCAGGGCGCTGTGCTCTATTTCCCAGTGCCACCTAGCCACCCCCAAGGCATTATTTTAAAGTTGTTTGGAGTGGAATGTTTAGAGAGTTCAGCTGTTACTGACTCTAATCCACCATCTTAGCTGTCTCTTTCTAGTGCAAAGGCTCCCAAACTTATTTGGTCTACCCTCCCTTTTCAAAGAAAAAAATTACTCAGCACTCCCCTGGAAAATCTCCTTTCTTTAACAGTTTTTTTCAAAATTTGCATCATTTCCCCCAAAAAAGGTAATTTTTTTTAATGATGTATCTTAAATTTAATAATTTATTGTAAATTTGTGGGGTTTTTCCTGCATTGAAATGTTGATGATGAAGTATTGCATCATGTAACCATATAGTATCTTATTGTAAATGCACATATTTCTGTCAATGCATACTGGACTTCTCAACGCACTTACCTGCTAACACGTGCTTCTTAAGACCAATTGGTGGACTTGACCAGTGGTCAGTTAAAACTTGCATTTTGTGTGTTATTTTGGACTTGACCAGTGATCAGTTAAAATTTGCATTTTGTGTGTTATTTGGAAAAGAAAGTAATTGCTACAATTTTAACTCTGTTACACAACAGACGAAATACGTATGGATAGTTTTTCAAAATTTTGTTATCTTCTTTTCTTATGCTTCCACAGCCGCCTTATTTTTATTCAACACTCCCCCAAATGTACCCACGACTACTACCACTGCTAGCCCCCAGCCTCTCCCCACCCCATCATTTAAGTGCGCCCCCCAGGGGGCAGCGTTACCCACTTTGGGAACCTTTGTTAGTGCTTTTCTATTCACTTGCAGTGGTCCCCAGTTCCCTGCTATTAAAGAGCAGTGAAATCCTTGGAGAATTTTTGTAATTACACCTGCATGCATACCCTTCATGCTTTCAGATTAGAAGTTGGCCATAGGTTTCTTCAACCGAAGCTATAGCTGAAACAAAGATGTACCTAGAAGTTATGATTATTTGTCACAAATTTTTACTTTAATATAATTTTTTCAAAAAATAACCTGCATTATTTAGATCAGTCTCATTAACAGTTAGTTAGAAGATTGCTACAGCATTATTCGTATCATTTCTTTATTTTTTTAATAAATTTTATTTAAGATATATTTACTTAATAAAGCAAATAAAGAAAAATTTAAGTAAATTTTCATTATATAATTATTTTCCAGGTTTCTCCTACAAAATGACTACCTGTTTCTCGTTTTTAAGCCATTTTACCAGGCGATCTGTTGTACCATTTGTCCTTCATAAGAAAGGAACAGGTTTATATTTTACCATTCCACACAAATGCCTTTCTTCTAGAACACCTGTTTTGTTTTATCCTAATAAGGAGAATGTCCCTCCTATTGAGAAGATAGATTTGGATGAGTGGAAAAATACAATGAAATCTACTTTACCAGAGGAAAAAAGTAGTTTGACAACTTCGGATGATGTTCTAACAGCAACTAGAGAGTGGATTGAGATGTGTAGACTACTTAACAAAGAAGTTCCAGAACACATTAGTGATCAGGATCTCAAAATGATTGCAGAATGTCCCAGCAAAAAGTCCAGAAAGAAAAAGCTCAGATATTTATATGTCACGGAAATACGTAAGAAAGCTAAGAGAGAAAAACGTGAGAGGAAAAGAGCAGAAATGGATGAAATTGCAAAGCAAGAACAACTTGGAAATGCTGAAGAATCTGAGAATACGGAGCTAAAGAACACTTTTCTCTTGCCGCTTAAGGATAGAGCTTGGAAAACTGAGCGGGATTGGAGAAATGCGCAGGCAATGATGTTTGGCCAGCCTTTGGTTTTTGACATGGCTTATGAAAATTTCATGCCTGAAAGAGATTTGAAGAACACTGTGTCCCAACTCTTAGAAAGTGAAGGAGCCAATCGAAAAAATATAGATCCGTTCCATATATATTTTTGCAATCTCAAAATCGATGGTGTTTATCACAAAGAATTACTTTATCGTTATAAAGACAAATGGGACCAATTGCTTCTGACAACAACAGAAAAGTCACATGTAGATATATTCCCAAGAGAAAGTCTTATCTATCTAACTGCTGATTCGCCCAATGTTATGACTACTTTTAGACATGACAAAATTTATATAATCGGATCTTTTGTTGATAAGTGTTCACAGCCCCGAGTATCCTATGCAAATGCAAAACGACTGAAGGTAGCAAGTGAACGTCTTCCGTTGGACCGATACCTTCATTGGGAAATTGGAAATAAAAATCTCACCTTAGACCAAATGATGCGGATATTATTAACTCTTAAGAATACTGGTGATTGGGAAAAGGCACTGCAGTTTGTTCCAAGGAGAAAGCATAGTGGTTTTCATGATGTTTCCATTAATTCCAAGAATTTTGTTAAGGATTTACAGAAAAATAACTCGGAGATTAAGAAATCTTTTCGAAAATTGTCTTCAAATGCACAGAGCAGGGGAATATGGTGGAAAGATGAATAATACAATCTTAAAAATCAGTACCAGAATGTTTAAGAGATTGTCATTTGAATTGTATTTTTCATTAGATTGCTGACTGGGACTCCTGTTCATCTCTTTAAGGTATCGCTTCCATATTACAGGTGTGTCAGTTATTCTGCTAATTTACTATATAGAGCTCCTGCCTCTGGGCAGAGTGCTTTGAGAGCCTGAGCCCCAAGGAAAACTAAACCATTATCAATTGTGCACAACAATAAATTGTGACATTCGAAATTATCTGTGGTCTTCCAGATGATTTAATTCCCACACTCATTAGATTTTTAAAATTATTTTGTAAATTCAATCAGTAAATGTCATTTCAACAAATATCGCTTTATAGTTGATTTCCAAGCTCAAGGTTGTTGTTGGTTGTTTTTTGTTTCATGTGTTAAAGCAAAGTGATTAAGTGCTGGCTAAGTAGTACTTATTCAATAGATTTTTTTTTTTGAATGATGAAAAGAGAAAAGTTTTTGAGTACAACAAAAAATGTTGCATAGATCTTTATGATGCAGTATGATGTGATTCTATTCATACTGATTTTCTTGCATAGAAATATCTAGGAAATTAAGGAAAGTCTACATTATCCTGAAATGCTGCCTGCAGTTGTAAATGAGTATTTTTTCATGTTTTGAAAAATTCCAGCTAAAATATATCTTAAATTCATCTACAGAAAAGTAACTGGTTTAGTTTTTTTCTTTTCCATTTTAAATTAAAATTCTGATGGCTTTCTTTTGTATGTACATCACAGTTACTTCTAGATATATCACCCCAGTCACACCCACAGATATGCCCAGGGAACCTTCCCTTGTTACCAGGAAAACCATTTAAACCATCTGACACGGAATAAGACAATCTGCATCCGTAGTCTGCCACTTTATCTTTTTAAGGCCAAGACCAGCCATTGCAATCACGTAGCATTTGGCTTTTTCTTCGTGTTCTTGTTTCATATTATTATATTTATGTAGTTTTCTTTTTTCTTCTTGCCATATTCTACTTGAGTACAAATTAGTGTTCCCATGCTTCTCTAAATTCCATATTCATTTCTTATGATACTATAATCTTTTGTTACATTCATATGACATAATTTGCTCAGTCATTCCTCATTTGATGAGCATCTACTTGGTTCCTTAACTGATGTGTTTTAAACTTTCATAATATAAACTGGATATAGATTAAATTGATTTATTCTAAGCCAAAGGGAAGAATGTAAAAAGGAAGAGATTCTGTTTGCTCAACATGCATGCTAATTAAACATCACATGGATTTTTAGTTTCTAAGGGAAAAAGGTAGTGTCGATTCACAGCTAGGTATCTTACCCAGTGAAAATGTACTGCAATATAAATGTACAATAGAAGGACCTACTCACCTGTACCATTCTGCCAGAGAATTACTAGTTTCAGTTTTGGATGGAGTACATGTTTCTCTGTTGTTCGGTCGTTGATAGAAACCTCTTTCTAAGCAGCTGCCAGACTGTAAATACCACAGCTTTCTCTGCTGCCAAGTCTTCCACAGATTTCCGCCTCAGACAATTCAGTTTTGTTCTCACAATTTCAACCCCTGCTGTCCCTTACCCTTAGCATAGCCCCATAGTTGTAGGAACCAGGGAGTTCCACCTACCCTAATGCTGGAATAATAGAAAAGTGTTACCTAAAGTTGATGCCAACATCATAGGTTTCCATAATTGGCTCATAAAACCAATTTAAGCCTGAGTGTCATAATATCCAAGTTGGAGTCCCAGCTCTTCCACTCAAGAATTCTGGGTTTGGGTAGGGCTAATGCTGGTTGGGTGTCCACAATGAATCAGAGTGCAATGAGCCATCAGGATACCTGACTAGAGGCACCAACCCAAGCTGGAAAAAGATCTCCAGATCCACAGTGGGGATCGTACCTGAGTAACTGCTGCTCTTCTAGCCTGGGTGAAAAGACCTAGTCCAAAAAAGAAATTAGTCATTTTACCCAAAGCAGCTTCCTTTCCCAACTTTATGAATAGCATCATAATTGTACAGCAGTCCTAGAAGCACCAATCAATAAGTAAATTATTTTTATTTAAATGCTTGAAGTTCAAGTCATGATACTAGGTGTCATGGAATGTAACCTTAGTTTAAGAGTTTTATGCCTGAGAAATTAACATCTAGGGAGTGAAAACATGCCGAGAAAAGGATAGATTGTAACATCTAGTGCCAGATTAACAGTATGTAAACAAGTGATATATAGAAATTTAAAGAAGGGGGTTACTGTGACCAAGAAAAGCTTAAGAGGTTGAAATTGCTGAGTGCTATCCTTGTGGGAAAGACATCAAACATCTTTCAAGTGGGAATGAGCAAGGCATAATCGAAGGACTTAATATAGAACAGCTTGGCTGGAGTGCAGAGTAGTGGGAAATATGACTGGAAAGTTCAATTGTATCCAGACAACTTAAGATCCCCAATATCGGAGTAGGACATTTGGACTTTACAGCTGGAAGGGATCTTCACCATCATGAAGAAATTGAGGAGTAATTGTGACACAATGCAAAGAATGAGATTTGAGTTGAAGGTTCCTTTAACTTTGCTTCTCAAAAACTCAACCTAGACAAGTTTATTTAATCTTATGAATCCACTTTTTTCATCTTTAAAAGTATTTCTCAAGTCTCTTCAAGCTTTTAATAGTCTACAGTTGCCATTATTCAGTTTTCTCAACTGTAAAATGTGAATGATAGCACCTACTTCCCAAGGTCGTTGTAACAGTCTATGATTGCCATTATTTGATTTTCTCAACTGTAAAATGTGAATGATAACACCTACCTCCCAAGGTCATTGTGAGGATCAAATGATGAAATATTGCAAAGTGCTTAGCACAGTGCCTGGAACAACAGTAGGCACTTAATAAATGCTAGTTTCCTTTTTTCCCTTTTCCTTCCTTCCATCCCTCCCTCCCTTCCTTCTTTCTTTTCTTCCTTCCTTCCTTGGATCATAAGATCACCACCAGTTACTCCTGGGTAAGGGAAGGCAGGCTTAAATGGTTCCTCTGTGAACCTCTTGTTCTCTCCTGCTTTCTGGTTCAGTTCAATTCAACAAGCGTTTGCTGTAGGTGCCTACTTACTGTGAGTCACCTGCTGTCTAGGTACTAGGATATCAAGTTTTTAAAATGGTCCCCATCCTTAAACATATTCTACTTGGGATAAATAATTGGCACACATATTAATGCAGAACATATGAAAGTAATTTCGAGGTGGGATATCAATTAACTGATGGGGAATGAATCTGGAAAGGCCCGTGATAGAGATGAAGGTGCACTGAGCCTTGAGAAATGGGCTTTTGGTGAGAAGCAATAATATTCCAAACATGGGGGAATAATCAATAAACATTTCTTAACCCTGCATGTGGCAGGCACTGCTGCCCTCAAGGAGCCTCCAGTCTAATGGGGGAGACAACAAAAGGCTTGGAACCTAGACAACTACAATTCTGTGCCGGGAACAGCAGTTTATATGGGTGTAGGTAACGTGACATCAGTCTAAAAAGGTAGAGTGGAACCAATTCGTGACCGGCTTTACATGTCCAACAGAGGAGGTTTCTGTTTTATTGTTAGGAGCATTAGGGAGCCACTACAACTTCCCAGTGCTGGGATCGGACTCTAAATTAGGCAGCTGTGTGGAAAATAGGCTGGAGAAGGGGAAGACGGGAGGATAGGAAAGCTCTGGGTACAAGCGTGGTGGTCTCATTACGGTCCTCCAGCTCCCTTCCCGAGGCACGAATCTAAACTATCCAGTTCTCGTTATTGGTTTCATAGATCTATCGGATCGGATTAACGCGATTAAAAAACACAAAATCCAACCATCCCTGGGATTGGCTACACGTTTAGCCAATCCTCGGCGGAGACCAGTCCGACTTCTTCCTTCAGAGATGTTAGAGGAGATGGCGTCACACTGCAGCTTCCGGCAGGGAGGGGTCTGAGCCGTTTCCCTCCTCCTGGAGCCTTCAGCCAGCCGCCATTCGGTTCGCTCTATGGTGGCCGGGGCGGGGCCGTGGTCGTGACGTCCTTGGCGCGGTGGCGGGGGAGGAAGCCGTGGGGAAAATGGCGGACGGGAAAGCGGGAGAGGAGAAGCCGGAGAAGCCGCAGCGAGCAGGAAGCGCCGGAGGTGAAAACAAACCCAGCGTCGCGGGCCACGGGGGCCGCTCTGGGCCTTCCTCCGAGCTCCCCGGGTGGGGGGGGTGCGGGGGAATACACGAGGCCAAGGCCGAGGCGGGGGAAGAGGCGGGAGACGGGGACGGCCCGAGTGGATGCGGCGGGGCTGGACTCTGGCGTGCCCCGCGCTTCTCTCACCAAGGTCCCCGAGCACCGCATCCGCACGGGATAGCCCCGGGGGTGCCAGAGCCCACCCCAGGGCCGAGAGCCCTCCGCCGTCCCGGACCTGGCCCAGGACCCTCCCTCGAGGAGGAGATTAGAGCCATGGGGAGATTGGGGGCGGGGTGGGGGAAGGGGACAGGCCTCGCGTCACCCCGAGGCCTGGGAAGAGAGAAGCCGCGGGCCGGTCAGCCTCCCCCCGCCCTCCGGGGCTCCCCTCCCCCGGGGCCGCAGTGCGGGAGCCGTCCCTCCCCGCCCTGCCGTCCCCGACTTCTGAGAGCCCTCCCGGCAGTAAACAGCCCTCCGGGGGCACCCGTGGAGCTGGCTGCTCCTCGGCAGCCTGTCTTAATTAACCCAGCGGGTCCGTTACTGTTGGTTGGTGCTTGTTTGCCCCCGAAATGAGTCAGGTCCCTATCCCCGTAGCGACCCTTCCCTCCCCTTCTCTTCCCTTTCAATCGTGGTCTCTGGGAAAGATGGGGGCGGGGGATCTCCCCACCCTTTGATGGATTGTTCAGTAACTGCATGTTCTCAGGGTCAGGGTCTTGTCGCCTTCCCTCGAACCATCTTCCTTTTCTCTCCCTTTTGGCTGTCGCTAGGAGGCAGAATGCCAGATTTTTAGGCGCACAAATGGTCTGGTGTGACCTGTCCTGTGTTCTGTTATGTTGTGGAATAAATAAAACTCAGATTAATGTTAGCTTTGTTGCCTTTCTTCCTGTCATTCTGATGGATTTTATGTTTTGTAGGGGGAAAAAAAGATACATTACATAATAGGCCATTGCTTTTCCCCCTTCCCAACCTCAGTACCTAAAAGATTGAAAAACTCGTCTGATCTGATTAAGGTTCTAGTTGACAGTATTTTAGGTGTCTCCCACCAGCACCTATGGAAAAATCTTTTAGAGAACTTTAGAATGAGTGACATGAGGAGTGAAGTGCCCATTTTAATTTTTCAGTGTGAATTGTCCGTTCAAAGTTATTTCCTTCTTTCAAAGGGAAATAAGTGAAATATCTAATTACTTTTGTGCCCAAATCCCCCCTTTGAAGGTCCAGGTTGGAGAGGAAGAAATATTGTACTTTATTTGATTCTGCGTGTTATATTTTGACATCACACGATTTTCTGTTCAAATTATAGTAAACAAACTTTAAAATTTAATACTGCCTCATTAAGGCAGTATTTAAGGAGTACCACCTTAATACCACTTAAAAACCACCTTGAAAACTTATAAATAATAAACAAGTGCCCCCAAACAAAAATAATTTATTCATTTTTGATGGGAAGCACACAGCAGATATGAAGTTCAAGGAAGCTCATGTGCACATAGATAGCTAGAGTTTCCTTTTAAAATGTTGCTAACATTCCTAAGGATAGGAGTAGGGAACTGTTTAGTGTGTTGCCCCAAGATATCTTAGAAATGGCAGAGTTTGGAGTTTAGCCGCTATGATTTCAGAAAAATAGTTTGTGCTGAATCTATAAGAAATTTATTTTAGCATCATTTTATGTCAAAATGTCAGAGCAAATCGTAAGAAAATTACTGATACCAGAGTTGTAGAGTATATAATATGTGAAATCATTTGTACCATTTGTGGCAGCAATATTGGCCATAGCAGGAGTGCCTCACTGTTTATAAATCAAACATATGTGGTCAGGTTATATGAAAAATATATTAAGCAAGTGCAGCACTTTAAAAAACCTTGTAGTTAATTTATTACCCATATGAAACCTTATATTTTAATTTTGAACTTGGAGTCAACACAGCAGGCTTCATATTCCAAGCCAGACATTTAACTTATGTTTGTGATCTTATTCTCTTTGTATGTCATTGCAGATAGAGATATATAGATAGCTATCTTTATACACACACCTCTCTCTGTATATATGTGTCTACATACATACATACATACATATCACTTAAATTCCCAGAGCCTTAGTCTCCTCACCTATAAAATTAGGGTTACCTGTCTCATAGGGTTGTTATGAGGAAAGCAGCTTTGTGAAACTTTAAAGTATTTTACAATTATTTACAATTACAATATTTTACAGTTATTAACAATTCCCCAATTTGTCTTTTATCAATTACTTCCCTATTTAGTAGCCTGTTCAGATGTGCTTCAGGCATCTAGTAGACCTTATTTTCCCCAATTTCCCCAAAATGGAAATTTTTTTTCCCCAATTAGGGAAACAAATTTAAGTGAATTAATTCAGCCAACTTGATTTCAGATTGATTAATCTGAATGATTTATAAATGCTTCAGATTTTTGTAGCAGAGAGAAAACGATATAGAAAAATAACAGTACACTAAAACACTTTTTAATGTTATCTGTTACACAAGTTGAAATATGTTTGCAGCAGTAGTTTTGCTCTGACAGCAATCAACTATAAAAGCAAAGTTGATTCTCATAGATTTTGTATCAGGACTTCCCCACATTAAATTAGGGTGTCCATGGCTAGACATTTTGATTTTTTTTTTCTCGTTGGGGACATTGAGAAGACAGATGGAAAAATAACTGAGGGCATGGTTTTGGTACGAATTTTGTTATATCAGGACTTTAAAATTAATGAAGGAAACAGAAATTTTACCAAGAAAAATGCATTTGTATCTTAAATCAGTTTTAGCCAGGTGTGTTCTGCTAAACTAGCCTGGGCACTGATTATTGAAGACCTTCTGTTATCAAATTGAAAACAGGTCACAGAAAGGCACTTAGAGCCTCCCTATTTAACACCCTTTTCAAAATAAAGCCTATGTGTGCTTCAAGGGTCTTGGGTATTTTTTCCCCAGTTATTAGGGAAAGAAACATTTCCATGAATGTAGATTCATTTAGTTTGTTTTCAGATTGATTAATCTGAACATTTAAAAAAAAAATCTGAGCATGTCATAATGTGCTCTTAAGGAATGCAAGTGAATTCCTTTCCTTTAGGAAAACTTCCATCCAAAACTAATCTTAACATCTTGCTTCTAAAGAAATTTACTATTATAAATTAAATATTCTAAGTCAGAAAAATTAAAAGAATAACTGTTTTCTTGTTTCATGTATGCTACAAGTAAATTAAATATGTACAGTGTCCATTTTTAGAGTTTACAGTGTTTACCACAGTTTGCAGTTATTCTTGGAAACCGGTAGAGAAGCATAAAAGTCACATTAAAACATGTAGACTTAATAGTTCTTTGCAGATGACCCAGAACACTGAGGAGGCAGCATAATATAATGGGGAAAAAATGTGGGATTTGGAGTTGAGACCCTGGCTTTACATTCTGACTCTGTCACTTTACAGTTTGATTTCTGGCAGGTCACTTAACCTTTCTAGGTCTTGGATTCCTCATCTGTAGAATGAAGAGGTTGGACTAAATGACAATTAAGGTCCCTTCCAGATTTGAATCTCTCAATCTATTTAGGTCACTTGCTTTGGGGTGTGTAATATAAACTTGGAGAGGACTATTTTAAATAAGTCTGTCTATTAATTAGATAATCAAAGCTATTTCAAATTTGAGTTATTTGGGAAATCGGTTTTCTCATATTAATTATATAATACAAAACAGTAGAAATTTATGTAACAACCAAGGCAATAATAAGTAGGTTTGGCTGCCAAACTATCCGGCCTCAATTTCTTTTTTTTTTTTTTTTTGTTTTCCATGTCTGATTAAATGTATTTTTGGAAACCTATTCCAAGCAAAGTCATCAATCAGGGAAAATCATTCAAGGGATTTGAAAGGATGAAATTAGCTAGTACTCATTAGTCAGTGGACTTCATAGTGGACCTCATCGCTCTGTGGAGAAGGTTTCACCATAGATTGTCATCAATTAACTTCCCTTGTGTTTTCTTCCTATTCTTTCCATAATTACAGATCTGATTCAGTGGCTTAGAAGTTTCCATACTTGGAAGTGAAAAGTACTTCCTACTTGTGAAGTTATCAGCATAAGACTAACTTTTAGAAACTGAAGGGCAAAGTATTGCTCATAAGCAAAATTTGTGTATATTAGACATTATTCTTAGAGTAGACCTGAGAAGTAGGTGGTGTTTTAGCTTGCTTTTTTTAGTTGGTGGAAATGCAAGTGAGGACAAAATTGAATTGTACATAATTTCCTGTTTGAGAGGAACTCTTCTGACTCCCATTTGGGTTCTGTCATATAGAGGACTAGTCTAACAAAGTTTTATCAAGATAAGTAACTAGGTCTATAGGTAGAACTCAGTGTACCTATGTGTCAGGCATCGGTGTTGTCACTTTTTCATATGTAATTTTGTCATTGCTCTCCCCAGTGCCTGGTTTGATGGATAGTGGACTTTGATTTGGAATTAGGAAGAACTGGATCAAAACCTGCCTTTGATACCTTGTAGATGTACTTTGTAACACTAACTTATTACCTCAGGCACATCATTTAACCTTTCTGAGCATCAGGTTATCTAAGATTTGTTATAGATGGCAAGCCGCTTGGATGATGGATGAAGTTTCCACACCAAGCAAATCCCAGATATCCTGGAGGTGTTGTCATGCCTTCAATTTTTTTCTCCTGACTCATTTCTAATATAATTTGCTCAAAGTCCCTATGCCCCTGAATTTAATTCCAGAAAGATGGGAACTGGGAACAGAAATAGAAGCAAGGGAACATGAGGAGAAAATCAATAGGTATTACTGTCTTTAGACCTAAGATCAGGGGTTCTCGAACCTTTTTTTGTGGCTTGGACCCCTCCTGCATTGCATTCTGGGGAAGTCTGTCAAAGACACCTCAGAATTACGTTTTTAAATGCATAAAATACACAGGATCACAAAAGAAACCAAACATTGAAATGGAGTTAGCAAAATGTTTAAAAGACAAATTAGTGGACCCAAGACAGAACCTTTGTGTTGCCTTAGACTACAGCCTGCCTGTTTTTATGCTCTTTGTTCTGATGTTTTCCACTTTATTATATAAACTGAAATAAGTATCACTTGAATTAGATAGCCATGTTCCTATATAATTCACATATATAGTATCATACAGAATATATCATAATACATAATATAAAATACTTTCTCCTGTTTTATTTATTACCAAATCTTTTTTCCTTATATTTAGGTATGAGCTTAAGTCCAATAGTTTGTTTAGTTATGGTTTAGTTGTAGAATAAAACTTATGTAGGCCACTATTTATAATAGCATTGATCAAAAATACTTGTAAATTCTACATTTAGTACTTAGAAAAATGATGACATTTTCACGAATTCTTTTTGCATTTCCTTTTTTCTGAAAAATCTAAATTGAGATGACTTCATTATTTTTTAAACACTGTATTTTGGGCAACTTTTCACTCCTCATTAGTTTATTATTTTAATGAGTGGCACCTTCTGCCATCCACTGCAGGTATGATATAATACTCTCTTCCACCTAATTCCTTAATTTCCCAATCCAAAACTAAATCCTAGTTAATCCCACTCTGGGTAACATTATAACATTATTCTCATTGCTTCCTGTGACCAGAAGGAATCTACAGCAATAACTTGAAGATATTCTTTCCATTTTTTCCCAAACAAGCTTGAACATTCTGTTCAAGTAGTAATTAATCCAAAGAACAAAATAACACCCCTGTTTCAGTACTTGGACCCTGAAGCATAGTTTTCTAACAAGTACATTTGTGTCCTTTTTTTTTCTTTTTTCTTGTTATCTGTGCCTGATCCTGAAGCTTGTTTTCTTTCTCCCATACATTAACCCACACATCCATAAGCAGCAGTGTGTGTGCTTGTTATCTGGAACATACATAGTGGCTGAAAGAAAATAAGTTTTTTAATTTTGAGCTAGTTCCTCATTCCCTGACACCCAGTATGTTTCTGAACACCTCTCTCTGCTGCTCATCTGGTGTATGCTTAAGGAATATCAACTAGTTTTAAAATTTGATACTTGGATTTTTTCAGTCTTAAATTTAATACTGAATATTTAGGAAAGCAAAAGTACTGAAGTAAATTTGGTATTTTCCAAAAACTAAATGTGAATCATTTGTAGATTATCAGCTGTGTGATCTCATCCATGATATGCTCCCTTCATTAAAACAGATAATCAAGAATCTAGTATGATTGCTATAAAAATGGGAAACATCTGTATTCATACACTTGGATGATTCTCCTCTGCTTAATTGCTTTCTGTGTAATTTCAAATAGTGAAATAACCTGGTCTAATCAAAATTCTAGGCCAAATTTTATTTACTAAAGAGCTTAGATATAATACATGTTTCTCACTAAATTCAGTTCCAAACCAATGCTGAATAACCCTTTCTAGGTAGATATTTATGTAATTGTGGAATCTAGACAACATGAAATTGTCGAATTTTTTTCTCCTTATCTTCAAAATAGTCTTTAAATATCAGCAGTTAATTGCCACAAAATAGATGATCATGCAGAGGAGTTTTTACCATTTGGGTATTTTGGAGATTGTTTGTTTGTTTGTTTTAAGTAGATTACCCTTTATCCTTCTTCCTCCCCACACATACATATAGAATTTTCAGTTTTGTGTAATAGAACAGTGTTTAGTCAGAGCATATTCATTTTTTGAAAAATTTGTTTGTAATTTTAAATTGCCCTGTATTTTATGCTAGTTAATTCAAAGGAGCCTCTTCTACTGCCACACAATCTCTGTTCCCTCTGTACGCTCAAAACAGTGGAAGAGACTGTTGGGCCAGTAGGTGTGCAGCTGCAGAAGTACCTTCCTTATAACAGTGCTTTATGAGGTTGCTGCTCCCATCACTCTGCTCAGTAAAATTAGCTCATCTTGGTAAGTTGTTTCGACTTCACCAGGACCTGAAGAAGAGGCAGAAAAACCTGTGAAAACTAAGACTGTTTCTTCCAGTAATGGAGGGGAAAATTCGAGTCGCAGCGCAGAGAAGCGATCAGCTGAAGAGGAAGCCGAAGACTTCTCATCCAAGCCTGTGCCCTCAAAGGTGGCCAAGTTTGGGTTTGCCATAGGCAGTCAGACGGCAAAGAAAGCACCCGTCATTTCCATCAAACTTGGAGCGAGTGTGAGTCATTGTTTTGAACTGGGTATTCACAGGGGATGAGTAGAAGCTGGGAGGGAATCAGAAGATTGTTTGAGAATCCTATATTAAAAATAAATATTAAAATAAAATTTTATCTGAGGTGTAACCTGTGGTTATATGTGGTTATGTGTACCTGCATGTGAGTATGGAAGTTTAGATTCATATTGTTCAGGAAAGGTTAGTGAAAAACCCAGAAGAGCCTATGATGCAGAATCGTAGGAAATGAAAATTTAATTAGTGTCCCTTTAAATGGAACGGAGCTTTAAAAAATATCTTCAGAGAGGAGAAAAGTGTTACCTTCATCTAATTCTTTTGGGCCTGTAGAATCAGGACCCTGGGTCTGTCTTACTTTGTTGTACTTCTCAAGAGACATGTTACTGCAAAGACCTATGGATAGAATAGATATTGAAGAAACTATGGGGAAATTTTTCCCATGGGAAAGAATGCTCAAGGTAGGACAGTGAAAAGCACCTTGTATCATTTGTTCCCAGAATGTTCCCATCACTATTTGATCACTATGTCCCATTTAATTAAATCTTCTGCTGTCACTTAACTTTGTTTTTAGCTCTCCTAGTATTGAACCACCTCTTGTTCATCTGTCACTTCTTTACCACCCCCAGTTGATCCTTTGTCTTAACCCACAAGACTCTAATTTGGTCATCCATATTCCACTTGGTAGGAGAACATTGCTCTAAGACCTGGTTTTGTGTCTGTCATCTGATTCTACCATTGTGTGCACAAGTAATAAAAATGTTCTGTTTAAGCCAGGAAAAGACAGTACTGAATTCATTCTTCAATAATTCTGGGGCTATTAGTCAAATTTTTGAGTCCAGTAATGCTGGGATGTTTTTCCCTATCAATATCCCTGGGCATCAACTGTGGGGAAAATTTTTCTTGATAATTTTGTCCAGCTAAATTTAGATGACCATTCTAGCCTTCCAGCACCCTTTTGGATCTCAGTTCTCTTATCATATATCATAGATATCTTGCCCAGCTTCTTTTTGTTTACAAATTCTATAAGCATGTCAACTATTTTCAATCAGTTCTGCATTCATCTAATTGCGTTTTCATCTAGCATATATCTTTATTGTCTGTGGAAATTTTGTGAAAGTTTATCATATATCTTGGTGAATTCTGGATATTCTATATCTGTAGCTTTTCAGTCTGATAACCCTGGCAAGAAAGGAAATGTGGTTGGTCTGGCATGGTTTGTTTTTAATGAGTCCAGGCAAAATCTTATTGACCATCAGTTTCCTTTCTACTTGCTCACAAATGAACATTGAATACTCCCATGTAGAATTTTTCCAGCCTTATATTTTGCTGAATTTTCCTTCCTTTGGAAATGAGAAAAATATTCCCATTTACAGTCCTGGGGCACCCTTCCATTCAGCAAAAATGGAGCAATCACATCAAGATCTTTCCTTGAACTCATTTCAGTAAATTAATTGTTCCTATCTCTCACTTACTGGAATTTGGTTCCCTGGTAACTATTTTTCCCTCTCATTGTTATGAAGACTCTTCTTGATGAAAAGAGAAGTAAAATAGGAACTGAATGTTCTGTTTTCTCTAGGCCATCTGTTACCATTCCTTTCACTCCAGATAGAAGGCCTGGGCTGTCCTTGTTCTTTTCCCCAGTGTAACATTTCTGTTAAAAACAAAACCCCTTTTCATTTATTCACAAGCTAAAGCTAATTTCAGACTTTAAGCTTCCTGATACGGTTATAGGACTAAACCATTCTTGCATTTTTAAAATTACTATTTTTTTTTTTGTATATTCCCTCATCAGTGGTGAGGGCACAAATGGAAAGAGTTCTTGGATTTGGAGCATTTCCTGGTTTCCAATCTTGTCTCTACTACTTGATCCTTGGGCATGTCACTTGCTTTATTTGGACTTCATTTATAGAATTTCCTCATTTATAAAATGAAAAGCTTAGGCTAAATTATCTCTGAAATCTTGTAGCTATAAGTCTGCAATATTTAGCCGTCACAGTTTTGTCATTATGATTTCATTTTGACAATCTCCAATCCTTCTTGAATTGTTTTGTTTTGTTTATACTCTCATGCTTTATCTTTTCTTTGAATTTAAGAAATCTACTTTCAAAATTTGAGGCATACTAGAAAATAATAACCAAAATTATTAAATTATGTAAGGGCTGCAGATTTGTTACTCGGCTTGAATAGCACATGATAAAAACACATTCTTCATCTTTATTTGGAATTTTAAGAAAAGGGATGTTGGCTTCTAAAAGCTAATGTAAACATATGTAATACATACACAATGTGAACATACACTTTAAGATATCAAATTTTAAGCTCTTAGAACCTTGGTAAAACCAAGTAATTAAAATATTTTGCCAGTAAGGAATTAAGTATTAACTTAATGTTAGATGACATGGCATTAGTACTAGGTTTTTAAGTAAGACAGAAATCATCTAAAATTGTTCCTCTGTTGATGCTATTTAGTTCTAACTGTCATATTTGGCAGCACTATTTTCTGAAGTTAATTTAAAAAAAAACACCACTTTACTGCCAGCTACATATATTCTAGATTACCATTCAAGAATGATTCATCAAAAATGTTATCTGGGTTTCTTTCCAACTGTTTTCAGTAATCTTGATAGGTGGTATTTTTTTGGGGAAAAAAATCCATTCTAACAGGCATAATCATTACCCCCCCAAAAGTGGTCTTTTTGTTAGGTGAATTTTAAGGGTGGGATTTCAGTAGGTTTTTTTGTTGTTTTCTTTTTACTTTTAAAATATTTTTATTTAATTTTAATCTAATTTATATTTATATGTAAATATAATTATAGATAAATATTTAATTTAAATATGAAATTTAGTGTTTTAAAATGTGTAAAAATGAAAAGTAGACCATTTGTTACCATTCCTCCCTTAATTTAACATCTTTGTGTATTAAAATTTTGTGCAGCCTACTACATGTATTAAGGCTAATACTAGCAAGTGATTGGTTAGTTAAGGGCTTTGTGACAGATTTCACTATTGTATGGATTGATTATTTGTGTAATCAAGACTCCAAATAATTCACATTTTTGGTTGATACTATTTTAAAAGATCATGTCTTATAGCTACATAAAATCAGTCAGCAAATGTATATTCAGTGCCTGGTATCCACATGGCATTGGGTTGTCCTTCAGAAAACATTCTCCACAAGATCAAATATATGAGACTTTTATGAGTAAAAGGTGATTTAGGGGTTAGCATATAAATATCCAAGTTGACTTAGGTCCATAACACCTAATAATAATGCTATATTCTTAGCATAGGGCACCTAAAAGATGAGATTTTCTTTTTTTTTTTTTATTTTAATTAAGATGAGATTTTCCAAAGTAGTAACTTTATGCTTAAGATATTTTGAAAATAAAATACCTTTTTTTCCTGTTTTTTTCTTTTCCTATTTTTAATGCCAAAAAAGTCACTGTTTTCCTCTTTGTTTATCTAATGTTCATCTGTTTTGATGTGTATTTCTCTTTTAGAAGCCTAAAGAAACTGTTCCAACTCTTGCCCCTAAAACCCTTTCAGTAGCAGCAGTTTTCAATGAAGATGATGATGTAAGTCAATGGATAATTCTGTTTCTTAATCTTAAAATCTCTAAGTACACTACTCATATTAAAGAATTTTTGTACTTCAAGGAGACTAAAACTCTGACTTCACAAAAAAAAATTGGGTGATAGGGTAGAAAATAGCAAGGTTGTATTCAGTCTGTCTTTAATGCCTGTTACGTGTCAAGCACTAGGGGTATATTTAGAAAAATAAAACCGTCCCTTGCCCTTGAGCTTACATTCTGGGGAAGGAAGGTGGGAAGAGACTGGCAGGTTCACAGATAAATACGTTTTGGGTGTTAAAAAAAATCACTACACACTGATAGTAGCAGAGAGATACTAACAACCAGGAGAATCAGGAAAGATCTCTTGAAGGAGGTGGCACTTGAACTGAGCTTTGAAAGGACCTAAGCTATTCAAGAAGCTGAGAGGGGAAGAAAAACATTTCAGGGGTAGGGGTCTTTTTTATTAATAGTATGAATAGATATCCCCAGAATTCTGAACCTTTCTGGTGGCATTTGTGAGAATTGTAGGAGAAAGGAGATGGGTGGGTGGTGGGTGGTCTTTTGGTGTTTGCAGAGGGGAATTCTGTCTACCTCAGGCTTGGAGGTAATCCAGCAAAGAAAGGAGGGGTGACTGATAGGTATTTAAGCAAAGGTTGAATAACTCGTTATCAGGATTGCAGTGGGAATTCATGGGCCGCCCCTGAGTTGACTGAAGTGAAGCCCATCTTCACGGCCCAGATTTTGAGAGTCTTAAGAGTTTGGGGATAAGGTCTCAGAGCCTTGTTTTTTACTGTCCGTGAAGGGAATTTCAGATGAAGATAAAGTAGCTCCTGAAAGATACTTACTTGTACCTAAGGTCCGATTTCCTTATGGAGTGCCAGCTCCTGTCTGTGTAATGTGTCACGGTTTGCCCAACACTTTATGTACGCGTTATCTCATTTTATTTTCACAACTCCTCTGTGTGGTAGGTGCTGTCATTTTCCCTATTTTATAGATAACTGACACTCAGAGGCCAGCATAACAGGCCAGCAGTCTATCTAGGGTTACACAGCCATTAAGCAGCTGAGGGATTTTCAAGCCCTTTAACTTCTGGGTCTTCTTGAAAGGACGAATGAAAACGTATTTAGGTGTTGTTGATGTGAGTAGAAGGGAGATAAATACTGACATATAAACACATGCTATAAACATATTTTGATTGATAAAATCATACTAATTTCTGGTCTTTAACTGTTTGACAATTCCAAGGAATTTGGTGGTGAGATTTTCCCTTTTGTTGGATCTTCAGTAATTTGAGGGGAGAAGGGAGTACTTTTGCAGTGCTGGGCAAAGCACTGGATTATACCTTACAGTGGTTTCTCTGGAGGGTTGCAGCTGGGTGGCCAGGTGAAAGGAAAGGCCAGTTGAGGGGTGGCATGGGGTGGGGTGAGCTGGGGTTGTATGTCTGAAAAATAGGTGGAGATTAATCATTCTAGGTGTTGTAGCAGTAAAGGACATTGCCTCCTTGCGATTAAGGTTTTATTTGCGTCGTATAAAATGAATACATAGGAAAACAAATAACTTTCATTTATTACCTGATAACCTTGTTTTGGTTAGGACAGTCAGTTACTACTAAAATTATTTTGATAGTTTTTTTCCCCCTTCTTCCATGTCATAGTTGTGCCATGATTCACAATAACAAGGAAAAAAAATATGTTCTGTTATTACAAAGTGCTTGCAATTTTTTATAAATTAAAGACTTTAAAAAGTTATTGCTTACTAAATAGATTTTTTAAATTTCCATCCTTAAAAAACCTGGCACTTATTTACAGTCATCCATAGCTTTTTAAAAAGGAAATGCTTGTAATTTTGCACCAGCATTTTATCTGTTATAATTTTTTCTCAGAGTGAACCAGAGGAAATGCCTCCAGAAGCAAAAATGCGAATGAAGAATATTGGAAGGTATTTAAATTTTTTGCATACGTTAAATTATTAGCTAATCATTGTAAACAAACTTCTAAAAGAGCTGATGTCATTGAAGGATATTGTTAGATCCTAATATCTCTTGGGACAAAGTCACATAGGAAAGTTTTACTACCATTTTACTTCATTCAAGGAATTGAGAGGGTACCATAATTTATTTTAGGATAAAGGGAAATCACATACTTTATGAGCAGTCAAAAGTTCTTTATTTCTTTGCTAATGGAAAAAAGGTTCTTTGAGGAAAAAAAATTATATGCATATAATTAAAAACATTTTCTCCTTTCAGATGATGCCAGATGGTCTTTAGTTAAATACATTAAATACAAAATGGATTTTAAATTTTTTTAATTTGGTCAGCCACTAGATTATTAACATGGAATTTTCCCTATCTTCTCTTCTGTTTTTGCAAAATTATGCCTCAGCACCTTATAAGGATTTGCATGACCTTAAAGTAATCCCAGAAAGCAAACCAAATTTTGAAGATACTATAGCCACAGAATAGAGGAAGATATCTGTTCCACAAAGGGCAAAGGAGCTGGAGTCTGAAAAGTGAAGGTTATTTAATTTTAAATTGGATCGTGCAAATAAGAACACTAGGACTTCTAAAAGAATTCAGATTTATAAGTAAATTTTTTAAATGATAATATTAATTCAAACTAATTTCGGTACCATTTTGGTTTAAAAAATAATAATTAATGTTAACGTTTCACTGTATGGCATCATGTTATTTTTCCTTTCAGAGATGATCTCTTTGCAGAGGTAGGGACAGCACATCATTTTTTTAGGTTTACTTAGACCAGTGGGGTATAGGAAAAGTGTCATACGTAGAAACACTAAAGTATGAGAAGATGAGGTGGTTAGGATTAGGAGAGGGAGGAGATTTAGTGGATAGAGTATTGGCTTGGAGTCTGAAGAGACCTAGACTCAAATCCAAGATTTCACACTAGCTGTTTGACCATAGACAAATCACTCAAACTCTTAGTTTTTTCTCATCTATAGAATGGGAATAATATGCATGCTATCTGCCTTACAAGATTGTTTATGAAGAAAACACCTGAAATCTCGATGTAATTATGTGAGCTGTTATCACAAGCTTATTAGATACACACACACACAGTTTATAACTAGTTTGTGTTTTAGAACAGATTTGAACTCAGGTCTTTCTGACTGATACTTCTGTTGCTTGCTTTAGAAAACTTGATGCAACTTACAGTTGCAGAGAGGAGATTGAGAGGGAATTGAAGGATGAAATTTTGATGCTCTCTCTATTACAGTGCTATCTGAAGGTCTTTAAACTGTTTAACAACTCTGTCTTTTCCATAGGGATACACCAACATCAGCTGGACCAAATTCCTTCAATAAAGGAAAGCATGGATTTTCTGATAACCAGAAGCTGTGGGAACGAAATATAAAATCTCACCTTGGAAATGTCCATGACCAAGATGATGACTAAATGATGTGTTTCAAGATTTGGGTATGGGGTGGGTGTGATGTTAAAAGGAACAGTTTCCTTTTTTTTTTTTTTTTTAAGAGAAAAAAAAAGAATGGTATAAGACTAT
>CM053588.1:270853205-270863856 GCA_028646515.1 Pseudochirops corinnae
AGGCAAATTGGAATGAATATCTTGGTAATGTGTAGACATCAAGGCACATCCTTTTCTTGTGCTTTAGGAACAATTCACCTGTGACCTCTTTAAAAAAAATTGTGCACTTTACAATTGTTCCAAACACTTAAAAGTTTAGTTATACTAATTACATCTTAAGTAGTAGCTTCTTAGGTGGAGCTACCGAGGGCTTCCCCTTGGTGATTTTTGGAAAGGTGGGAGATTGGTCAACTCGAATACAGATGCTGACATTTTAAAAAATACACGCACTTGAATAAATGTAATTTTTAGCTTCCACGTAATCTACTTTTTATTGAATTCATTTTCAATAACCCAGGTGGGTTACAAATTACTCATTTTTTTAAATCAGTGCACTGCAGTGAGGGCTGCAAAGAGTTTTCCTTATTACTGAACTTGCCTATTACACAGCATTCTTGTAACTTATTTGCATGTGTTGGTGGTTATTCTGCTTCTGAACTGATTCAGCTTTTCAACTAAATTAAGCAATTAAACATGATAAAAGGGCTGAAAACAGCAAACCTAGTTGTGACTTGTTCATGCTATAGCAAAAGAACAAGATTTTCCATTCATTGTACTAAAGTTAACATGGAAGGAGTTTCCTCATTAACAAATGTTCAGTTTCAACAATAACAAAGCTCTCCACCCTCAGGGCAAATCTTCTTGCCTTGAAGAGATGACAAAACAAGGCCTATTTTGCTGGACATACTATGCAGTTGCATGGCATTAAAAAAACAAACAAACCTAGGACTAAATATTCAATTATAAATTGCCTACATAGTCAAGTGCAAACTTGATTTATAACCATGTGGCTCAATAAGTGCTTTAAAATGAAATACAATCCTTGTCTTGGAAGGAATTGAATTTAAATGGTAAGTCACAAATCACAGATTTTAAGACATTAAAAGCTAATATGGTATACAACAGTGTACTTACAGACACTAGTAAAATGCTTTAGTATCTGAATTTTCTTTTTGATTTGTAAATAGGGCAAGCCAAATATAATTTTACCTCCATATTTTGACAGAAAGCCTAGTGAAGAATTATCCTTTTAAACTCAAAACATACATTCAAAATAAAGTGAAAACAGGACCAAAACTATACAATTCTAAGTATAGTTTTTATAAAAATTAATCCATTAAAAGTTACACCATGATAAACAATTAAATAGAAAGATTTGTTTCAAATTTCTCTATATTAGGATAACTAAAATTGGTGGGGGGAGAGAGAGAAATTTCTTGACAGTATGTTTAGGCTGGACAGACTGTTTAGCAATGCTGATAGTGTGTCATCAAGCAGCAAAAAACCTTGAAATAGGGACTCTGAGCTGTAAGTCCAATGCTGTAAACATGTGCAAGTTTATGGCACAGGAAGAGTCATGACTGAAATTTCCTCTAGCTCTGTTACTGTGCTCACTCTGGTTCTGAAACATGTGCCACTTCAACTTCCACTGTTTCAATAGCTTCTGTTACTTCAGATATTTTCTGTCCTTGTTGCTGTGCCAGTACATAATTAACTACTTGCATTATACTTTGGTCAGAAAGAGTTGATACCGATGCACATTCCTCAGTAGCTGCAACAGCTTCAATAGCTTCAATGGTTTCTCCGGTCACTACCACAGTCTCAATTTCCTGAGGACCAATGCTTTCTTGTTCTTGCATACCTGATGTTAAGATACTAAAGGCATGTTCCACCTGAGTTCCCTGGTTATGAAACTGAAGGGTATCTTTCTCCAGCATAATCTTGCAAGGCACATAATCCCTGTGGAATTTGGTCATGTGCTTCCGGAGTGTTCGAGCATCAATATAAGCTTCATTGCATACAGGACAGACATAGGGCCGTTCACCTGTGTGTGTCCTTACGTGGCGTTTCAGGGAACGTGCATCAGCCCACGCAACCCCACATGTTAAGCATTCAAATGGCTTAACTCCTATAGGAAGAAAAACATAATATATTAAATAGTAGCCAGGAAATTATTTTAACTTTTACAGTTAGCCACATACAGGTCTAAGTTTTAAGGTTACAGAAGTCTAACTTGCTTTATGGTAGCTGATAAAATGAACATATTAGATCAAGATTATATTCTGTGTTTTGGGGGGAAAACATGTTAATCTATAATTTCTCTCTTAGATCTATATCTTACACATAACATGATTTTTAACAAAGTCACATGGGCATAAGGAGATGGATCAGTTTCTATTACATATAAAATATAATGTCCAAAACAAGTTGCTGCTTCTTTATGATTCTCTTCCTATGCCTTTTTTATGATGCCATCATCTTTCACCAAGTTTGCACCTCTGGAGTTTTCCTTGATACCAGCTCCTGCTCCTCCCCCCACTGCCGATCCAATCAGCTGCCAAATCTTACTGATTCTCCCTCCACACATTCTACGAACATATTATGTTCTCTCTCCTCAGTCACTGCACTTGTTCAGCCCTCATCAATGACTCCCTATTCTTTTTTAGGATAAAACAGAAACTCCTCAGGCTGGGTCATTTTAAAGCTCTACACAATGTGGTTACAATCTAGTTTTTCAGATTTACTTAATGTTACTCCCCACCCCCTTCACATACTATGTTTTAGTCGAACTGGTGTAACTAGTTAGTTGTTCCTTGAACTCAATATTCCATCTCCCATTGCTGTGCCTTTGGCACATGCTGTCACCCCACATCTAGGATTCACTTCCCATTCATCTTCACCTCTTAGAATCCTTGGGTTCCTTAAAGGCTCAACTTAAGTGCCATCTCTTATTCAAATTCAACTTGAAGCTTTCTGATCCCCCCCACCGCCAGTCCTTAGTTCTCTTTCCTTCCTCAAGCTGCTCTGTATTTCCTTCTCTATGTACAAACAATCTACACAAAGTAGAATATAAACTCCTTGAGGGTGGGGACTATTTTATTTTTGTCTTTTTAAACCCCCCTTGCTACCACACCCACTGCAGTGTCTTGCACAGTGGCACTTATTATAAACAAGTATAGTAAAATCTTTTATTCCTGAGGACTGAAGGAAATGCTGTAAATAGCAATAAAACTATAAAGTGGGGAAAATTACCTGGTTTGTTGCTTATAAACAATCAACATTCTAAGAGATATTATGTCCATTGTACAGTGATCACAACATTTTTCTCACTGCAGATAAAACAACCTTCTCAATGACGTGTCTATTCTACTGACTCTGTGATGGTCAGTTCAAGAGAAAGATGGAAAAGTATTAGCTCTTAATGCACACCTGATGCAGAGATCCTTTATGGAATTTGCTTGGGGAAGTTATGTACAAAATACATGCTAAATGCTTTTTGTTACTTTCTCTTTTTTAAATAAAGTTTTTATATTTATTTATTTATTTGGGGGAGGAGGAGAAGGCATGGCAATTAGGGTTAAGTGATTTGCTGTAATGATAAGCTCCAATGTGAAGCAGGAATTGACCAGAGACCTGGACAAGGACCTGGGAGCTATCTGCCTGTGAACCCAGGTGACAGTTTGGTGAATCCAGGTAGAATCTGGGACCATGGAAGGGGATCCAAGGAATCCAAGAAACCACCCTCAGTCAAGCTGAAAGAAGACTTTACTTGGATACTGTGTACTGACCAAGAAATTGTAAATTTACTAGTGACCTAGGGGTGGAGGGTCTGTGTATTTTCTAAATGACTGAATAGTGAATGATGAAAGATGATTGAATGATCCAAGTTCATATAATGATTGACCGACTAAATGATCTACTTAGTGACTGATGACTGAATAAGTGACTGAGTTAACGTAGTGTGTCCCATGAGTGGAGAATTCTGACTATTATACTTTGTGTTCCTTGAGGAGGCAAACCTCCTTAAGGATAATTGAATGACTAAGTTATTAAATGATTGTTCCTTGTTGAAAACTTTGTGACTACTGTGGTGGAAACTGTGTGGTCATTTTCTGTGATAAGTTGTTGTGAATGCTGTACTTTGATTTACTGTAAATGTTTTGCATTGATTTGTTATGGAATAGAGTATTTGCTATAATATGTAATCAGAACCTTAAAAGCTGTTAACAGTAGTATTTTTCCGGAAAGCTGCTAGTGCTTGACTTTACACTTGCCCAAGGTCACACAGTTAGTAAATGTTAAGTGTCTGAAGTCGTATTTGAACCCAGACCCTCCTGACTCCAAGGCTGGTGCTCTATTCACTGAGCCACCTAGCCGGCCCCTTGATATTTATTTTTGACAATTATTTTTTTAAAATTTTGAATTCCAAATTCTTTACTTCCCTTCTATCCACTGAGAAGACAAACAATATAATACTCTTTATATACGTGAAATCATGTAAAACATTTTCATATTAGCCATATTGTTTTTTTTTCATCAAGAATCCTTTGGCACTGTTACAGATCATCATACTGATCAGAGGAGCTGAGTCTTTTACAGTTGATGATCGCTACTATATTGCTGTTATTGTGTACAACATTCTTCTCTTGCTTCCGCTTACTTTATTTTGCATCAGTTCAATCAAGTTTTCCCAAGTTTTTCTAAAACCACCTCTTTCCCCATTTCTTATAGCACAACAATATTCCATCACAATCATATACCACAAATTGTTCAGCCATTCCCCAATTGATGAGCATCCCCTCAATTTCCAATTCTTTGCCACAACAAAAAAGAGCTGCTATAAATTATTTTTGCACATATAAATCCTTTTCCCTTTTCTTTGATCCCTTTGGGATACAGACCTAGTAGCAGCATTGCAAGGTCAAAGGGTATGTACAATTTTATAGCCTTTTGAGAATATAGTTCCAAATTGTTCTCCAGAATGGTTGCACCAGCTCAGAACTCCACCAACACGATTAGTGCACCTATTTTCCCTCATCCCCCCAGCACTTATCATTTTCCTTTTCTGTCACATTAATAATTTGATAGGTGTGAGGTAGTACCTTGTAGCTGTTCTAATTTGTTTAGATGGTTTTTATTGCTTTTTAAGCCAACAATAAAGCCCCTGATAAGTGGGAACAAATTTTAAGAATTCAGTGAATAAGTAACACAGAAAACTTCACAAATAGGTAAAGTTAGTCTAAGAGCAGCAATTACCTCTCAAATATTTCATATGTAGGGACAGGGGAGGAGAGGTAACATAGACTAGAAAAAAAGACAAGACAGACTTTTCCAAAGCCTACTTGCTGGGGGCTCTGAAATCTCCATATGTGAAGCCTTTTCCTGGACTTGTACTAAAGACATTTCAGAGTATTAGTTAAATTGCTTAAGTACCTAACATGTACCTGAAATGATCCAGGGAGTCATCCTGTAAGTATGGGCAGGTCTAAGTAGATCTCAAAAGAGTTTTCTACTCATCCCTTTCCCCCTTCCATCTAATGGATGAAAATAAAAAATTATAACCCCAAATCTTCAAACCACACAACAGCATCTGAAATGTTACATTTTGCCAAAAACATCTATGGATACTGCATTCACATATAGAAGCTACAGATATATATATATGTAAGAAGAAAGTGAATTCACCTTAGGATACCACTGCTCTTGATGTGGGACATCTTTTATGGAAAAATTCTCTCCTTACAATTTATTATTACTTGGCGATATCTAGTGCATACTAAATACCTATTTTCTGAAGTCACCTTATCATAGTGTACTTTCTTCCTCTGTCAAGTGGGAAATCTTAACAAAGTTCAGCTTAATAGGTTTTGTTATATATCAAGACGTTTATGCTTTCATCAAATTTATTAGAATAGGATTCTATTTGTAACTAAGATGAGCCAATTGTACAGGCATGTTCTAGAGCAGTGGTTCTCAACCTTCTTAATGCCGCGACCCTTCAATACTCGTATCTGGACATATCTGCATGTGGGCAGACCTGCCTGGAGACAGGCAGGAGGAGCGGTGTCTCGGTTCCTAAGACCATCGGAAATATATGTTTTCCGATGGTGTTAGGCGACCCCTGTGAAAGGGTTGTTGGACCCCCAAAGGGGTCGCGACCCACGGGTTGAGAACCACTGTTCTAGAGTCACAGCATCAGTCACTTCCAACAGGAAACAAAAGGGATGGAGCCCAGTGGGTTCACAAACAATAATGGTAAAAAGGTAGAAAATGAGTGGAAAACCAGTTCTAAAAGGGCATTCCTTCTATATTAACACATTTAAGCATATATGGCCTACTACCTTCATGGTTGTTCATGTGTCTTCTATACTCTCGTAGCTGAGTGAATTTTCTTCCACACTGTTCACACACACGTTCCAGATTCTGTTTTGCTCTTCCTTTCTTCCCATGAGTAGCTTTCTTCACATGTCTTCTATACAAGGCTTTTTCATAGAATTCCTTACCACATACATTGCACCTAAAATATGATACATGCTTTTACTCAATACATTAAACATCAGAAAAACCCTGAGACTCAGACTTGGAAGTACTATGTAATATCTTAGTTCAGATCAGAGATTGCCTGAGATTACTCACCTATAAGGCTCCGTGACAGAATGAGACTTCACATGGGAATACCAATCTTTCTTCCAACTGTAGCATTTTTCACAAAATTGGCATTGGAATGGCTTTACACCAAGATGTTTGTTCATGTGCTGGCGCAGATCTCGAGCTTCAAAGAAACTTTTTTCACATCTGCAATATGGAAATTTAATCACCAAACTGAATCATTCTTATTCAAAACAAGTTTTCATTTTTTATTGATGCCTTTTTGTTTTTATATCACACTGATTTTTTGATACATCCCTCTGCCTTTCCTCCCCTATATGCTATCCTTTATAACAAGATTTATAAAGAAATAGAAAAAGCAGTTCAGCCAAACCAACCAACACATTAATCATGTCCAGTACATGCTACATTTTATATCTCTAGTCCCCTAACTCTGCAATGAAATAATTGATGGAAGTCCACTATTTCAGCTTTTCTCTGGGTCCAAACTTATTCACTGTAATTATACAGTGCAAAACAAGTTTTTATAAACATAGTAAGTTTATGGAAACCCCATCGTAGCGTGACATAAATTTAAACAAAGAAATTCTACCACATTTACATTTTTGTTAAATAACCAAACAGAACAAATGATGTTGAAATTAGTTGAACGTTTTATATTCTAAACACTTACTGAGTACACTGATAACCTCGAACTTCAGGCTTTGGCTGATGTTTCTTTAAGTGCTTGCTGAGTCCAGAGCCCCTATGAAAAGACTTTCCACAGATTGAGCAAAGGTATTTTGACTCTCCTGTTAAAATAAAAAACCTGTCAAGTTTGAAACTTAGGCTCTTTATCAATTGTATTTTTCCTAAAAGTCTCATATATTCTGAACTTAAGAACCTGCACCCCCCCAAAAAAAAGGCATCTGAAACCTTAAACATCGCTACTCGTAGTTTTAAAAATGTATATCAACTTTAATAATACATTAACAAAAAAATGCTCTATTTTCTCCTGAATTCCCTTCCTGTTACATGACATAATAAATAAGCAAATATGACCTTTGCTGACAAAATAAAAGGTCTTGAGAATGTATATAATGTTATTTAAATTTATGTAATGTGATATAAAATAATGAAGTGCTACTGAATTAATAGTAACTTTTTGTCATTTTATATATACTTTCTTAATCAATAAATAATCAATAATGAAAATCATTATCATGTTGGGGATTATAAAATTTTTTTATGTTAAAAAGGGGTACACATACTCAAAGATTAGTTATTAACTCTATTAACTGCCTACGGCCCAATTTTTTATAAGCAGAGCTTAATTTCCTTAAGGTACTGAAGTTATAACCCTACATCTTGAAGCTGTATTATTTAAGCAAAATACTGTTAGTAGCTCCTTTTTAACAGTGGAAAAAATATGAGCTATCCCAAAAACAAATAAGCCAACCCAATTTTTCCTTTCCCAACATAAAACAATTTCCTACACTGGAGAAAGCTTTTTAGTCTCAATTACTTTCCAGAACAAAAAAAAATACATACACTCCCATACATACATAGCATATCAGTAGAGCTGGTCTCAGTACCTGTATGAATGCTCATATGTTCTTGAAGACTACGCTTGGTGACAAAAGACTTAACACAGAGTTCACACTGGAACTGCTTCTGTGCTTCATGGAGAGCCAGGTGTAACTTTAAACCATGCTTGTAAATGAAAGCTTTTCCACAGACCTATGAAAAGTTTTTTGTTAAAACTATTAGTTTAAAAAAAAAAAAAGGGAAAGCAAGTACTGTTTCTGAAGAACAAGAGACTATTCACAAGCCACTAAGAGGACTTTACTATTTTAAAGCCAGATTGTAAGGACTGACTGTTCCATCTGCAGAGCTATATATAGTTTCTTTGTCCATCACATTGCTCATGAAGGAACAACAGAGGTACCCTTACATTATTTAGTAAATGTCATGATAATAGCTCATACTGTCTCTGTGAAACAGATAATTTAAGTATTGGCCCTATTTTATACATGAGGAAACTGACCCTTAAGACACCGAAGTGATCTGTCTATGGTTAGTGTCCTGTGTTAATGTACACCAGACCCACTAATCCAATAGACTCAAATAGAATGACTTTGTTAACTAGAAATCAATTATGTTGCTAGATGTCCATGTCAGTTTAGACTCCCAGGAGAATGGGCAGCTTAGATGGATGCCAAAAATATACAAGGTCCAGGACTCTGCTTGAACCACAGATGCCCCAAGGAATGCTCTTTGGATCCTAGATAGTCCAAATAATTAGAATAATTAGAAGACCTTTAAGAATGACAGAATGGGAACCCAGGTTATGTATATGGCAGAGAAAATCAATCTGTTCTAGGAGGCTCAGATATGTCGAGACAAAAATCTATAGCTTTAAAAATTTTGAGGAACTCACCAAAGTTGAACTATTTACATGCCAACATGGAAAAACGATAATTGTAACTTATGAAACTTTTCTCAGTATGAGGATAGGTGAAGGGAATACAAATGTATATATATACATGTATACATACACATATGTCTATGTAGGAGGGTTTATATATACGTATGTGTACATATGTGTACCTAGAGGGCACAGGATCAATTGAATAGGAAGGGACGATACTTTAAAAGGTGAAATTCTGAGGTGGGAGAGGAATAGAATGAGAGGAGACAAGGAGAGACAGAATGGGGTTAATCATCTCATACAGAAGAGGCAAAGGATAATTGTTACAATGGGGGGGAAGAACAGGAAGGCAAAAGGGAAAGGGTCAACCTTACTCTCATTGAATTTGGCTTAGGGAAGGAATGACATAAACTCTAAACTGGGTATCTTGCCACACAGGAGAATAAGGGGGATGGGGATGACAGGTGGGATGATGGAGGGAAGTGCACGGTGGAGGGGAAAATTGCTGGAAGTACACACTTCTGTAAAGGGACAGGGACAGGGTAGAGAATAGAACAATGGGGGGTGCGAGATAGGAAGGAGGGACATATAATCAGTCTCTCACAATATGTCCACTGTGGAGATGTTCTGCATAATTACACATGTACAGCCTGTATTGAATTGCTTGTCCTTCCAGTAGGGGTGGGTGACAAGGGAGGAAGGGAAAGAATCTAGAATTTGAAGTTCTATAATCAAATGTTAAAAATATATATGTATATATATTATTAGTATTATTAACCACATGCAATTGGGGATTAAGATATACAGGCACTGGGGTAGGGAGACCCATCCTGCCCTACCAGAAAGTCAGAGGGGTAATGGGAGAGGACATAGGAGAGAGTAGATTGGGGGGAGGGGCTATATAGTAGGATGGCTGTTTTGGGGTGGTGGGTAGGGGAAAGTTGGGGAGAAAATTTGTAATTCAAAATCTTGTGGAAATGAATGATGTAAACAAGAAAATAAATAAATAAATTTTTGAAAAATTTGATAAATTTTGTTTAAACATAACCACCCCTTTCCTACCCACACCCAATTAAGCCCACTTACAAAATACATTTTCTGAGAAGTTTATTATAGGTTGTTAATAGAAAGGATGTGTTCTTTAATTTGGATATGATGGTATTTATGTCGATGGCTGCATTTCATCAGTTTTGTTGCACCTCCAGAGAATACTCATGGCCTGAGCAAAGCGTACTTCGGCAGAACTCTGTAATATGTTATATGTGAGAGTGACTCACAGTTATTCTACCATTAGAATATAATAAACCCATTCTGTCATCATAGTTCTGATCTTTTTCTTTTAACATATTACATCTATTCACATACACATACACATTTACCTGGCATGCATGTGGCTTGACACCTGTGTGTTTCAACATGTGTATTCTGAGAGAATATAGTTTGGGCAATGTCCTTCCACATATTGAACATATAAACTCCCGCTTGGTTCGACCCTTTTCAGTTGATGCTCCTGAGTCTTCTTCAGCAGTAGAAGAAGTGGGTACATCACTTTTCCGGGTATGTCGAATGAGGTGTGCTCGTAAAGAAGCACTATATTGAAATTCTTTTTTACACAACTAAAAAACAAAAAATTAAATTCAGTAACTTATAAATACATTTAATTTTAATCCAAATAAATGGAAATTCCATCAAATTCTCCCTCACTAAACATTTATTGAGGCTCTGCTTGCCATAGAGCTCTGGAAGACACATAAACATAAGACAAAGATTTGGTTCTGCTCCTCAGGTTACAGTATAAGTATATATAAATAA
>CM053588.1:270863956-270884281 GCA_028646515.1 Pseudochirops corinnae
TGTATAATCCTCATTTTCTATTTTACTTTGTATATTGAAATGCTCATTTTATTTGGTGTGAAGTTCAGAATAAAAAAAAATTCAAGAAACAATGAAATAAATGGTCAACAATTTTTTCTATTTGACATGGGGATATTTTTTTTTCTTGGTACTGTGCTCTTTTCCCCTCTTCCTCATATCTTATCACTCAGACGCTCTCTGCTACTCTCTCCTCCTTCACCCCAGTCTCACATTTAGAGGTAGCCTTACTGCTGCCCAAGACTAACCCCTCTACCTGCATAGGCGATCCCATTCCATCTTGTCTCCTCTGACAGACTGCCCTTTTTCCCCCACTTCATTACTTATTTTCAATCTCTGTATGTCTACTGGCTCCTTTCCTACTGCCCACAAACATGTCCATGTCTCCCAGTAATGAGAATGGGAATCTGAAGATCTTCCCTGCCCCTTAATAGACAGTTTGGAAGACCTTTCCTGCTTTGAAAGTAAATTCTGCCCCCAATAGGCTGAATGTAGTCACATGGAGCCTCTGGTGGGAGGAGTTTGCTGAAGGGAAGCAGAGCCCACAGGAAGCCAGTAGTCAGAGCCAGAGAGACAATGGGGGGGAGAGAGAGAAGTCTGTGAGTAAATACTGATCTTGTATTTGTTTGTGGGAAAGCTGAAGGATGCTGTGGCTCTCAGCATTATTATGGCTTCTGAATATCTTTGGTACTATGATAAAATCGGCTTACTGGTTTGGGGATTCAATTTTCTGGTGTCTAAATAAATGCTTCAGTTCTGTCCTATACCTGGAGAATCTGTTATATTTTGCGATCCACCATCATGCAATATTTATAGTCACGGTCTTTATCATGATTGTGAGCGCTGGAAATATTGCATTGGTGCTATACTCCCCCATCTTCAAAAAAAACTTTGTTTGATCCTTTTATCTTTGCTAACTATCATCCTATACTTCTTCTGCCCTTTGGGGTTAAAATCCTTGAAAAGGACTTTTATAGTTAATGCCTCCACATTCTTCTCACTCTCTTCTTTTTAAAAAATTTTTTTAAATATATTTTTTAAAAATTTATTTATTTACTACAATCCCTTGAGTTCCAAATTTTCTCCCCCTCCCTCTCCTCAACCTTTCCCCCCATGGCGGCATGCAATCTGATATAGGTTCTATTCTCACTCTCTTCTTAACCCCTTCCAATCTAGCTTCCAACTTTATCATTTCACCAAAACTGCTCTCCAAAGTCACTAATGATCTCTTAGTTGCCAAATACTCTTCTCAATCCACATTTTCCTTGACCTGCCTGTAGCCTCAGATACTGAGGAATTAAACAAAACCAAGAAAAATCCACAAGAAAACAAAAACATAATTTTTTTAAAAACTGCACAAAATAGTTACTGGAGAAAAATTAACCTAAAATAGGATACCAGCATATCAGAATAATAAAAAATACCAATCCATCAGATTCAAGCCATCATATATTTAGAGGTATCTTCTAAATAGCAGAAACTTACTGGGCACTTGTAATCTTTAGTTCTTTCATGTTTTAATGTGTGCATGATAAGTGCATAGCGTCTCTGAAAATCCATTCCACACTCATTACATCTGTATACTGTTTCTTCTTCTGTGTTCTCATTAGCCTCTCTTTTGGGCTGCTTCATTTTTTTCCCCCTTTGAACTAATTTCAGAGCAACCTAATTACAGAGCAGAAAACACATTTTAAAGGAATGTTGATTTTGATACCCTAGTTTCTCTACCATTTTGCTAATATTATTTGAAACTCCTAGAATGGCAATTAGGATCTCATGTTTCCCCCCAACAGTCAGTTACATCTTTTCTATAGGTATACTTTTTATGAACAAGTCAACTTCAATATTAGGTTAAAATGAGAAGTGTGCACACACACGGATCACCATACCTGCTGAACTGCTGACTTAGGATTGGCTTTCCTATTCTGAAGCTTTTTCTCTATTCCTTTGTGTAGTCGTATATATCCACCTTCACTAACAGAGCGCTGACGGAGCCTGCTTTTATAAGTGTCATCAGGGCTGAGGGCTGCCTTCTCTTGCTGTGCAACAGGGCTTCCTTGGACTTGTGCTGGTTGATTACGTTTTTGCTTGTGATCTTCTGCAACGTCCTCAGCACAGGTATCTTCAAATGACTTGCTATCCTCATCATTTTCCATTTCTTTGTCCACTGGAGTACTGGCGTCCCTTTCCTCTGCCACAGAGGGAGTGGGAAGAGCACTGGAAACTTTGTCATCTTTTCTGGTATCTGAAGTTTCTATTTCAAGAATTATCATGTTGCTGTCTGTCACTGTTTCAGACTTAATTCCAGAATGTGAATGGGTTATATTTTCTGTCTGTACTAAAACAGACTGAGACTCTGAACAAACCTGGGGCTCAACCTGCTGTGTACTCTCACCTTCCTGCCCATCACCTGGAAATTCTCCATTTATTGATGACACATATGCACTGGTTTCAAGATCTGGAGATACAACTTCTTCAGTGTTGCCCACAGTTTGCCCTATACCTCCATTCTGCTCTGGTAGACTTTGAGTAGATTCAACTGTTTGTACTTCACCTTTTTTGTATACAGTAATCTGCTTTTCTTCCATTAGCTTATGTACACTTTCACAGATTTCCAAGACTTCAGGCATGAAAAGGTGGCGGGCCAAGATGGCAACATCCGCCATGCTACAAAAGTCAAAACTTAACACTGAAGTATAAGCAAACTCCAACAAGGGAAGAAAACTTGACTTACAAAAGCCTGTACAGAACAAAGGAGGAAAGTGACAGATTGTAAAAGGAAAAATTACAAAAAAAACATATTGAGCTGGTGTAAATACTGATATTAACACTCTCCCATCACTAAAAAATAAAAGTCAAACATAACCCTTTATTCTATCCCCATACAATCCTGTCTCTGCTCTGACCGTGAACACTGGGGAATAGAACACAAAATAAATACCCATTTTCTTCTGTTATATTCTCTTAAAACAATTTATTGATATCTTCTGTTTTTAAATCACCTTCATTTCCAAATATATTCCTCCCTGTCTCCCTATGAAGACAGACATTCCTTATAACAAAGAATTGAAAAAGAATTTTAAAAAATCAGTGGAATCTGAGAATATTGCTGAACTCTCTTCCAATTACTCCTGTGAGGATAAATTTTTTTTTTGTTGCTTTTTTTGGAGGGGGAAGGTAGGGCAATTGGGGTTAAGTGACACACGGCTGGTAAGTGTTAAGTGTTTGAGGCAAGATTTGAACTCAGGTCCTCCTGACTCCAGAACTGGTGCTCTATTCACTGTGCCACCTAGCCGCCCCAAGGATAAATTATATGGATAAGAATAGTTCTTAATTCAGAACTGTTCATTTTATTCACTATCTGCTTTCATCATGAAAGGCTGCACTTGGATTGTTAAATGAGTGTGCTTCAGTGGTTCACTAGGGTACTGTGTAATAGTATTTTATGGGTTTTTATAGCAAACATTTCCCTTGCACATTGATCTTTCACTTGCTTTCAACTTTCTAAGAAAGGTAGAAAAGGGAAATACCCTTATATGTTTCTCTTTCTGCCTGAAGATATATAAAAGGTAGGAAAATGATCCCAAAGTGCTGTACACACTGCGTTCTGAAGGTGAATTGTTTAGTCTACCTAGTCTAAGATTCCTCCCCTCTATGCAGTCACAAAAGTCAAGGGGAAAAGAATGCCATAGGACTGAATATTAAAACAGTAAAAAACAGGCACCAACATTTTTGCTACCCTGTATCTCTTTTTGGTCTTTTGAAAGAATGGGAACATCTATACTAGTAATTACCAAGAGGGAAATTTCATCAGAAATGAATGCACAATTATAAATATACGATGTTATAAAATACCACTTACTATCACAAGTCCTTTCCTGGTCAATTAAAAAGTATTACAATTGTATACATAGCTTATATTACCCTATCTAAAATGCTACATTTTTCCAATATTCACTTGGAAAGTTAAAGGTGCTAAATCTCAGTCGAAGCACAGCAAATTTTCAAACGATTCATTTAAGCAAGGCAACAGACATAGAACCAGGATTATATTTGATTGAAAATTTACTGAATTTGATTGTTAAGACATATTTTCTAAATTAAGGTTTCAAAAACCAGATACAGAGATACTTTTCCAGTCAGATGTGTTAGCTACAAGATAACTGCAGACACATACAAACACATCAAGGACACTTATACTTTACTCCATGGCGTCTAAAAGTAAAAGCCCTGTGACAAATATCAGGGATTTTTCTGCTCTCATCACCATGGGTACTTACACCTTAAGTGGTGGGAATAAAAAAATGAGATACTTTTTCCAAGCCTTGTCCTGTGTATCATTCTTAAAATGAGAAAAAGTCCAAGCTAGTACAGCTCTGCTCCCTGACCCCTCTTAACTACAGCAAATATTCTCACTCTGGCTCCATATACTTCATATATATGAAGAAAAAATAAAAATAACTTAAACGTTTTACCTGACAAATCCACCACAGCTTCATGACTGGAAACAGCTCCCTTTTCTATAAAAAGGTCTCGGAAGTACTCGCTGTTAGCTGACAAAACAGACTTATGCGCTCGGTACTCTTCTCCCTCAATTAACAAAGTAACATCACAGAACTGATTGTTAAGTCTCTGCTGATTTAGCTGTTTTAAGACTGCTCGACAGTGTTTTGGTGAAGACTGTTTCACAACACCTTTAGTGTCAACCTATCAAAAAGAATTTCAAGATCAAAAGTTGTATGTTAACACTGTCTATCCCTGAAAATGTAAAACATCTCTCTTCATTCATGAATGAACTGTCATCAATTAATATAAGTTGGTGTTCTACTTCAACATCCTTTAAAATGTTTTTCAGTTTTTAGTTTTCATTTATTTTTTTCTTGCTCCCTCCTCTTCCTGCCTGGATCACTCCCCACACTCTACCCCCATCCCCAGAAATGAAAAAAAGAAAAAGAGCAAAATGCTAATGACAATTAAGTAGAGTCAAATGATGTAGACTGGCGATGGCCAAAACCGTGTCTCATTCTTTCATTAGTTTATCACAACACTCACCAACAGACTCAAGCTGTCCCCACTTTTTTTGCCTCTCTTTCCTCTCTCACCCATCACTATACACAGAAGTCACAAGAGGCTGTTAATTTACTACCTAAATTCTGAAGGGAAAAAATGATGGGGATATTTAGATAGGCTGAAAAGACATTACCAGAACACCTTTAACTTACCAACCTAACATGCAACTACTTGGTAATATTAAATAGACAAATGTACTTTTTGGATCCCTAATGCTAGTTTCTGGTTTAATATTAATGCCATTAGCCAAAGGTTCTTAGCGGTTTTAGAAAAATAAAATCCACTAGGACCAAATACTCTTATTATATTACTATAGTTACAATTTTAAAGCAGTGGTAAAATGCCACTTACAAATACAAGTTCATGTTTGGATATTGGCTTCTTTTTCACAGTCTTGGACACTGCACTGGGAACAGACGCAGGATTGCTTTGGTCATCATCTGTTTCATTGCTCTCTTCAGTAGATTCTAGTTCTAATCCCAATTCTTCCAACATTTCAGAAGTATCTGATATTGGGCGGGATCGATCCAACTTCTCCTGGCATTTGCTACACTCTTTAATATAATCTTTTACTTGCTTTAAAATACCTAAAGAGAAATGAGAATGAAAATATTATATGCAGATCTGCTCCCAATTTAAATTTAGAAGTGAGAAAAAACAACCTGTGGCTCACACTATTCAAGTCAAATCAACAAGGATTCCAAATTAAGCACCTGCTATCTGTCAAGTAGCGTACTAAAAGCTGGGACACAAAGAAAGACAAGAGAGTCCCTGCTCTCAAGGAGCTCAGTCTACTGGGGAGACTTCATGAAAACAACTGAGTACAAACAAAATACACACAGAATAAATTAGAGATAATTAACAGAGAGAAGGCCTTGAGAGGGATTGGGAAGGAGTTGTAGAAGGGGGGATTCTAGCTGGAATTCTAGTATAAACCAGTGATGCCAAGAGGTAGAGATCAAGGAGAGAATCCAAGCCATCGATAACTGCCAGAGAAAAGGCTTAGAATTGAGAGACAGCCCAGCTAGAAGGCCAGTGTTCCTAGATCACAGGGTACAAGGAGGAAGTATAATGTCTAAAAAGACTAGAGAGGTAAGGGATGGGGAGGCAGTTATGAAGGGCTTTGAACATAAAACACAGGATTTTATATTTGATACTGCAAGTGAAAGGGAGCCACTGGGGTTTATTAAGGGGAAGTAGGGTTGGATGGTGACGTGGCCAGATCTATACTAAGTGGAAGACAGACTGGAGTGGGAGAAAATTTGAGGCAGGGAGATCAACCAGAAGGCTACTGCAATGGTCTAGGTGTAAAGTAAATGAAGAGTTCTGACACATCAAGGTAGTGGCAGTGTAAGAAGAAAGAAAGGAACACATGTGAGAGATGTTACAAAGGCAAAATGAACAAGCTGTGGCAGCAGATTGGATATAGGGAAAGTGGGGAATGAAAGTGAGTCATGAACGACACCCAAGTTGTGACTCAGAGGATATTGTCACCCCTGACAAAAACCGGAAGTTTGGAAGGGGAAAGAGTCTGAAGCACAATAACTGGGAAGTTTGGAAGGAGAAAGTTTGAAGGAAAAGATAAAGTTTAGTTTAGAAAGCAAGTTCAGTTTATCGTGGCCATTAAGTTGATACAATGATACATCATTGTGCATAAATCAATTGTCTAGAGGTCAGCATGCATTTTTCCACAGAAAGTTCTATTTATGAACTTAAATGCCACTGAATGATTAACCTATTATAAAATTGTTTCAATGGGAAAATACATTCCCAAATTTTAAGTGAGGATATCAAGAATACATGCCCTCTCTTTCCCTAGGCAGGATTGCTTTCCCCCTGCATATTCTTGGCAGTAGGCCCAGAGGGTGCCCAGCAATATTTCTCATAGTAGCTATGGATTCCATTTCATGATTATTCTAGTACCGGGAGTCTGAGATTCCATCAGTCAGGTCACTGGTCTTGTGCTATGTGTATGGAATAACAGCTCTAGAGGATGGGGAGCAGTGGTTCCACTGGAGATAGAGGTCCATAGCCCACTGCCTCAGGGGCTACAACTAGAACAAGAGATCTAAAGAAAATCTCAACAAAAGTGCCTAGAAAGGTAGATTTTTTAAAAACATACAGATCATTTCTATGCTGGGGACCTGCAAGTCAGAAACTGCCTACATAGTCAATATTGGGCACATTTTAAATGCAAAAAAGTAGTTTAGAAAGTAGTAAAAACAAATCACCTTTGAAAATAAGGACAAACAAAAGCATTAAATGATCATTTTCCCAAATACAAATCCCCTAACCACAGTGTTTCAGTTCTTCAACTGCTACATAGGAAGTGTGTAGTTAGACTGAGCTGTTACCAGCTTGAATATCACTAATTAGTTGGCTTTCTTACTAGATTACCCATGCAATCACTGTGAAAATCTGGTTTGGTGATTGGGTCTCTGTAGCTTATCCAGGCTGGAAGTGCTGTGGTCATTCATGGCTTGATCACACTTCTGATAGGCACTGAAGCTTTGACCCACACCATTTCTGACCTAGGCTGGTTTGTCCTTTAGGCAACCTGATGCTCTCCCTCAGGGACCCCCACGTTGGAATCAGATTTAGTGTGGACATTTGATTGTCTTAGCCTGCTACATTCCAGAACTCCCTATTTCCAGTGATTCCCCCAGGAGGTAGGGAAAGCAATATATATAGACATGCAGCATTGCTGTGGAAATATAGAGGCAAACCTGTCAGGTGTCTTTGCTGCTGAGCAAAGAGAAAGAAAGGAATGCTTCAAATTTAATTAATACAGGGTACCCTAAGAATCAAAAGATGGATTTCTTTCTTGTTGGGTATTGTTTCAACAATTCTAGCTACCTCCTTTTACTGAAGATTTAAGTTTTGAGATCAATCAGTTAACAAGCATTTTTTAAGTTCTAAATTTCAGGCACTGTGTTAAATTCTAGGAATAAAAAGATGAAAACGAAACAGTCCCTGTTTTTAGGAAATTACTTAATTCCCATGACATCATAGTATGCATAAACCCATTTAAATGACTTAAGTAATAAAACAAAAACAAAAAAAATCTATTTGCCAAATGAAAAAGTCATTGAAAAGACTTCGTTTCAGGTGACAAAGTTATTGTTTTCTCATCAATCTGACCTGGGCTTTTAAATTAATTTCTATAAGCAATTCTTGTTCATTTATCTAAGAATCTTGGATTTTATATTGCTAAGAAAATTGAGGATTTATTCACACGGCCTGAATCTCCTCTTCATCTCAAAACTTGAAATCACAACCCAAGCATGATCTCTTCCTTTCCCCTAGTCTCTAACAACGACCTTTGCCAAGGTCAAACCCTTCTCATTGGCCTTTGATCCCAATCCCCCCATACTTCGGTAGATTCCCCTCCCAATTATCCCCTCCCTCCATTATCAATCTCTCTTGGTCTACTGGTTATTTCCCCTATTGCCTTAAAACATGTCTAAATTTCCCCCAACCTTAAAAACCTTTACTAGATTGTACCATCCCCCCTCGAAGCAGGACATTTTGCCTCCCTTTCTTAGCTAAACCTTAGTAAAAAACTATACTAGATACCTTCATTTCTCCTTTCCCTCACTCTTTAACCCTTTGCAATCTGGCTTCCCCTACCTCGCTGAACTAAAACTATTCTTTTCAAAGTTACTCATGATATCTTAAATTGTGAAATGTAAAGTTCTTTTCTTAGTCCTTACCTTTCTCAACCTATCTGTTATATTTGACATTGCTGACCACTACACCGGGTCCTCTTGAATACATTCTCATCTCTGTATTTTTGAGACACTACTATCTCCATGTTCTCCTACATCTCTGACCACTCCTCAAGTCTCTACTACTGACTCATCACATAAATCACGTCCCCTAACTGTGGGAGTTCCCCAAGTGTCTATTCTGGACCCATCTCTTTTCTATTACACACTCTTGGTAAGTTCATTAACTTTCATCAACCCCTTCTATGTAGATCATTCCCAGTTCTATATATTCATCCAACTTTTTCCCAGAACTTGAATCTGCTATCACCAGCTGCTGTTAGATATTTTGAACTGGATGTCTCAGAGGTATCTCAAACTCAACATGCCCAAGATGGTACTCATTATCTTCCCCCCACTCCCACCCAAACTTGCCTATTTCTTTCAAAGATACCACCATTCTTCCAATTTCACAATCTCAGGGTTATCCTGTACTCCTCATTCTCTTCCACCCCACATATCCAATCTACCCATTTCTTTCTTCATCTGACACCTTTCTCTCTATTCAGATGGCCACCACTTCAGTTCATATCCTCAGCTCTCCCCACCTATGTCTCCAAATTGGTTTCACAGCCTCAGGTCTCTCCCTACTTTAGGTTGTATTAAGGAGGAGTGCTTGAAGCACATGGAGCGAGCAGGATGCAGGATGTGATATATGAGATAAGATGCAGGGTATGACCAGTCAGAAAAGTGATCAGAGGAGACTAAGCACTGAAGCACTGAAGTCCCCCACAGTGGACCTAGGTCTTTCACAAAGCACCACCAATTGCCAAACAGCTCCCCGCCCCTCTCCTATTCTCCTTTCTTAGCTGTATGATAATGGCACCTCCCCACTACCAGACATCCCAGGCATTTTGGAGCCCTACTTGCTCCTCCCATTCTCTTGTCCTCTTTCCCCCATTCCATAAAATTGTATTTAAATCATATCTTTAACCCAGATAACTGCCTTTGCCTCCTATGGGAAACCTGAGGGGAGGGGCGCCACTCTGCTCCCTTAGGGGAGCAGGGTCTGCAACCTATGCTTTACTTCCCATGTGGAGCAGAGCCTGTTGGGGTTCTGCCTCATGGGCCACTTGGCCGCATCACCCCAATAAATGCCCTCAACATGGAGACTGAGTGAATTCTTTCAGGACGATAGGACCCGCACATCTATTCTTCATCATTTCAGCTGGCACCCCAACATTCTTGGGGTGCACCCCAAACTCATTAAGATCATCTTCCACAGTGCTGCCAAAGTGATTTCCCTTAAGCACAAATCTTCCTTGCACAATTTTCAGTGGCTCCCTATTGCCTCCAGGTTAAAATATAAACTCCTCTGTTTGGCTTTTTAACCCTTAATAACCTGGCTCCACTGTTTGTTTTCATTATCCGTTACTTCCCCTTCCCCACACTCTATGGCTCAGACTTTCTCTTTGTTCCTCACACACAGTGCTCATCTCTAGGCTTTATTTGTTGTATTTGCCACCCCCTATTAACTGCCTGGTTTTTATCTTGCGTTCACTCCACCTACATCACTCCGCATACCGTTATGTTTGCTCACTAACCATGTCTGTCCCAAGGCTTAGCCCCAATCAGCTTTTCTTTTCTCTATCTTGCCTGGTGATCTCACCAGCTCCCTTGATTCCACGGTCATCTCTATGCATTTGATTCTCAGACCTGTATATCCGGTTCAAGGCTCTCTCCTGGGCTCCCATCCAGTCTCACCAACTGTGTTTTGGTCATTTTGAATTGGATATCCTATAGACGCCTCGAACCTCAACATGTCCAAAACAGAACTCATTATCTTTACCACAAAACCCTACCTGATTCCCAATTTTCCTATTACTGTTCAGAGTATGGACATCCTCCTACTCATCCAGGCTCACAACCTAAGTGACCTTGGCCTCCTCATTTGCACTGACTCCAGATCATCTTTCAACATCTTTCTCTCCACTCACACTGCAATCACTGAAGTCAAGGTCCTCGATGGCTAGACTACCATAATAGCCAGGAATTGGTTAGTAGGACTGGGCTCATCTTGTTGCAGGCCCTCTCTTCCCTGTTCCCTCTTCCCTCACCTCCAAGGAAATGTCCATAAACTTTAACTTCATTGTCAATATTGTGAGACTGAACAATCATTAAGGAATTGACTCACATCAATCCAATGTCGTAAATATATGTAATGCCAGGAGAAAAAAAAATGAATCTGTAGCTAAATGGAAGGATGGATCACAAATTAAAGTGGAAGACTGCAGAGAACAAGATGTGACTCTTACACCTGTATGACCTCAGGTGTGCCATTTAAGCTCCTTATACTTCAAAGTCCTCATTGAGATGACCTCTGTGGTCCTATGATTATTGAGGTAACGTGGTAGTTAAAAGTAGTTGAAGTGCCCTGCCTGAAGCAGGAAGACCTGGGTTCAAATGTGTCTTCAGACACTTACTAGCAGTGTTACCCTGGGCACAACCCAGCCTCTGTTTGCCTCAGGTTCCTCATCTGTAAAATGAGGATAACCACAGCACTCATCCCCCAGGGCTGTTGTAGGGGTCAAATGATATAAGGGTAAAGCACTTAGCACAGGGCCCGACACATAGTAAGTGCCATGTCAGCTCTTATTATTGCTGTTGTTTATTGAATCTTTTTTACAATTATTAAAAAGTACAAAACACTGCCTCAAAGGTGCCCTTCCAATTTGAGGGGTCTGCTATTCATACATTAAAGTCATTCAAGATTGCCTGAAGAATGGAACAACAGGGATGGCCATGATCAATGACCCTCTGATCACAAACAAGAATTGCACACAGAGGGCTATGGCCAGGTGGACGGAAAGCGTGAAATGGATGCCACATACAATGAGAAACTCTGAAGAACAAGAGTAAAGATGTAATATGGAAAATATGATAGAAAAAAAGATAGTCTGCTCATATGGAAAGGGATGAAAGGTGGAGAGCCCAAGTATCCCAATGGTGTTCTAAGAAGGAGCCCAGTACCTTGGATGTCAGACCCCTATGGTGAACTCAAGGGACAAGGACAAGCAGGACAGGCATGAATAAGTCACAATTGACATTGCTAGAAGGACTCTACAAGTAAACAATGAAAACACGGATCCATCTGAGGACCTGAGCTGTACTGTTAGGTTATAAACACTTAACAATCTTTGGACAAGGCTTAGAGTAGGTGTGATTGACTTTATCCTCATTAAAAATTGTCTTATGGACACACAAAACCAGAATTTTAGAGCTGGACAGGATCTTAGAGATCATCTGTGCTATCTCTCTTTACAAAAGTGGTGTCAACTTAAGAGAACATCTCTAGTTTCTAAAAATCTACAGTACAAATCAAAATACACCAACAACCATACATGTAGGGAATAATGAGAAACAAGACATGAAATTAATCTGTGAAAAGACAGTATTGGATTTAAAAATCAAGCAAATATCAAGGGTTAACTGCATTTTCATGGGTCGATTATATAATCTGTGAGAACTGTCAAGGGAATTCCAAATTCAAAAATCAATTGAGTATGAAAAATAGTCAAATTTTTCTTCCATCAATCTGGGAGAGGTTTTGTACATAATGGACACTAAATAAATGCCAATTGAGTATACAACACTACACATCTGACCAAGGATTAAAATAATAAAGTATGGGAAAAGAAACACAATGAAGACACCTATGGAATAAGCAAGGAAGGGAGGGAGAGAAGAAGGAAGGGAGGAAAGAAGCATTGATTAAATGTCTACTGTGTGCCAGGCACTGTGCTAAGCACTTTACAAATATGATGTCACTGAATCCCCACAGTGATCCTGGGAGGCAGGTGCTATTAATCTTCCCATTTTACAGTAGAGGAAACTGAGGCAAATAGAGGTTTAGTGAGCTGGAAAGGGTCTTAGGCTTGATTTGAATTCAGGACTTCCTGACTCCATGATGGACCTTCTCCGCTGTGCTGCTGCCTCCAAGAAGCCACAATCACCCCCAAACTGCCCCTAACTTCAACTATAGGAACTTGACAAAGTACTGCAATGACTGGTAATACCATCATTAGCAATGATTTTTCCTCCAGACTCACACAGCATTTCTCCCCCACCTCCACTCAGGGGCTCCCGTTAACACTCTAAGTTAAGCCTCATCTTCCTAACAGGCAACAAGCACTAGGACGGCGAGTGCCGGCTTTCAACTGAACTTTCTAAATGTTTATTGAGCAAGCAGCCGTTCCGTCTTCATGCATAGTGTGTAGGGTTCCAGGTTTGGACTTAGACTCAATCTTCCTGAGTTCAAATCTGGCCTCGGATACTTACTTACTGATTGTGTAACCATTGGCAAGTCACTTAAGCCTGTTTGCCTTAGTTTCCTCATCTGTATAATGAGCTGGAGAAGGAAATTTGAAACCACTTCAGTATCTCTGCCAAGAAAACCTCAAATGGAGTCATGAAAGATGGACACAACTGGTGCAGCTAGGTGGCACAGGGATTAGAGCATCAGTCCTGGAGTCACAAGGGTCTGAGTTCAAATCCAACCTCAGACACTTAACACTTACTAGCTGTGTGACCTTGGGCAAGTCACTTAACCCCCAATTGCCCTACCTTTCCCCCTCCAAAAAGAGAAAAAAAAAAGACATAACTGAAAAACTACTGAAGAGCACTCCCTTAGTAGAGAATCCAGTCCCCAAGAGGCTAGATGCTACAGAAGGGAGTCCTGCTTCAGGAAGGACTGTGTAAATGGGGCCAGAGAGTCAGACAGGATAGAAAAAAAATGACACAACAAAGGATACTAAACATTTAAGGTATTCGGTAAGTTAACTACTCAACAAGCACCTATTAAGCACCTTCTAAGTGCTAGGCTCAGGGACAAGCTCTGGGGACACAAAGAAAGACAGAACATAGTTTAGGTCATTAAGGAGCTCTCTATCAATGGGGGAGACAATTATGTACAATCAATATATATACAGGATCAACTGGAAATAATCAATTGAGGGAAGACCCTAGGATTCAAGGCCATCAGGAAGGGTTTCTTGTAGAAGGTGAGATTTTAGCTGGGATTTGAAGGAAGAAAGAGAAGCCAGGAGGGAGAGATGAGAAAGAAATTCTAGGCCTGGGCAACAGCCAGAAAAAATGTCTGGAATTGGGAGATGGGCCAGCCATTGGAAGGGGTCTTATGTCTAAGAAGACTAGGAAGGGGGATGAGGGGAGAGCAGATTATGAAGGGCTTTGAGAGATTTTATATTGGATCCTAGAGGTGACAGGGAGCCACTGGAGTTTATATGAATGAGATATGAGTGGGGGCAGTGTGGGTGATATGGTCAGAACTAAACTTTTGGAAAATCACTTTAATAGCTGAGAGAAGGATGACCTGGAGTTCAGAGAGACTTGCATCAGGGAGACCAACCAGCAGGTTATTGCAGTAGTCCAAGCATTAGTTATTTCTACAACACTGAGACCACAAGAACTCAATTTAAACAGCCTCTTAAAAAGGAAAGTGTTGGGGACTGGAAATACAGGTGGCTAGAAAAAGCGATAGATGGGAAGTGTGCAACTTTGTTATGTTGGAGTTCAGAGGGGAGCCTTGAAATGCCCGGGAGGGTGGGAGGTAAGGTAGGATGGCAACATGGAAAAAGAAGGGGCTGTATAAGCAGACCTCATGGCAGGCAGCACTGAGAAGATGTGAGACAATGAGAAACTTTACAGGCAGAGGATAGAGGTCTTCAATTAACCTTGATGCCCTTACTAAATCTTGTGATATTTCTGAAGTCAAATGAACAAAGAGCTTCCACCAGCCTGGAAGGCAACAGCCCACAAGGACTCCCCTGTATTTATTCTGGTTCACTGGGGAATATTCTTTTATGCTGCTTTCCTCCTCTTTTCATGTGTCTTGGTAAGACCCTGTGATCACTTTAATAATTTGTTGCTCTTTATAAGACAAATATGGCTAAAGAGAGATTAGCATTATTCGGAGACATAAATAAATTTGGATAACATCCACAGTCAAGTTGTATTCATTGCACATAAGCCTCAGAAAAGAATAAGTTTAATTTTAAGTTTAAAACTATTCCCCTGATTTTAATCTAATGACTATGGAACTCTGTGATTCCAGGTTAGGAGTAGCCCAGCAGTAAAAGCTGACTGCATTTTGGAGTCAGGGAATCTGAGGCAGAATCTCAGCTCCTCACTGCTTTGAAGGGACCTCAGATAAGTCATTCACTCAGTCCTTCAGTCCTAACTTTCTATGTATGTAAAATTCAGGATTGGCCAAAGTGATCTCTAAGCAAAGATGATAGGATCTGGAGTCAGAAGGCCCTGGATCTAATCCCAGCTCTGATACTTTTCACTGTACAACCTTGGAAAAGTTATTCAATCTTCCTGAGCCTCAGTTAACTGAATTGGGCTATTTACCTTTGACGTGCCTCCTAGCTCTAAGTTCGTGGTCTTAGAACAGAAACAAATTCTCTTCTCTTTTCTCTCTCTCCCTCCCTCTCTCTCTTTCTCTCCCTCTCTCTCTCTCTCTCCATATATATATATATACTTATGAATAATTTTTAAAAACAGATTTAATCAGATTTTAACACATTACCATTAGTGAATGAATTATGAAACATTGTTTAATTTGGTTAGGGCTTTTGTATGAGCTTTAAATCAAATCTAGAAATGATTTATTTACTCAAGATTTCTTCATAGAAATCATTAATATCCAGGTCAGATCTAAATAAGGTTTTTTATTGTACTAGTACTCAAAATTTCTTCACTTTCATATTCTCTTATTTTTAAAATTTTCATTCATGTAATATTATTCAAGGACATTTCTCCAAATATTACATTTACTTTTATAAGATTTCAAATTCTACATTTTTCCCCCTCCCTTTGCTTTCCTGCTCCCCAAGATGGCATGAAATCTGATACAAGCTATATACATATAATGATATTGAACATATTTCCACATTAGTCATGCTGTGAAAAAAAGAATCGGAACAAAAGGGGAAAAACCACAAAAAAGAAAAAAAAGAGAAAACAGTATACTTCGATTTGCATTCAAATTCCATATTTCTTTCTCTGGAGGTGGATAGCACTATCCAGGAGTCTTTTGGAATTGTCTTAAATCACTGCATTGCTGAGTCTATCTCTATAAAAGCTGCTCAAACAATGTTGTTACTATGTACAATACATATATATTTTTACCTGCCCAGATGTCAACGTGGTGAGTCTGAAAACTTGGCTAAATCAGTGCTACTAGAATTCATGCTAATTTATAAACAGGATGATAAAAAACAAACTTCAGTCACTCTGGTGAAGCTTAAGATATAGAAACCTAGATGTAAGTTTTTAAAAATTCCACATCATAATCAGTAAATAGCTACCCAAAGAACTTAAGAGCAGGTACTTTTCTTATGTTGACTTGTTATTCCCAGGACCTAATACAGTGCTTTGCACATAGAAAAAGCTTAATAAATGCTTGTCAAATCAAATTGTTTCACTTTCCCTCTAAAAACAAAATGACATTTACCTGTAACATATTACTATCTTGTATCTGCTATAAAGGAATCAGTTCTTGTTTCAGAACTTTAGTGTGTACTCAAACACTTGTCACTGCAACTTTCTCCCAGGAGCTCCTGGAGAGCAACTGTTTTATTTTTGTCTTTGTATACACTGTGTCAACCCATGGAAGGTAATTAGTAACTGCTTGCTGACTATTCTATTCCACTATACCAAATTGCCTCTCAGTTAAATTTTTTTTTAAGTCCTTAAAATTCAATTGAAATTAGGATTTTGTATTTAGAACCCTATTTTCAACCTGATCTTTGTTTACATTTATGTAAAAATTTGGCATGAGTTCTAGACCAATAACAAGAATAGCTAGAATTTATATAGTGCTCATTCTGTGCCAGTTGTACAAGATACTTTTTTTTAAAACAAGTATCACGTATGTATATATCCTCTCATTCGAACCTCACAACAAGCCTTCCAGGTAGATACTTGCATTACTTCTATTTTACAGTTGAGGAAAAAGAGGCATAGGGTAAGTGACTTCTCCAGGGTCACATGGTTAGTGTCTGTGCCTGAATTAAAACTCAGGCCTTCCTGACTCTAAGCCTAGCAATCCATATAATTCACACCTAGCAATCTCTGTGTGAAAAGTTTTGGTCACAATTCTTCCCCACTATCCCCAGTTTTGTTTCTTTGGAAAATCCAATCTGACATATTTATTTTCTGGAAAAGACAGAATGAGAAAAAAAACTCAAAGAAAAATTATAAATGCAATCTGTAGTTTATGCTGCCATACCATTAAAAATATAAAGAAATAGCACCTAGAAGTCAGGGCTGGACTTCCTTAGGAGCCAAGAGAAAAATAAGATTTGGTTTGAAGGCCCCAGTGGTCTCTGATTTCAAAATTAAGCTGTTAATTCCACAAGTATTGAAGCAGTATGTTAACACTTACTGAACAATTACCTGTTCAGCACATTTGTAAGACTTACTGCGAAAGACCAGTTCTGAAGCAAAGAACCGGTCAGCTATTCCTTACTCTCTTAAGTTTTTTTGTATAAAAAACATAAAAATCCAAACCAAAAGCAACGGAATAAGCCACCTCCCTGTGCTGTAAATACTTAAGTATATACCACTGTACTGAAGCAACTTTTCTACTATACAAAATTCCCGTAAAAGGGATAATTTTTAAAAAACAGGTTTGTGAGGCTAACAAGATATATTCTGAAAGTTTAAGAACTCTTTCTAGAAGAAAAGGCAGCGAGGTGGCGGAACAGAGAAAGGAGCTTTGGACGTGGAAGTAGTCAGGAAGACCTCAGTTCCAATAGTCTCTGACACTAATTCTGTGCGCCTTCGAAAGGCAGTAAGTTCTCTGTGCCTCAGTTGCCTCAGCTGTAAAATGGGGATAAAAATGGAACGTACATTCCACATTCCGGGTTTGTTGTGAAGATCAAATGAAATATTTGTAAAAACGCTTAGCGACATGCCTGCCACATAGTAAGCGCTATATGAAAAATTTTATTAGTTGTTATTATTATTAATGTTCTGGGGCAGGATTTGAACCCGGGTCACTCTGATTCTATGTACAGCGGACTAGCCACTTCCTCGACTCTATCAACCACAGCCACCACCAGAGCCTAAGATCAAGCAGTAAGGCTAGAATTCCCATGGTGGGGGAGGGGAAGAGGGGACAAGGCAGCGGAACCCGGGCCAGGTTTGCGCCTGCTCCGTCGGCTCCACCTCGGCCTTGACACCTTCTTCCTTGCCTTCCACCCTCAGATCCTGGAGGGGCGGGGCGAGGGAAGTCTCGACAGCTACTGGCTCCGCCCTCCGCCCTGGCCCGGCCTCCCGGGGAAGCCCCTTGGCCCCACCCCGGGCCAGAGCCCGCCCTCCTCCTTCCTTCCTGTGGGATGTGCCCGCTCGCTTCGAGTCCCCCACCCGCCGGCCGGCTCTGTCAGGCCGCGGCGGCCTGTGGACCCCGGGACGCCGGCGCGGAGGAGAAACCTATCCCTTTCCCCTTCCTCCCCGCCGTGTCCTCACCTCGCCACCAGTAGTTCTTGGACAGGTCGTGCCACGTCTGATGCCGGGTGTGGTGGGTGCCGTCGGGCCCCAGGTGCGCCGCCTCTATGAGCCCCCGACGCCTCTCGGGCTGCAGCACCACCTCGAGCTCCGCGAAGCGCTGCCGATGGCGCTGCCGCCGCTGGTAGTAAAGGGTCCCACCGCGTACCACGTAGCAGGCGGCCGCCTTGCGGATCTTGCGCTTGGCGTTGCCCTCGGTGCCCGGCGCGTACGGCTCCCGCTCGTTCGTCAGGTAGCGCAGGATAGCCCGGTAGCTCTCCTCGCTCGACATCCCGGACGACTCGGTCACCTGGCCACTCTGCCTCGGGCCCTGGCCTGTGACAACTGGAGGGCACACCGGCCCTGGGGAAGGCTGATCTTCCTGTCCTGCCACCCCTCCGACGGCGCCCGAGGTTGGGGGTGGAGGGGGTGGGGGGTGGTGACCAGAGGGTTTGTAACCGGGGGGAACTGCACTTCCCAGCGCGCGGGATCCGCTTGTGGCAGACAAAATGGCTGCTGCACCACCGGAAGTGACGTAACTCAGAGGCCGGCGTTAGCCCTTGGGTAGTGCGTACTCTACCTGAAGAGGCACGAATAGGCTCGTGGCCGTCATCTTGGAAGTGGGCAGGCTAGGACCGGTAGTGATTTTGATTGGCCATCTTAAGTCCTGGCACTTTCCGTTTTGATTTTCCTCTGTTTAGAAGTAGCTGAGGGCAGTTGTACCGGGAGTAACCAGAAACGCTCGGTTTTTAAGGAACCGCGAGATAAAAAACAGATAAGTAGGTATGCTTTTTATCCCTCATGTTTTTTGCCCTCCTAGCACAGAATTGAGGAATCTTATCCCTTGCCCCAACCCCACCCCCACTTTCCCGAGGGGGGAGGGTCCTCGGTAATCTTGTCAGGTTTTTTTTCAATGTACTGATTGGTTTTGCTGATTATTTTGTCTTCATCCCCTTTTTTTCTTTTCTTTTTTTTAAAAGTATTTGTTGAAACAAAAGTTGCGTAAAAAGGTCAGATGTAAGGAGTTTCCGTTCTGATGAGGGAAGCCGCCCCACTGGCCCATTTGGGGCCGAGGAGAGGCACTTTAAAAGGGATGGCTCTCAGAGGGGAGAGGGAAAGCTAAAGATGAGTAAAAAGATGTTGTTTAAAAAAAAAGGAGAATTTAGACCCTGGAATCAAAATTATTTTGCTGTCAGTCATATAAAATAGACTTATTAGTAGGTCCTTTAATGAGCTATTAATTAGTTAGTGCCTTTTGAATAGGGTTTCTCAGCACAAGGTCCGTGTCTTTTTATTCATACAGAACAACTAGCTATATATATGTATAACTGGTTTTCTTTTTAATCCTCCCTATTTTATTTTATGCGTTTAGAAACATTCTGACAAGGGGTTCACCAGACTGCTAGAGGCATCCATGACACGCAAAGAAATTAAGGACCCTCTCACAAATTACCAATACACATGCACTCCCCCAGTATTTAATGGTTATCCATATTCTTAAAATCACCCCTCCACCCACTTATTAGTTGTTTGGGGTTCTCACCTGTAGTGCCATTGGTGGGGAGAACCAGGGAAGCCTAATCTTGAAGACCTTCCATGTTAATAAAATGAGATATTTGTAAAGTGTTTAGCACAGTTTGTAGCACATAGGCATGATATAAATATTACTATGCCCTTGAATTCCAGTTCACATGATTAACAGATTTTGGTCAGCTTTTACCTAATGTAATCACAGAGAAACAAAATGCTATCTTTTTTTTTTTTTTTTGGTCCTTGGAAAGAACGGTAAGCAATTTCATCCTTCCCTCTCTGTTACAATTAAATCTCATTTCTTACTCCCTCTAATATCAGAATGACACTTATGCACTTTCTAGGTACTAAAATCTGAGATACCATTAAAAAGCTTGCTGTGCCAGTTCGGTGATCCAGTGGATAAAGAGCACTGGGCTTGGAAGCAGAA
>CM053588.1:270884781-270906699 GCA_028646515.1 Pseudochirops corinnae
TTTTTTTGGTCCTTGGAAAGAACGGTAAGCAATTTCATCCTTCCCTCTCTGTTACAATTAAATCTCATTTCTTACTCCCTCTAATATCAGAATGACACTTATGCACTTTCTAGGTACTAAAATCTGAGATACCATTAAAAAGCTTGCTGTGCCAGTTCGGTGATCCAGTGGATAAAGAGCACTGGGCTTGGAAGCAGAAAGACCTCAGTTCAGCTTTGACCTTAGACCCTTACTAGCTATGTGACTCTGGACAAATCACTTAACTCTGTTTGCCTCAGTTTCCTCCTCTGTAAAACGAGCTGGAGAAGGAATGGCAAACCATTCCAGTGTCTTGGCCAAGAAAAGCCCAAATCACAGTTGGACATGATTGTAACAATAATCGGCAGTCAAAAGTTTACATTCTAACAGGGGCAAGACAATCCGCTGGCTAATCTATGGCCTGGAAGGGGGATTTTAGTACTTAAAGTTACAGAGCTGAGGGGTGGAGCCTAAGGGAGTAAATTGACAGACTATCTAGGAAAAATTAGGTGCTTTGTCAGGGTTCCTAAAATTGGAGAGGGGAAGGACAAGAAAGAAGGTAAAGGCTATGTGAGTCTAGAGGTGGGCACATAGAAGGGTGTCAAGTGAAGGGAGGTAGCTGGGGGATTCCTAAAATAATGCTTTGTAAAAGAGCTACCAATTAGGACAGCAAGGGCCCCAGGTAGTTCCTCTAAGCAGGGGTGGGGAACCTTTGGCCTCATGTGGCCCTCTAGGTCCTCAAATTTGACCCTCTGACTGAATCTAAACTCCACAGAACAAAACCCCTTAAAGAGATTTGTTCTATAAAACTTGGACTCAGTCAGAAGGCTGCACCAGTGACCTAGAAAGCCACGTGTAGCCTTGAGGCTGCAGGTTGCCCACCCCTGCCTAGAGCGTGGTCTTTGGTGCTGGGGAAAGTGACTGCTGTTACCCACGTAGCTTTGGACAATAACACTTCCAAGTGGAAAGCACTTGAGAAAGAGTTGTTCCGGATTTTGGATAAAGTCTTGGGAAGATGAAAAGTCCACCTCAGGGAGTGGCTACGTGGTGCAGTGAATAGAGCACCAGCCCTGGAGTCAGGAGGACCTGGGACACTTAACACTAGCCATGTGACCTTGGGCAAGTCAACCCAACTGCCCTCCAAAAAGCAGGGGGAAAAAAGCCCACCTCAGACATTTAGCAGCTGTTACCTGGTGGTCACTTTAACCCCTTCTGTGCTTTAGTTTTCTCATCTGTAAAGTGGGGGGGGGGAGGGGGGAATGTAGACTTGAGTCTCTAAAGGGCCCTTCTGGCTCTAAATCTATGATCCCTGTGATTGACTTTTCACTTCTCTCTGCATTCCTTTACAAAACCCCACTCTTCATCCACACCTGATGTCTAATCCCCTGACCCCTCAGTTTTCTCCCAGGCCATCCTCCCCTGCACTAGCCACTCTCTTTGCCTGACCTTGACCCCTTGGTAACAAATTCAGCACTACACTGTCTCATCTCTTGAATCTCTAGGCCTCTTATTTCACCAACTGAGCTCTGCCAAAACCTCAGCCTTGGATCACACCCACAGTTGTGCAACCTTGCTCCTAAGTATGTGCTGCTGAATACAGGGGGAGCAGCTGTTCTGACTGGGTCCATTACAAATCTGTTACTCAACCTCAAGGGAGCCCTGCTGCTTTTAGGTGGTCCCACTATACCTTCCTTATCAACTCACTATGATATTCTCTACATTAACTCTTCCAAATCTTTTCATCCCACCTTAAGCCTCCCAGGACTCCATCTCCATACTCAGCTGAGATCCTTGCCTTGTATTTTATAGAAGAAAATTGAGGCAATAACATTTGTCTGTGAATCCCATCCTCTTTCCATCCTGTCTCACATGTAGTGGCCTTACTCCTCACCAAGGCCGTTCCATCCCACCTCCTCCAACACCATCCCCGCCATCATCCCCGCTCTAATTAATTTCTAAACACTCTCTACTAACTTATTCTACACAATCATACCCATGTCTCTACTGTCCTAGAAAAGCTCACTTGCTCCCATTTCTCTTCAGTGCTTTATAGCTAAATTCCTTGAAAAGGCCACCTACGATGAATGCCTCCACTTTTTCTCCTCTCACTCTCTTCTTCATCCCTAACACTCCAGTTTTGCACTTTATCTTTCCATGGAAACATCTTTCCAAGTTTACTAGAGATCTTGGTTGCCAAATCCAGTGGCCTTTTCTCCACCTGCATTCTCCTTGATCGATCTGCAGTCTTTGACACTCTTCTCAAGGTTTCTTCTGTCTTGGCTTTCCTCTGACCTGACTGTTCCTTGTCTCCTTTGGTGAATCCTCCTCCAGATTACACCCTCTACCTGGAGGCTTCTCAGGATTCTGTAAGGGGGGGTGACGTCATCAACTCCAGTGGATTCAATCACAATCTCGAGGCTGATTTTCAAATCTGCCCTTCCTGCCAGTAGCTCTGCTGATCTCCAATCTCACCTCTCCAACTGCCTTTCAGATATGAATTGTATATCCAGTAGACATAACAAAATGAGTCCAAAACTTAACGAATTGTCTCCCTCTCCCACTCTCACCTTCCACTACGGCAGAAGGCAACACCATCTTCCCAGTCCTTGAGGCTCACAGCCTAGAAGTCATCTTGGATTCCTCACTCTCACACCCTCAGATCCAGTGTTGCCAAAGTCTGTCCATTTCCCCTTTGTAATGCTGGTGTTGCCACATTGCCACCACTGGTGCAGACCCTCAACACCTCACCTGAACTATTACCCTTTGGGTGGTCTCCTTGCCTTAAATCTCTCTCCTTTCTTATCCACCCTCTGTTATTTCCCTAAAGCACATGTTTGATGATGCCCTAGCCCTCCCCCCCTCAATAAATTCCAGTGGTTTTTTATCACCTCCAGCCCTCTCCCACCTTTCCAGTTTTCTTACACTTTACTCCCCGACATGTGCACTTCCATTCAGTGACACAGATTCATGGGTGTTCAACAAACAAGACAGCGTCTCTTGGCATTTTCTCTGACAGTCCCTTAAGTGTGGAACACTCACTCCCATCTTTGTCTGCCGACTTCCTTCAAATTACAACTAAAATCTCTTCTTTTACAGGAACCCGTCCCTTTTCCAGTACCTCTTAATTCCTGTATATACCTGCTTTGTATGTGTTTCTATGATACTGCCCCCACTGAGTTGTAAGCTCCTTGAGGGCAAATGTGCAGAAATCCAGTACATTCAGGAAAATTACTTTCTACTTCGACTACAAAACAGGTGATATTCAGAGTGATCTAGGCTTCAATCCTAGATAGTTTTAGACTAGTCAAATCAGTCTCTTCTGGCTGATTTTAACAAGGCTAACTCCATTTTCCTTATCCAGGCAGAAAGCCTGCAATTCATGCTCACCAAGTTTCCTTACAGGAAAAAGTGCTTTCTTTTTCCTGCACTCCCAGATGCTAGTCCGTGTGTTTTTGTAAACTTGGAAGAACAAGACTGTTCATTTCCTTTGTATTCCCAGGGCCTTTGGGGAAGGTGACTATTTAAAAAATGCTACTTGACTGACATACTGGCTTGGTCAAATAACCACAATTGGATCCTAGACTCCTGCTGTGAAATAAGTAACTCATTAAGCAATCTTGCCAAATAAGTGCTTATTTTCCAAGAGCGAAAGACTTGTTACAGGAATTATTTCTGAGAACAGCTTTGAAACCTCACCATAGAATTAACTGCTCAGCAGAAACAAATATGAGCAAATGTGTGATGTTCCTTTGACAGAACCACAAAAAGAAACACTTTATCGGGGCAGTTAGGGGCTCAGTGAATAAAGTGCCGGCCCTGCGATCAGGAGGACCTGAGTTCAAATCTGCCCTCAGACACTTAACACTTACTAGCCCTGTGACCTTCAGCAAGTCACTTAACCCCAATTGCCCCACCTTCCCCCCTCCAAAAAAGCCAAAAAAAACCCCCAAAAAAACCATTTTATCCCGCTGTTAGACATAAAATACTATAAAAATCCTAAAATGAAAAATTGCTACTTATGAATGTAGAACTTGATTACATTGAATAATAATTAATCAGGGGACTAGCCAAACAAATTATGGCACATGAATGTAATGTAGTATTACTGTGCTTTATCACTGAATGCAGAGGACTGATGCAAAGTAAATAAAACCAGGAAAACAATAGTTACTGCAATGTAAAAGGAAAAAAATCTACAAAACAACTGAAACTGAACAAATAAATGACCCCAAAGAAGAGATAGATATGAGACGATGACTTCCTTTCCAGAGATGAGAAATCCATGGTTATCAAAAAGTTACCAAAATGTTTTCTCCCAATGGACTAGACTGTTGTTATTCCTCTTTAAAAAAAATTATGAGAATGGCTCTCTGGTAGAAGGGAAAGGATAGAGGGTGGAATGCAGGCAATGTGAAAAGACAATAAATTAAAAAAAAATAGAACCGCTCTCTACATGTAGTGGCAAAGACCTGGAAATGGTCGGCCCATCAGATGGAGAATGGCTGACCAAATTGTGGTATGTGATGAAATAGTACTGTGCTGTAAGAAAGGAGCTCAGTGATCTTAGAAAAATATGCACAAAATAATGAACAGAATCAAGAGAACATGGCACATGGTCACAGCAACACTGCTTTAAGAACTACTTTGAGTAAGTTATTTTTACTACTATAAGTGCCCAAATTAGCTATTAAGGAAGATACTATCTGCATCCAGAGGAAGAACTGATCAACATAACGTGCAGAATAATTCTACATATATATCTGTTTGTGTTTAATGGTAGCCATTTCTAGGGCTGGGGAGGGGAGAGGGAAAGGAAATTTACATGATAATTTTGTATATTCGAAAGGAATAGCAATTTGAGCATATCAGATTTGCAGGGATCATCTTTTCTACTGTATTGTGTTATGGAAATGGTTTTTATTCTATAAATTAAAAATAAAATTAAAAAACAAAAGGAAAAAGAAACACTGGCATATGTCTCATTGCCAAACACAAGTGAACTAAGAATCTAGTAAACTGCATTAACTCAGAACAAAATCATCTAATTTGACGGGCGTTTTTATGTCATCATGTGAAAATACTGGAAATCCTCCTCAAAAACTTGAAACAATTTAAGGGCAATTTCATCATTTCCCCAGTTTAGAACCGCTTGATTTTTACCTAAAATAAAAACCACAAACACGCTTCTTAAGCAATCATTGACATCAAGCCGATCCTTAAAAGTTCATAGCTGAGGGGTAAAATTCACAAAGCACTTGGAAGTCAACACAGTTTCTTTAAATTTCCTTTTATTTAATCCAATTTAGTAGACAATTAACGTTTTCCACCAACTCGGGGTGCAGAAACTTTCACAGGCTTCACAATTTTTTGTTTAGGTGCTGCCTTTGTAGGAGCCTATGGAGAAGACATGAATTAATGCGACATGATTCCAATTTTCCTAGACGCTGCTCAATAATTTAAAATCTCACATCACCCACAAAAATAAAGCTGCCAGCAACCTCCCATCTTCCCTTTTCTCCTCTTGCAACTGCTATCTAGGCCCTTATCCATCTGGTCCTCTATCTAGCTATTCCCATGTCCCTGGCTTAAGACTCTTTACAGTGCTTCTAGGGGAAACATAGGCTAGCTTTGGGCTACACGGATGAGGAGAGGTGACTGGAACCGTTATTTCATTGGCAATAATGATGATGACGATGGCTAACATTTCCATACTGCTTACTACCTGGCAGCCACTAAGCTAAACACTGTACAATCGGTACCTCATCTCACTGTCACAACAACTATGACAGATAGGTGCCATTATAATCCTCATCTTACTGAGACAGCCACTGAGGCACAGAGCTTGTGACTCGCCCAAGGTCACACAGCTATTAAGTATCTGAGACTGGATGGGAACTTGGGGTTTCCTGACTCCAGGTCCAGAGTTCTATCCAATGCAGCTCAGCATCTTCTCTGCAACTCAAACGAGGGAACAAAAGATGCTGCTTGTCTGTGACTGACCTAGCTGGAGATGACCTTGTTTACACACTTCTAAAGTTCAAAAGACGACATAACGAGACGAGTCCCAGTTACCTGAAACCACCTCCATCTTCAATAGTCCCAACTACAATAGTCACCCAGCTTCTGCTTGAACTACCGTTTGCCATACTGCAATGACTTAATATTCAAAGTAGACATACTTCAGGAACCAAAGGATGACAATGATTACCTTAGCAGCAGATGCAGCCGTCTTCTTAGTTGCTTGTTTAGCCTTTTTTGCTTCCTTGGCAGCCCTGGAAAATAAAAATTATCTTAAGCAGAAATACAAAATTGGAAAAGTGGAACCAGGTGTTAGGAGCAAAACAGAAAACGATTCCTACTCATAACCATGCTCCCACTCTAAAGAACACCGTCTTTCCAACATGCATCTGAGACTATATCCCCAGAGCAAAGTATTCTTGGGGTGGTGGTGGTGTGAGCAGTGTGGAGTACACAGTCAAAGGGCTGTCGCTAAAACTCCACTTCAACAGAGCATTCGTACCCTAGAGCTACACAACCACCAATTATAGTTTCATTCAGCTTCCATGTAGGGCCACTTGTTTGTTCACCATTCCATAACCAGTTTGTGCTAACAGGAAAAGAATGTTTCTGACCCGCATCCTGTTTAAGACAGCAAATGCTCACAGACCACACAACAGCCACAATGGCTAGGGACATCTTTTCAGGCATCAGCTTTCGAATTACAGGAAAGCTAACAAGGAGGCGTGTGGCCATTAACGCTACAAACTAATAAATGATTCCTTACCTGATGGCTTGTTCTCGTTGGGCCTTTCGAACTTCAGGTTTCTGGTTCCTCTTGGCCATTATATCAGCAAGAGAAGCCCCAGTGATGGCCCTCTGGAATTTAACAGCCCGGCGAGTTCTTTTCTTTTGAATCTCTTCCTGAAGAAAAATAACAGCAGAAGAGTTAACCACAGGAACGATCAGAGCACCGAGTTGGAAACAATCTAGTCCAACTTCCTTCATTTTACAGATAGCGTCCAGAGAGGTAGCTTGCCCGAGGCCACATGGTTACGAATGGTCAGGTCAGGAACTCACCCCAGTTTCTGACCAAATTCAGTGCTCTTTCTATTAATATTTGACAAAGATGCTTGCAAAATGCATCCACTTTTTGATTCCGAGGGCAGGAAGCCAAAATAATGCACGTATTCAGGAAAAGGATTCCATTTCAAATATTCAGTTGCAAATGCCCCTTTCGTTTGCCTCTGGCCATTTTTACTGCTTTTCAAAAGTTAGAAAATCCAAGTGCCCAGGTTTTAATTTTACCTAGCACCTGCCTTTCAGGACAAGCCACAGGAAATACGAATCCACCAAAACCTATCACCAAAAAACCAAAGTGAAATACAAGACACCTGACAATGCTCCAACACATTCTACACATCCCTAACTTTCTGTCAAAGGCATCACCAATCCTTCCATTCAGCAAGGTTCAAAGCCTCAGACACCTATTTACCCCATTCACTGCCTACATCTAAATCAACTGCCAAGATCTGCCAATTCTACCTCTCATTATCTCACCAAAGTATTTCATCACCTCCATTTTCAAGTCTGCTGCTCTAATTCAAGCCCCACCAACATACTGACAAAGCCTACTCCTAAAACTACATCTGACCATGCAATTCTCTTGCTAAAGTTTTCAGTGGACTATGCTGCACAACGTGGCTGCCCTTCCACTCATTACATACCTCACTCCACTCACTAAAGCACCCTACATTCCAGTCAAACTGGACTATTTCCGATTCTTTACACATGATGACCCTGTGTCTACCATGTGCTGCCTTCCTGACCTAAGCATATCAGAAGCCCTGGCTTGTTTCAAACCTCAGCTTCTTCCACCTCATTCAGCAGGTTTATCCTCAAGGCCTAAGTATTCTTCTGCCCCAAATCTCTGTATTTACTTATACTTGTATGTGTTTTCCCAATGCTGGAATTAAGTTCCTTTGGGGCAGACATTTCAATCTTTGTGCACCACCGGGACCTTGTGTAGTGTCTGGCTCATACAAACGTTTGCTGATTATCATCTGCATATAAACATAACCTGTGATCGGAACATTTGATATTAGATAATAAAGGGGGTGAGGGAAGAGAGGACATAAGGAATTGGGGTGGGCCTCAGCAAGAAATAAGCATTTGCTACCAAGAACCTACACCTATGTGCTCAGAACTGTGCCAATCTCTTATTATCTCATTTAATGTTCACGATGACTCTTGTGAGGTACACAGCTGAGGAAACTGAGGTTGACTTGATGTATGACCTGCAGCATCACAAAGCTAGGAAGCATCTGATGCTGGAACTGAACTCAGGTTTTCCTGACTCTGGGTCCAGGCTCTAGCCACATCTACCCTAGATGCTTCCTGGGTTGGCTAATACACTAGAGAGAAGCATATAAAAAACACGGGAATCACAAGACCTGGATCATGTCTGCCTTTTTTCCCTCGGCTGCCAACTGTTACCCTGGAAAAGTCACAGCATCTCTGGGCCTCATAGGTTTCCTTACTAAAACAAGGGGGTTAGAGTAGGTGACCTATGCACTATGATCCCATCTACTTCAAGTAGCTATACAGAAAGCGCACATAAATGCTAACTGTTCTTAAGCTATTAAAGTTTGTTTTATACCCAATGGAGCATCTTTTAAAAAAAGACTTGATTCTTTAACTCTGCCCCACCCTCGCCATCTCATTACCTAATTTTGGCACACCAAACTTTCAAAGTACATACTATTTCATTTTTATACCATAAAAAATATGTGATTTAACAATCTACTATGAGATTCTCTCTTGCTATGATTCTCAACAGGACCCTCTGGAGTATTCCATAATTAGATCAACACGTAAGCAACCTCCAGTTCCACGAATAACAAATGTAACCATGTCAGAAACATCACTAAAAGAGGAAGACCAATCCAGTTATCACCTGAAAAATTCCTGTAAACTAAATTTTATTAAAGTCATTATTCTATTACAAAAGAAAATAAAATGGTACAAATTAAGGTTCTCCTTTAAGTTTATTTTTAATAAGCACAGTCCGGCAATTTATTGATCGGTTCTATTTCCGCCATAACATCAGATTATATTTCCAATGTGTTCTGACAACCCTTAAATTAGAACCCTGGACCAGGTGTTTTCTTAGCAGCCATGAAAGGTAGGTTGCACTGTAAGAGGAAGACCCTAGAATCAAAGTCCTCCTTAATATACCTACTAGCTGTAACCCGAAGTTACTTATTCAAGCATCCTCTGCTTTGGTGGACAAAAGTTCCCCACCACAGGTTAAGGATGGAAAAGAAGGCCCACCAAAATAGCAAACACTCGTTACTAACCGACTGGCCCTTTTTGTGCTTTCTTCTATACAGGACAGTCCAATTGATCTGCCGGGGGTTCCTCTTTGAAAGGAATGCAGACTCGCATTTTGCATTCAAAAACTGGAAAACCTACGATGAGAAAATTTTAACAGGTTACCTAGTGACAGGAAATCTCAAACACATCAGATGTCACATAGCTCAATTGGCCAACGGGAGAGACAACTCCGATCTGTAGGAAGCCGGAAGGCAATTATGGAAAACTCCAAGAAGCGCAGCCAAAAGACAAAACCACCACCCAGGCCCCGAAGTGCAAACAAGTTTGTGGACGGCAACTTTTGTTGACTGGACACTGACTGTTACACCAGTCAGTCGAATGGGAGAAGGACTAAATTATGCTGCATGAAGATAATGGATTACTCTGTGGCCTATGGGATGAAAGGGATGGGAGGCGGGGCACGGGGAGGCTTCCGGGGAACCTGGGAAGACTTGTATGAACCAACGCCGAGCGAAGTCAGCAAAGCCCCGACTTCTACAACAACGCTGTAAAAGCAAGGCCTTCACAAGGAGGAGGATTTCCGATCGATGTACTGACCAGTCATCAGAGGACTTGATGCCCATTCGGACTGGGATGGATTCACAATGATGGGTCATTTTGGGGGCGACAACGTACAAGTTTGTACTGCGGGACAATTCTTAACTTACTGGGGCTCTGCTTTACTTCCCAATTGGGATCAGGGTGAAAAAGAAGGCTTGTTAGTGTGAATAAAGTGAGTCCGGAGCGCGGTCGTGCCGGGCAGAAGAGAAACGGTGGCGGCCTCCTCCCAGGTCAGCGCCGGGGGCTCCCTCGCTGCTCGCAGTCCGCCCCGCCCGCCCCGAGGCTCCGCCACGTTCCCGGGCCCGGCAGCGGCGCGAGCGAGTCTCACCTTCCCGTCCGTGCGGGCGTAGCGCCTCCCGTGACCCGGGTAGATCTTGTACCCGCTGAAGCTGCACAGCTCGACCCTGAAACGAAAACCACGGCGGTCAGTCACGGAGGCCGACCCCGGCGAGGAGGCGCCATGCCGGCGAAAGCGGCGGCCTAAGGGCCGAGGATGGACACGGATTGGGAAGCAAGTATCTTTACTTACTTCATGGCTGCAAGCGGGAGGAAGAGGGCCAAGAGGAAGAGAGGATTGTGGGAAGGATTCTCATGTGCGCTGACGGCCTCCTCCTCCTCCTCCTCCTCCTCCTCCTCCCCCCCCTTCCGTCGCGTGCTCACGTTACTCGCTTCGGAATGACGCCACTTCCGGTGGCGACCCAAAAGTTCGAGTGGCGGGTAACTCTTCCGGGTTCGCCTCCGCACATGCGCAGAACCCGGAGCTGTGGTACCGGCTTGGAGGAGGCGGGAGCCTCGTCGGCCCCGCCCCTCTTCTCTTCTGCCCCTTCCCCCCGCCCCTGGAGCCCTGACTTTCGACCCGCCCTCTGGCAAAAAAGTCAGGATATCCAGAAAAAGGAGGTAGGAGACAGCAGATTGGGGGAGAGGGTATACAGTGGGATCGCTGTTTTGGGGTGGTGGGTAGGGGAAAGACGGGGAGAAAATTTGTAACTCAAATTCTTGTTGCAATAAATGTTGTAAACTAAAAAGAAACGTTAAATTTAATTTAAAAAATTCTAAGTCATGAAGTGAAGAAACGGTAGGGGAGACAGTTACCCACAGTGTTTGAGTATCTGGGCTTGGAGGAAAAAACAACTAATGTAGCTCAGTGCGATTTGGCCTCCTGCCTCTGCTTGAATTTCAACGTAAAAAGAGCATTTCCTCGGGGATTAAGCAGTGGTGTTTATGGTCCAGAGAGACCAGACACTTTCTCTACACACAGTTTAAAGCACTCGTGTAGCAACAACAGTTAATACACAATGAGGATTTTTCAATGGGAGCTCGAGTCGAGGTGGTTCTTTTGCAGCTGCTTTTGTTGTTTCCGAGCAGTCTGCCTTGTCAATTTACTCACTGTTTGCACAGATAATCTTAATGCTCCAGGTGCTGCCGAATGGAGGAAGCGAGAGAATACATTTTACCTGTTTAAGGGAGCTGTTAGTACTTGGATAGGATTTGTGAGTACAGCGGTTCACGCTGTGCAGAAGGAAGACTGTCCACTTGGCACCTTACCCGTATATTTAAAAACAAAACCCAAACAATCTTAAATGTCATGTGTTTCAGCCAAAACAGGTTTTACTTATAATAACTCAAGTAATCACCAAATACCTGTTGCCTTTTGGTAGAAGTGAAATTAAGCAATAAAAACATATTTAGCTTGTTGGTAGAGGGTCATAAAGTTATGTTGTGATACATGAGCAGGAAAAGAGATGTTAAGTGATGGCCTGAGAATTTTGGAAGAATTCAGAAACGAATCTAAATTCCCCCTAGCCTCTAAAAGGATAATAATAAATCTGTAAATAATCACTCCTACTAAAAATAGGAAAATGTCTATTTTTCAGAGGGGATCAGATTGTGGGGAAACTAAATGAGCATAATTATGGGAAGATGAGGCATATACATGACTAAGAAAACAATCAGGTTACTATAATTTGGACTTTCCTTTTTCACACTTACCTTAGTTAACTAATTTTGTACTTTAAATGTTTCTGTAAGTTTTTCTAAGAAATCATATGATCTTTTGTTAGTTTTTGTTTGTGTGTAAAATGGGTGGAGTTCCCAAAACCCTGGTGATTGAGATTAAAGAAAAGAAAAATTCTATAGTAAAGTGTAGGAAACCAAGACCTAGAATAGTATCTGAATATGTATGCATATAACATCTGACGCAAGATCTCTTAAAATCAGATTATTCAGAAAACAAATAGCTTCTGAATCTGCTAGGTACGCTGCTAGAGTTTGTAGAGATAGGAAGATGAATAAGACCTCGCTTCCAAAAAGCCTGTAGTTAATGTATCTAACACCAAACAGGCATAACAACAGTGAACTGAAAAGGCTGAACGTGTGATGTGTAGGGATTCCCAAGAAGCAAAGAGCACTTCCAGCCAAGGCAAATGAGAGAAGATTTGTAAATAAAGCATTGCTTAAACTGGATCTCCAAGGGGATATTCATTTGGCCAGTCAGGGATTGGGGATTCTGAGTCCTATTTACCTCCATTTAGGGCGAATGACATTGGGAAGGTAATATGCTGGCAGTTTGTTTAGGAATTAAAGTGTTTTAAGTTAAGGAGATAATGTCAGTAATGAGATCAGTGAAGAAGAGGCACTGACATAACTATATCTATAAAAATTAAGAAAAATTTCTAGCATGGAATATGTGAAGCATAAATTGGAGAGTGGGAGTGTTAAGGATTTGGAAGCAATTTAATCTTACTAAGACTGTTTATTTCTATTATTTTGAAAGTAATACTATTAGATTCAATTCAATCAGATTCAATTAGATCTATAATAATCTATAATTTTGAAATTAGTTTACTCTTACTAATATGGAGATATTAGTCCATATTACACATTTGAGTTTTGAATTAATTTTTAGATCATTGCATCATCAGAAACCTTTTACTGTTGTCAAATTTTTTGAGACCTCATATGGGGTTGAAACCTATAGTTTAAGAAGGGCTGATCTAACTCACTGATTCACAATAAGTAAATGCATTGTAATCTGTAGTCTTTACTAGGCCATTAATCAGTCTTAAGGTCTCAGTTAACAGACAAGTTGCCTAACCTCTCCACACATTGTGTGTGGTAGCTTTCCGTTGTCTGCTAACCTGTGTGCCCCGAGTGTGAAGATTTCTTATCAGCTGTTGTTTTGTTGAAGGTCCTGACAGTGAATATAAGCATATAATTATTTATTTAGAATTTCTGACTTACCTTTTTAGGTGGTAATTGTCTTTAAACTTCCCTCTCAATTTAGAAACATTCTGGTCACAAGTATTTATTCTCTCTCTCTCTCTCTCTCTCTCTCTTCCCTTCCCCCCACCCTAAAACCAAAAGTCAATAGGTGAAGTGTGGCTTACTTCCAAACATTAGCACATAGAGTATGGGGCCAGTGACATCATTAGAATTGGAACTATGTGCTGAAAGAGAAGCATGCGGGCACTTACGATATTTGTATTCTGGTATCTGGGTCCCTAATATGTACAGTTAAAATGTTCAGAATGTGAATTCCCTTGAGGCTGATAAGGTGGTATTCTAGATCTTGATGCCAGTCAGATCCCATTTCTTTTTGATTATTGTGCTTTCAGATTTTCTACTTTGTTCTGAATGAGTTCTAAATAGGTTGTGCTATCATCTATTAACCTTTTTTAAACCCGTTTTTGTGTCTGTACACAATACTTTGGCAACTGAAGACATTCCTGGTTCTTTGAAAGATATGCTTTGGGCATATTGAGAAAAGTGGTCCATCAGTGTCAACACATGACCATGAGTCTAGCTCTTTCCTTCTAGAGATAAGGCATAAGGGTAGGCAGGTTCTCAAGGTTTGCTAGTACTTATATTTTCCAAATATGTAGTCAGCATAATTTAATAGTACTTTTCCAGTGACATCTGTAGTCATCTTGGACCAATAAAATGTTTATTACTTCTTCTAGAGTTCTTTCTTGACCCATATGTCGAAATCATCATATAGAGCTCTCATAACCAAGGAGAGAGATGCACCAATTACTTCCTAGTACTGTGAGTAGGATAAATAACCCTCTAGTAGAGTATTCCTTTGCACAGCTCCAACTTCTGCCATTGTCTTAATAGCAAACAGTTTTCAGAAGACTGACACTTGAGTCTTATTCCATGACGAGTTCACTTTACAGCTCTTATAATTTCCATATCCCTCTATCAGTCATCTGCTCTCTATGCCAGTCATCCTCAGACAATTGAGGCAAAGCAGTGAAGTGAGACTTGCATGCTGCCAGCAGACATCTAAGACTTTTAACTTTTAGTTGAACTATCTGCAGTCTGGTCCTTTGCTAGTCTCATCTAGTTTTTACTTCTTCTCTAGGTAGTACTACAACTTTGGTGTCCTGTAGTCTTCAAACATGACAATGCATCTGAATTCAATTTTTTAAAATTTTCTTGGTTTATCGTTTTTCTCAAGAACATGAACCTTGGCATGTGTCAGAATGTTAGTGGACTGTTGTTAATCTACGTACAATTTTGGTCCATACAAATATTCTCTAAATTTCCCAGTGACAGACTATTAAAAAGCCAGAAACTCCAGCTTGTGAGTGGGATAGACTGTCACACAAATGTCTGATGGCAAATGTGATTGGTTTCACGTAACCATCATGATTTTTTTTTTTTGCAGGGCAATTGGGGTTAAGTGATTTGCCCAAAGTCACAGGGCTAGTAAGCGTGTCAAGTGTCTGAGGTCGAATTTGAACTCAGGTCCTCCAGGGCTGGTGCAGTACTCACTGCGCCACCTAGCTGCCCCAACTATCACGCTTTTGATATAGAAGTTCTTCTAAGCCCTACAAGTAGAAATCTGTGTGCAGAACAGTAAACTTGTTTGGGTCAGCATAGGCTGATACTGGTACAGGTGTAAGGCAGTTGCCCAAGTCTTTAAATGCTTGTTCACACACCTGTTTAACAGTTCCCCAGTTGGTTTTAATGGTTTCAAAACAAATTTGTGCTTCTTTTCATCCTGCCTCTGCCTCTTCTATTGTATATATTAGAGTGAGGACGATTCAGTGGCTTAGTACTAACATTTTTAACATTGTTAATAAACTGCTGAATCTTAAGACAAGTCCTTAAATCTCTTAAGATGCTTTGGCTGACTCAGTCAGGGGTACCTCTATCCTACCTGACTCAGTGCTCCTAACTTGTTGAAACAGTATCTCTCATACTTGAGGCAGGTTCTACAAAACTGACACTTGTCAGCTGAATGTTGTAGGCTGTTTGCCTCTAGCTGATCCAACACCTCATTAATCTCTCCTTATTTTCCTTTAGGGTAGTTGTGTGCAAAACTCAATTAGAAAAGGGGGGGTGGGTCACTAAGCTACACAAAAGTCTTTATGTGCTACATATGACTTTGAAAACTATACTTGTTTTATGTATTTCCTATTAATAAGTCAACACATTAAAATCAGATTGGAACCAGAAATGATGATCTAGGAAAAGAAACACTAATTTGACAATGTTTGTAATGTTTACGTGGAGTTGGAAAATGTGTAGTTTTTGTGTTTTTATATCTAATAGTTTCAAAATCATTACAAAACATCCCTACGAGAAGATTCAAAATTAATTCAATATTATTTGCTGGGAACTTGGCATATTTTGCCAATAACTGTTTTTCGATATCTGGCATAAATGTGGGCATTGCCAGTTTTTCAGTGTGGGTGATGAGCACTGACTTGTTAGTCATGGTTTCTGAAGTTCTAATAGTTTTCAGGGATGAGTCAGTGTGACTATTTCTTGGTCTTCCAAGTCTGTATATTTTCCAGTTGTGGAAGAGTTTTTGGAGAAGCTAAGAGTTTTTAGAATGTGGCATGATTTATATCCTTCCTATTAAAAAAAGGTTTAAAAATGTATAAACTTATTATATGAACTTATAAAAAACTTAAATTTTATGTTTCTAGGTATTATAGGTATTTATTGTTTTCTTAATTTATATCAGTTACAGGTAAAGGGATTTCTTTATAGATGGACAGCCAGGTGGTACCGAACACTGAGCCCTGGAATCTGGAAGACCTGAGTTCAAATGTGCTCGGATAGTAGCTGTGGGACTTCAAGCAAGTTGCTTCTCCTCTATTTGCCTTAATTTCCTCACGTATAGGATGAGGATAATAACAATACCTATTCGTGGCAGTATTTGTGAGGATCATCTGAGGTAATTGTAAATCGTCTAGCACAGAGCTTGACCAACGGTAGGCACCACTCAAATGCTATCTATTATTCACTTTTATCTGTAGTAAAGACTCAAATAGTATCAAACAACAAAATGCTGTTTCCTGTTTACCATTTAACACACGAATTTTCTGTAACATACAGTTCTAAACAACAGATCACTTGCAGCTACTATGCTTACAAGAACCTTGAGGGCAGAATTCACTTGTGCAGGTAGCAATAAGCCTTCCTCCACTAGGTTACTAAGAGGGAGCTAATGTCACATTATGGCAAGAGTTTACTTGGTTCAAGAGAGACGATATACTATGAGGAGGACAGCAATCGGAGGAGAGTAATACTGCCTCACACTTAGGCTTTTGTCATCTTACTTTGTCTCCCATGTGCTTCATTTTCCTGTGAATTCTAATAGATTGCGTGCCACCAATGTGGTAAGATGCCAACATGAGTGAAACAGTTCTTATACACAGACATGGATGGCAGGATTCAGTGTATAGTGAAACGCAAGGCCCTTCAGTCCAAATAATTATAATTTAGAGTGTCATAATAGCTACCACACAAAAGAAAACTGATACTGTACTTTTTATTAATAGCTTTACAAAGACTAAAATCAATATTTTTCTGGTTTTTTTTTTCACCAAGAAACACACAAGTTGCAAAGATGGTTGGAACTTGGATATAAAGTATAAAACCTTTGGAATTGATTTGCCGTTTTGCTCGTGTTTGTATGGAAAGTTTTAACTTCTGAAGTGCTACAAATTTACTGCCAATTACCATTATATGAGCCAAGCTTGGCTTCCTTCCTGTTATTCCTCAGTTTACCATAATGGTCTGAGTTTCCTCCCTGCCAACAACCCAAGTTTTATAAAAATCACCTGTTACCTCCACCTATCACTTACCTACTTCTTCCAAATTACCAATAACAACTAGATATCTGAAAACGGAAAATTACTGAGTTGCAGAAGACAGTAAGTAACCCAGGAAATGGTTCCGTGGACTAAGGCAATGGCCAACAACCTAAAGCATGGGTGCCCACATTTAGTTCCTCCATAAAACGAGGCCATGTTTAGTTTGGGTCCTCTATGTCAGTGTTTCTTTGCTTGCTACGCCGTTTCCAGGCACCTTGGGGTCACATTGTTGCTTACAGTGTCCATTAAACGTTACTAAAGGGTTCAAAGATGTTTAGTTAGAAGAGTAAACCCTTAAGGTGTTCCTTCCCAGGAGCGTTTTACATTTTTTAAGTGGACTGCTGAAGACAGAAAAGCTTTGGGTAAAACGTCAGGATCAGGGTTGAACTTGGATCACTGTTTCAGTCTACTATAGACCCAAAAGATGCCTGAATACTCTACTTCAAAGTGCTCTGCTCACTCCAGCTCCTGACAGAGCCAAAATCAGGAATTCTGTCATTTGAGGCCAATTTGGTTGAGATAGGGGATTGTTTAAGGGACAATGACAATGTCTTTTTTTTTTTACTTTCACATTAGACATTAGTCTGGATGTATAGAAGGGTTGTAACTGATGGAGTGAACAATGGGAAAAAAGAAACAAATGTAAACATGGAAAAGAACGATAGCATGTAGAGTGCTTCAGTCTCCATTTAAACTCTGTTCTTTCTAGATCTTTCTCTGAATGTAGACATTTCCTTCCATCCTGAGACTTGTAGAGTTGTCTTATACCTGTGTGTTACCAAGAAGAGTCCAGTTTATGAAGATTGGTCATCACATATATGATGTGTCTGTGACGGTACAAATTTTTCCTGGTTCTGCTCTTCTCACTTAGCATCAGTTTGTATAAGCCTCTCCAGGTGAATATGAAGCCCATCTCCTCTCTATTTCTTATAGCACAATAACATTCCATCACATTCATATACCACAATTTGTTTAGCCATTCCCCCATTGATGGGCATCTCTTTAATTTCCAGGTTTTTGCCACCACAAAAAGAGCTGCTATAAATATTTTTGTACATATGGGTCTTCTTCCCACTTCTATGATCTCTTTGGGATACAACCCCAGAAGTGGTATTACTGGGTCAAAGGGTATGCAATAATTTATAGCCCTTTGGGCATAGCTCCAGATTGCTCTCCAGAATGGTTGTATCAGTTCACAGCTCCACCAACAATGCATTAGTGTTCCAATTTTTCCACATCCTCTCCAGCACTTGTCATTTTCCTGTTTTGTCATCTTAGCCAACCTGACTGGTGAGATGTGGTACCTCAAAGTTGTTTTGATTTGCATTTCTCAAATCAATAGTGATTTAGAGCATTTTTTCATATGTTTATAGATATCTTTAATTTCTACCTCTGAAAATTGCCTGTTGATATCCTTTGACCATTTGTCAATTGGGGAATGACTTGTATTCTTATAGATTTTACTTACTTCCCTGTATATTTTAGAAATGAGGCCTTTATCAGAGACACTGGTTGTAAAAATTCTTTCCCAGTTTCCTACTTCCCCTGCCAATGAGCAATCCTATGGGCTGGGCTGATAAACAGATATCAAAATGTTTACATGGTCTAATGGGCCAGAAGACAAGGAGGCCATAGACTGGCAAACAGGGCCACTTATTGGTCAAGAGCTCATGGACATCACCCCTCTCGGCCAGTAGAAAGATGATAAGGGTCAGAGGGGCAACAAAAATAGCTGGGGGTCTTTCCACTCTGCCACGCTGGGCTTGGTCAACATGACAAGGCCAAACAAAGGTAGAAAAATAAGTTATCTCCCTATGCTTGATCAAGGGAACTTAGAATCTGCAGTTCATAGCTCTGGGGCCTAATATACAGAACTTATAATCACTGTTCCCATGGAATCATATCAAACTGATTAATACTGATTGGAATAAAATAGGGATCTAATTACTCATCTGTCACAACTCCTACCAAGCCTGTAATCTGATTAAAAACTCTCAGCTATCTATCTCTCTACTCATACTTTCTCTATTGTGTACTTATGCAGTTACTTTTCTTTGAAACTAAGTGTAGGACTTCATTTTAGAATAAATCCCATTTTAATTTCATTTTATGAGATCTGGCTCCTAACTCCAACCTGTAAAGTTAGTTATCCCCAAGTTGAATGTGGTGGTACACCCTAACCTCAGCCATGATGGTGACTGAAGATAGAACATCTCCTGAGTTCAGGAGTTCTGAGTTGCAGTAGTCTATGCCAACCAGGTGTCTGAAATAACCTTGGCATCAATATGGTGAGCCCAAGGGAATGGAGGACAGGGGAATGTCACTAGATTGCTTAAAGAGGAGGGATCTGACCCAGGTCAGTGATGGAATCAGCCAGAAGTTCCCGTATTTTCAGCTTGGATGAGGCAAGGAGAGCCTGTCTTTTTTTTTTAATGGTTAATTTGCACTGTAGTATTATCAGTTTGGCATCGGTGTGTAGGATGAATTGGAAACAGAAGATCCTGATGGCAGGGAGACCAATTGGGGGCTATTGTAATAGTCCAGGTGAAAGGTGACACTAACTAGGGTGGTAGCTTTTAATAATTGGGGGGAATTAAACAGTACTTTAAGGTTTACATTTGTTTTGTGGGCCTGGATGACTAAAAGAATAGAAATTGTCTTGAAAGAAATATAGAATTTAGAAAGAGGTATGGTGTTAGGGGGAAAAGACAAGTTACATTTTAGATACAGTAAGTTTGAAATATCTGTGATACTGTGGTGAAAGCAATATCTATTCCACATAGACTAGGCTAGTTTTCCCCTAAAAGATAATTCTGAAGACTTCATTGATCCAGGATGCTAGAGTTCTACCAGATGTAGCTTCCTGGCTAACTAAATATAAAAGACCAGTACAGACTCAGGATCTCCTCAGTCCTTATGATGCTGTTTGACCAGCCTTTCCACTGTGGCAAATATGGAGGCCAAGAAACTGTACCCACCTGAACCAATACTGTATGCTTGCTGAATTTTACATGTTACAATGTAATCATTTGTTGTGGGAGTTGTTATATGTTAGATGGTTTATGAGTGTTTTATTTCCTTCTCATTGGAATTTCAATTCTGAACAGGAACCACCAGACTGACTTGAGTCAGGGCTGGTCCAGAAAGACATCCAGGTAGATATGGGCAGCAGGCATAGGGAAGTATGTGGGTCTAGAGTTCAGGAAAGAAATGAGAACTGGATATGTAGGTATGATATTCATTTATATTAATCAATCAACAAGCATTTATAGAAATGGAAGTGGAACTCCTGGGAAATGATGAAATTAACAAGAAAGAAAATGAAAAAAGAGGTTAAGATAAATTGTGCATACCCTTTGAATCAGCAATACCACTACTAGGTTTGTATCCCAAAGAGGTCATAAAAAACGGTAAAGGACCTACATGCACAAAAATATTTGTAGCAGCTTTTTTTGTGGTGGCAAAGAAGTGGAAATTGAGGGAATGCCTATCATCCTGGGAATGGGTGAACAAGTTGTGGCCTATGATTGTAATGGAATGTTATTGTGTTATAAGAAATGACAAGCAGGATGGTTCAGAAAAACCTGGAAAGACTTATATGAATTGATGCAAAGTGAGCAAAACGGGAGAACATTGTACACTGTAACAGCAATATTATGTGATGATCAGCTATGATTGACTTAGTTTTTCTCAGCAGTACAATGATCCAAGACAATCCCAAAGGCCTCATGATGAAAAATGCTATCTGCCTCGAGACTTCTTTCCTTCCTTTCAAGTCTTCTTGCACAAAATGACTAATATGGAAATAATGTTTTACAGCATTGCACATATATAACCTAGATCCGATTGCTTATTGTGGGGGGTGGGGAGGAAGGGATAAAATTTAGAACTCAGAACTTTAAAAAAAAAACCCAAATGTTAAAATTGTTTTTACATGTAACTGTGAGTACCTTTTTTTTTTTTGTTAGAGAGGTAAGACGTAGGGGCAGGACATGGAGACTCTTCGAAGGAAAATGAGAAGGATCAGATAGATTAGAGAGAACAATTTCATTAAAACCCAACAGCCAGGGGAAATCAAGATTATCAAATGTGGCTGAAAATTGTCAAGGACTAGGCAGGGGAGTAGAGAGCAGTCAAATGCTGCAGACAGGACAAAAGGGAAGGGCATTTCTGAAGCAAGTATTCTGTGCCAGGCATTTCACAAGTAGGACCCCATCTGGGTCTTACAACAGACCTAGGAGGTAGGTGCTCTTATCCCCATTTCACAGTTGGGGAAGTTGAGGCAGACAGCCCTTAAGTGACTTGCCCGGACCGTGTCTGAGGCGGGTCTTCCCGGCTCCCAGCTCACCCGCAGCCTAGTCCTCTTCACCATCTGATGCCTCGGGGATACAGGCTGCAAGCTGGGAGAGGGCAGTTTCAGTCTAGGGGTGGGTCAGAAGCCAGTAGCAAGCAGTTGAGGGGTGGAAGGTGAGAAAGAGAAGGTAAAGAATGAGAGGGGAGGGTTTAGGTTGTGAAAGATGAATGGGAGAAATGTGCCTGTTCGTAGGCATTAGGAGAGGAGCCAACACAAGGGATACTTAGGGGTCAATGGGTCCTTCGGAATCAGTATCCAACCTTCCCATTTTTCAGATGAAGAAGCTGAATTGATTTAGTCCATAACGTGCTTGCTTAATTAAGCAATTTTGTTAGGAGAGTTTTGTGATCCTCTTTACTGAGGAGGAGGGAATGGGAGAGACAATAAATGCCTGCTTAAAAAAGACAAAACTTTGTTAAGCAAAAGCTTAAAAAACCTGAGGCTCAAAGAATGTCACTCTCCTAAAGCATTCTAAGTGAGAAATATTAAAGACCGCGAGCC
>CM053588.1:270907199-270974833 GCA_028646515.1 Pseudochirops corinnae
ATCTGTTTTCCAGGTCAGTGGTTTTTTCAAGGAGATATTTCACATTGCCTTCTATTTTTTCATTTGTTTGGATCTGTTTAATAGTATCTTGATTTCTCATGAAGTCATTTGCTTCCATTTGCTCCACTCTAATTCTGAAGGAATTATATCTATACCTATCTACCTGTCTCTCACTTACAGGTTTCAAAATGAATGGTAAATAAGTGCTTCACCTAAAGCAAAAAAGTGCTAAGTGATCTACACATCCTGTTGGGCAAAGGAATAAGCTTGTAGCTCTGTCAACTGCCTTGCTTCTCTCAGCCCTACAGATTGCAGCCCTCCTTTGCCTCCCTGGAGCTCCATCTGTTTTGCCATTGTACCTTCCAGTTGACCAGGTCTTAACATGCACCATAGCTACAGAACCCTAAGAGAATTCCTGTATCTAAACCTTCTTACATGTGTCATCACTCCCTATTAGAATGTTAGCCACTTGGGAATAGAGACCATCTTAATTTTCTACTTGTGACCTCAGCACTTAGAATGTGTTTGGCACATGCTAGACACTTACCTATTCATTCATTCTGAGAGAAGCCATCTCTTTGAGACGCCCTGTAAACAGGCCTGCTTATTTTCCTTCCATCTTCCTTTGCCTTTCTTCCCCAGTACCTTTGTTGAGGGCAGTGGGATTTATTCCTTCTCCTTTCAAGAGTCAGTCAATATGGCTGCCTTTCTGCAAAACACAGGACAAACAGCACTGGACCTCAAGTTCATAGTTGCTTTCTATTTTTCTGTTTCCCTTTTTGAGTTTCGATCAGACACTGGAAAATGGAGAGTGGATTTTTCCAGCCCAAGAGACTGCAGTAGCATATGGGCTGTAGTAGTGTTCTGAGTTTCTGCAGAAGTACATGGTTGAAGCAGATACATGCTTGCCCTATAACCCAAGAGGAGAGTTCACAGTGTTCCCAAACCCTAATATCCTGTGTAGAGGAGGGAGAATATAAATTTTCTAAGCAGTATAGTCCTAGAAGCTAGCCTGTTAGCTCAACAGGGTAGGTTACTTAAGCAGCTGTGGGGTTTGAGAATTTGAAGATTCTCTGAGAATGGGGAGTTCCTGAATGGTGTGCCTTTTGGAGAAAGATTACCCATATGGTCTCTGCATCAAGGGGGTTAAAAGAGCACCAAGAGAACAAAGATATAACACAAGTGAAAGGAAAGGAAAGATTGTCATCTTGCCATGTCCCAATGTAGCCATGAGCTACTTAGCTGGTTAGTCAATGAACATTTATTAAAAACCAACTAGTGACAGACACCATGCTAAGCCCTAGAGATACAAAAAGAGGCGAAACATAGTCCCTGTCTTCAAGGAGCTCACAATCTAATGGGATAGTACTGGTTTGATGGAAATGGAGCTGCACATCTAGCAGCTGTTTCTGAGGGAGTACAAAAATTATAGGATGGCATTATAATTCTGGGAGTGATTGTAAAGCCTGGAGGAGAGGAGAGGTTTCACTGAAATATCAGTGTGCTGCCTCATTGACAATCCAAGTTTAGTTCCTTTCCAAGGGGAATTTGAATGAATGAAAAGCACTTATTAGTGCTTACTATGTGTTAATCATTGGGCATGCAAATAAAAAAGCGAAGGAGTTTACATTCTAATGAGGGAGTATAATACTTATAGGGGAGTTGTGGCCAGGGAAGGGGGCTTTGCTCTGGGAAGTCACAAGGATGGTGGGTGGGGAATTGATTGACATAGTCTTTCCAGGAGAAATGGTGCTATCGATTGATCACAGTACTCAGACCAAAAGATGAACAGCAGAAGCATGTTGGGGGTGAAAGGTTTGCTACATGAGCAGTAGTGGACCAGATGACAGAAGATGGAATGGGAAGCATGGCTGGGGTCATGTGAACTTGCCTTCATAGTTCATCAATCAAGAGGGATTGGTCCCAGGACCAGAGGGTTGGGTCCTCTAGAACTTTGTCTCTGGAGTTCCAATGGTCTGTCTGGATGTCTGGAAGGTACAGAATCAGAGTGGATTTCAAGAAGAAGCACAGTGGCTAGAGTGCTGGGCCTGGAGTCAGGAAGACCTGAATTCAAATCTGGCCTAACATACATATTAGCTGTGTGACCCAGGGCAAGTCACTTAGCTTCTATTTGCTTGTTTCTTTAGCTACAAAATGGAGATAACAACAGCACCTGCTTCCTGGGTTGTTGTGAGGATTAAAGGAGATAATATTTGTAAAGTGCTTAGTACCCTGCCCAGCACACACGCTATATAAATGTTTATCCCCTTCATCCCCCCACCCCGTTCCCCTCTATGAACACTTTATTATTTTCTGTATGTGTGATCTCCTATGAATTCTTGGCACTTCCTACATCCTTCTGTTGGGTTAAATAAAGGTCTTTTACCTGATACGCATTTGTTATTATAATTATTTGTATGATGGGAGGAGGAATCCTGCTGGCCATGTTTGTGGAAACCTAGATGAGCCTATTTTGAGATTTTCCACAGCAATTTCTGTGTGAGTACATAAGAAGTCAAAGAGACCCTGACCTTTTGCATCAACCCCTGAGATTGCACCCAATCCGTTTGAATGCAGAATCTGGGGTACCTTGAATCACGAGTGACACATGATCTGAGGAAGAGGTGAGCATTAATAACTAGAGGAAATCAGAAAGCTTCCCATAGGAGGTGGCACATGAATTAAGACTGAAAGGTAGCCAGAGATTACAAGAGACTGAAGTGATTAGGAAGGACACTCTAGGCATGGGAGAATGTCCATGCAAAGGCTTAGAGACTGGGGATATAACAATGCTGAGGTTCAGAAATAGCCCATGGACCAGTTCGGATTGTGTAGTACATGAAGGAGGATAACGTGAAATAAGTCTGTATAAGTATCACTCAACAAACATTTGTTAAGTACCTACTGTGTGGCCCAGGACTGTGCTTAGCACTAGAGTACAAAACCAAAGGGGAAATCGTCTCTGTCATTGAATAGGTCAATCAATTACTCTACCCTACTCAAAGTAAGTGGTAAAATGCTGTGTCTGGATAGTTTAACCAGGTTAAGAATAAGTCTCAAATTTTGAATTGAGATTTGAGAGTCTGGAAGTTTTGGATGGAAGGTTTTCAGCTATGAACCTGACGAGGAATTGCTTTGGGATGGGGTGAGAGAGAGCACTTCAGCTTCAGCCTTGGCCTACTTCCATCCCCTTTGCTTGAGGAGGACCCTGAAAACTTTGAAGGATGAGCAGGATCTTGGATGAGCATCCTAGTAGCTTCTTCAGAACAGTCTGAAATGTCTGCTTTGGGGGCCAAGAAGAGACTAGTCAGGATGAGGAAAGTCAGACTCTAAGTTCCATAGAAACTCCATCAGAAAAGCTACAACATGCCCCACAAAAGAGAGAAAAGGACTTCCAGAAACCCAGGTTCCCCTTAGTGAAGCGTGCTCCAAGTTCGAGTCCATTTTCCCCTGGCCTCCATATGTACTGGAGGGAGAATGTGTCACAGACTTTTGGGAGGAATGTTTTCTGCCAATTGTTCTTACTATACTTTCTTAGTAAATTAAATTAAGTCTGACTAATTGATATAAACTGATAGTGACCTTGGGCAAGTCACTTAACACACTTAACACACCTTCCCCCTTCCAAAAAAAGACCAAAAAAAAGTTAGATATAAAGTGATAATCAGGGAAGCAGTACATCAGTGGAGGCTCATAAAGAATAGCATTAAAAAACTACCCCCAAACCCTTAGAGCCAAGCCGGGAATTCTGAGAAGAGACACAGCAGCTGTACTCTGGGGACCTGGTCTGTTAGAAATAAAGAGTGGGAAGAGTAGCTACAGAAAATGTGGTACAAGAATATATACAAAATAAAACAAGTTAGATTTGAGGTACTGGCAGCAAGGGAATCAGGAAAGGCTTCACTGAGTTTTGAGGGAAACCATTATTTCCCAGAAGCAGAGATGAGGAGGGTGAAAACTGAAGGCATAGGAGAGAGTCAAAGCAAAATAACAGAGATGAAGTAAGGAATGGCAGGGAGGCCAGTTATGTCCCAGTGGCGAGTGGGGTGGCTAGGTGGTGCAGTGAATAGAGCACCGGCCCTGGAGTCAGGAGGATCTGAGTTCAAATCCGGACTCAGACACTTAAACACACACAAAAAACTAGCCATGTGACCTTGGGCAAGTCACTTAACCCCAAACTGCCCTCCAAAAAGCAAAAAAAAACAAAACAAAAAAACCCAGAATGCGTGTGGAGTAGCTAAGTGTAATAAGGCTGGAAAGGCAGGAAGGAGCCCGAGTGTGAAAAGCTTCAACATACAGAAAACAATTTATATTTAAGCTTATACTTAATAGGGAGTCACTGAAGTTCATTGAAAAGGAGAGAGAGAGAGGAAGTGACATGTTCAGACTTTTAGTTTAGGAAAATCACTTTGATAGGTTGGACCATAATGTGAAGGCTTTAAAATGCTAGGCTGAGTGAGGAGTTTATATTTCACCCTGTAGGCAATAGGTCCCTGAAGATTCTTCTTGTTGTCTGGCCTTTGTTCTTAAAGAGGACCATGATGCCATGACTTGCAAGTGAATTGGATTTAAGTGAGGCAGGGCTGTGCAAAGTCACCAGCCTCACTTTCTTCCCCAGATTCATCTGGGTCCAGTGGCTAGATACAGATCAGGACGGCTGGAGATGACCCCAGACATAGCGGAAGATATTGGCCTTTATAAGCTAAGATCTTTCTGAGTTATCACTTTGATTGAGGCAGTGGAGTGATAGGTATGATTGGGTCATATGATCTCTAAGTTCCTTTTTAATTTTGGCACTCTGTGTGTAGGAAGTGCTCCCAGAAAGCATTGCCTCTCACAATTCCTCATTGTTGACTCCTCCTCCTGTAGTTTTTTTGCAGCTCCCAGCAGGGGGCATAGATGCTACATCATTTTAGGATTCCTTTTCCAATTTTGTTTGTTTTCAAGGCAATCTTACACTTTAGTAGTTTTCCTTTGTTAAAAGAATGTATATACTTTGTGAGTACCAATGTTGTTGAATATTTTTGATCGGATTTTTGTCACTGTTTAAAGCTGACTTTAGCAATAATAGATATTGGTCTCTTGGTTCTGGGTTCTCCATCACTTCATAGAAATTTTCCCATTAAAAAAAATTCTTCATATTTCTCATTCCTTTTGGAACAAGAATATACTGTTATGTTTATGTATTACAGTTTCATGGGGCTTATGGTTTGTTTCTGATTTTTTTTACTATTATAAATAATGCTGTCATGAATATTTTCATAGAATTAGGTCTTTTGCTGTTATCAATTACCTCCTTCAGGTCAGGCAGTAAGAATATTCATTGGCCTATTGTTCACTATTATTTGAACTGCAGAAAGAAACATAGGTGTGCATGTTTCTGAATTTTTAATATGTAATCAGATGATTTATTATAACTAACAAAATGTTGTTTTGTTGTTGTTCTCAAGGCTAATTATTATAAAATATACTCTGGGTTATTTAGAACTCTGAATGAATATATTTTCACTAGAGCTTCTTATTATGTGTATGTGCACATGCAAATATATGTACATGCACTGTACCATCACCATGGTAATAAAACATTTTTTTTCAGATATAATTTTCAGATGAGGAATATATGTAAATTTGAAATTCTTCTCATTCCATTTGAGGAAATCCTAGTTCAGACTCTCATCATATTCCTTCTGCATTACTGCAATAGCCTTTTAATTGGTCTTCTTAACTCAAGTTTCTCTGTAGTAAAGTCCATTTCCTACCCCCTCTGTCATCCCATCTTTAGGAAGAGTGGGCTCAAACTTAAAGTGGTAATATTTAGCCCAGAAATTTAGCCCATCGAGTTCACATCTGGGTATGGCATAGCTAGTGGACTAGTCACTCCCTTGTTGCGGGGTTATAGTATTTCAGCTGATGAGTTAATTTACTTCTGGGTTGTAAATCAGGCAAGTTGCTGATCATGGCTGGCTGCTCACCTGGTTCAGCTACTGTATTTGGCACCTATTGATCTATCCCTATCTGTGTGTGTGGTTCTTATAGGTTACATGTATGTCCACATGTGTCTGTCTAAATGTGGACTTCAGAGAAATGTGAATAGATATCTTTGGAATCTTACCCATTGCTTTCCTTTTTTCTTGTTCTTAAATAGCATTTTATTTTTTCCAATTACATGTGAAGACAATTTTAACATTCATTTTTTTATAAAATTTTGAGTTCCAAATTTTCTTCCCCCCTCCCTAAGACAGCAAGCAATTTGATATACGTAATCATGTGAAACACATTTCCATATTAGTCATGTTGTAAAAGAAGAAACTGTAAAAAAAAAATTTACAGTTTGCAAAAGGAAACAAAACCACAAAAGAATAAAGGAAATGAAAATAGTATGCTTTGATTTGCATTCAAACTCCATCAGTTCTCTCTTTACATGTGGATAGCATTTTCCATCATAAGTTTTTTTGGAATTGTCTTGGATCATTGTATTGCTGATGTAATATCATAGTTGTAAATCATAGATGATCACTGAACAATGTTGCTGTTACTATGTACAATGTTCTACTGGTTCTACTCATTTCACTTGGCATCAGTTCATGTACGTCCAGATTTTTCTGAAATCTGCTTGCTTGTCATTTCTTATAGCACAAAAGTATTCCATTGCATTCATATACCACAACTTCAGCCATTCCCCAGTTAAAGAGCAACCTCTTAATTTCTATTTCTTTGCCACTACAAAAAGAGATGCTATAAATATTTTTGTACATGTAGATCCTTTCCCCTTTTTAGTAATCAGCAGTGGTATTGCCGGATCAAAGGGTATGCAGAGTTTGATTGCCCTTTGGGTATAGTTCCAAATTGCTCTCCAGAAAGGCTGGATAAACTCACAAGTCTACCAACAATGCATTAGTGTTACTCTCCCCCCCTTTTTTCTTTTTGTAAATAGTATTTTATTTTTTCCATTTACATGTAAAGATAGTTTTCAACATTCATTTTTTATAGTATTTTGAGTTCCAATTTTTTCTCTCTCCTTCTTTCCCCTGTCCCCTCCCCAAGACAGCAAGCAATCTGATATATTACCCAATCCTTTTCAAGGAAGACAGTGACAACAAGATTGGGCCACAAGGTTGGTCTACTCTGCCTTCCCTTCAAGAGGGGAGACTGGGCTAACATTCGATCTAACTGCCTCCCCCCTCTGCCCAAGTATTGTTAGCATAGGGGAAACAATTTTTACTCTCAAACTGCTGCTTATCCTGGTCACTATCCCTTGATGAGGAAGGTGTATCCCAAGCTGTATCCAAAGGCTTGACAACCTTCCTACCAAATGCTAGTTACAAAAGATCACATATAATGAATAGTGATTAAATCCTTTTACCCAAGCAGATATCAAACAGAAATCAAAGAAGTTGTGCAGATGAAAATATACCAGACAAAACACAGGGAGAATGAGCTCTCCCACTGAAGGGGTAGCAGGGTGAGCTATCTTCAGCTTAACAAAAAGACAGAGAGAGACAAAAAGAGATAGAGAATGAGACAAAGAGAGCATAGAGTTCCCAGTCTCACCCATGTGAAAATTTCCCAAAGTTTCTGGTGGGATAGGCTGAAAATAGGGATATGCTTGAAATACCAGCTTTTCTGTCTGTCTTGTTCTTCCCATGGTCTCTTTCTCTCTCTAGGAGTCATATGTCTCTCTTCTGAAACCAAAAGAACAACTCTTCTCCCCAGGTCTCCCTAGCTCTACCTTGTGAGCAGTATGGTGTTTTAGACTCTCCACTAATAAGGAGTCTTATGCAAATACCTAGGCAAATACCTGGGTTACACATAAAGTTAATCAAAACTTTATAAAACACTCATTTGGTTAGCCATTAAGCATCTCCCACTAACTCAAGAAGCAGATACTTTCCCAGGCTTCCTTCACAGATTTCTTTAGGTGGCATCTTTGTGGGAGCTTGTAAAAAGATGACATACATTAATATGTGAGGGGCGGTTAGGTGGCACAGTGAATAGAACACTTGCCCTGGAGTCAGGAGGACCTGAGTTCAAATGTGGCCACAGACACTTAACACAAAACGAGCCGTGTGACTTTGGGCAAGTCACTTAACCCTAGTTGTCCTGCCTTCCCCCCTCAAAAAAAAAAACCAAACACTAATATGTGAAATTATTTAAGTATTCCTCCACATTTTGTTTTTGTGGTTCAGTTGCATCTGACTCTTTGTGACCCCCATTTAGGGATTTCTTAGCAAAGACACTGGAATTATTTGCCATTTCCTTGTCTGGCTCATTTTATAAATGAGGAAACTAAGGCAAACAGGTTTAAGTGACTTGTCCAGAGTTACACTGTTAGTAAGTTTCTGAGGCCAGACTTGAACTCAGGAAAGATGAATTTTCTTGACTCCAGGCTTGGCACTGCACCACCTAGTAGTCCCTTTTCTTCTGAATAGCTTTTAATATATAAAGAAATTTTTCCCAATATTGACCATTCAAAGGCAACTGCAAAATAATCCTGGAGTACTTTTATTCTTAGGATATTCATCTATATTTTCACCTTTTCCTAGCTTTTTAAAAATGTGCAAATCAAGCAAAAAAAAAAAATCTACTAACTGTCTCTTCCCATTCCAAAGTACTGACTAGCTCAGGTGTAGCTTATGGGCTGCCATCTGGCCCTGGGACAAGATTTTGTTAAGAAATGGCGCTTTAGAGGAGATCTATAAAAACCTCATTGGACCTACTCACCGAGCATTTAACGCCTTGATTATAACTTTTATTCACAGATGGCTAGCGGATAATTGTTTCCATAATCATCTTAAATTGTGGCCCAGATAATAGCTTTTGCCTGGCTTGTTATGTTTCCTCAATCTTAATTTCCCACAACACAAAAATTTTGAATTAAATATTTGAGAAATAAAACAAATAGGCTGAAATTTTAACTTTAAAAATTGAAATCTTGAAGAAATGACATACTAGGTCTTCATTTAATCACTGCCTCTTGAATAGAAATGAGAGGGGAATGGCAAAGGAGCCAGTAGCTCTCCTGGGGGAAGGTAGCACAATCATACTTGACTCTCCTTCCTACCTGTTGCTGTTTGAATTCTCTAAACTCTCAAATTCCCGTAGCAGAATAAAAGGCATCTCCTGCCCATTTCTTTTGAATCTTGTCTTTCCACAATCCAGTTGCTCAGCTCAGTGATACCTTACCAGTAGGCTGAATAAAGAGCCCTGCTGTTCAGAAATTCAAAAGCTAGGAGGACCTTAGAGTTCACTTTTTCCACATACCCAGCTGGAAGAAAGTGAGGGGAGACAGTGCACAGCACATTTTTACCACGTATTCAAAAACTTTTATTACCCAAAGACTTTCATTCTTAAAACCAGCAGTTTCAGAATATACTATACTAATTTTTATGTACCATAAAAACTACATTATTGCCACACTTAAAATTTTCTTTCTCTGACTTTTTACATTTTTTATTTTTTTAATTCTGAAAGATAATTTTCATATTCATAGAACAGAAAAATGTATACTCTATGAAACCATGAATCTCCATTCATAAAGCTTGCTTTTTTTTTAAAAAAAGTATAGACATTTTACACATTACTTTCAAAATGGTACCATTAGTGCTTCCTTCTGAAATTTCTTCTGTTTTCTTCTGTATATTTTAAAATGTGTTCTAATGTTTTCCAGAGGACCTCCCGTGATGAAACTTGTTACTTACCTCCTAAGAGGTGATAGACACAAGAGAAAAAGAGATGTACTTTTTTGGACACAGCCCCTGTGTGGATTCATTTTGCTTGACAGTGTTTATTTGTTCCAAGATTTTGTTCTGCTTCCCAGGAGTACCCCTACTTGATTTAATGAGTCCCTTCAATCTGCACGAGAAAATTATGGGGCATAGACCTTTGTCAGAAGGAGGGCATCTCCCGATGCTCCTCTTATAGCATGTGGGTGGCATGACACAGGGAGTTCCCAACTGGTCCCTAGTAACTGAGGGCTGCCTCTGATGACTGTCAATTTAAAGTCAAAGAAGATGATATCAGATTGCTTGCCATCTTGGGGAGAGGCAAGGGAGAAAAATTTGGACTCAAAATCCTACAAAAAATGAATGTTGAAAACGATCTTTACATGTAATTGGAAATTTTTTTTTTTTTTGCCTTTTTTTAGAGCAATTAGGGTTAAGTGACTTGCCCAAGGTCAGACAGCTAGTTTTTTTGTGTTAAGTGTCTGAGGCTAAATTTGAACTCAGGTCCTCCTGACTCCAGGGCTGGTGCTCTATTCACTGTGCCACCTAGCCACTCCAGAAAAAAATTTTAAAATACTATTTAAAAAAAATTAAAGTCAAGGAAGATGGACTCTTCTCTGAGGAATCTTCTCTTCTATAGTTTATGAGAGTAAGCTATAAAAGAGTTCTGCCTCTCTTTTGGCCCTTTTTAAAAAATCATTTCCCTCCCTTAGACTTCCAGCAGAGGTAGAAGGAGGTGGGTGGGAAGATGGAGAAAGGATTTCCCTTCTTTTTCTCTTCACATTAACAGAACCAATGTCAGCAGAAATCCATGTCCAAAGGAAACGGGCTTCTTTTTTTGTTTTTTAAGTAGTCATCCAAAAGACATAATTTATTTAAAATAAAGACATTTGTTAAGATAGCATAATAAGAATGGCAGTTACAGAACAATTTCCCCCATTATTCTAAGGCTTACTTTCTCACAAATACATACACTTTCTAATGGAAGAGGGTCCCCAAAGTGAGCGTACACTGGTAGTGAGGAATAGAAATAGGGAACACATGAATGTCCCTGATTGATAATTGCTGTAAACTGATAATCAGGGAGGCAGCAAGCACATCAGTGGAGGCTCATAAGGAACAGCATCACAAAATTGATCCCTGATATCATTTCATTTCTCAAACTATTTCCCCTAGATAAAGTGTCTCTGCTAGGTGGGTAACTCAGGTACATTGTCTTCACAGCTTAGCACTCAGTTCTCAGACCTAGCTCTCTTTGGAATCCATATTCTTCTCTGCTCCCACTTCTCAAAGCTGCATCCCAACCCTGTCTATCTCTGTCTATTTTCCCTACTGGATGCTGTGAGACATATTTCTATCCAGGCTGAACCTGGAATCTCTGCATCTCCAAATTCTGTTTGCTTTCTTCTGCATTTCTAATTTGCCAGGATGTGAAAACAGTTGCATTGCAGAGAGGACTGATCCCAGTCCAAATAAGCACAGGATTAGACAGTAGGAAGTTACATGTTACTATTTAGGGAACACACAGGCAGGACTATAAATAAAGTCTCTAGTGATGTGGATGTATTACATCTACCCATGTGAAAGCAGTTAGAAGGAATAGACTATGTCAACACTATGTACACATTGATTCTCAATAAATAATTTTGGCAATTTTTTCTGGTGAAACTGAGGCAGGAAAGTAGGGAAAGCTGGTATCTCAGACTTTAAGATGTAGCCAGGATACAGAAGAGGTTCCACCTACAGCTTATGTACAAACTATATATTAATACCAAAAAAACCCCCAGAAACTTCAACCAGAAGAAAGAGATTCTGGGAGAAGACAAGGGACACTAGGTCTCTTTTGTTTGAGGATGGACTCAGTCCCCAGCAGGAATTAAAATAAGGGTGTCAGCCATGAACCAAGCTTGAAGACCAAACAACCTTTTGGGACCCCATATGGGTTGGAAAGCAGGCTGGCCATTCACATTAAAGAGACCAATGTAGTGTGGTTGGGCTCTCATCATTTTGGTAAACATCCTCACCTGGTGCTCCTCAGAAGAGGGAAATCTCTTTAACAAAGTTTAGGTACAGCTTATCGCTAAAATCTTTCCCAGACTAAGTAATTGGAGACTGTCAATGCTAAAGGTTGGATGCACATGGCCCATCACATCAAAGGGGCTGTGATGTTTTGGGTGACCAGTGTGCTTACAATACAGAGTCAGCCTGCCATGTTGGCTGTTAACATCACCTTCTCCACTACTGGTCCCTTTGAGTTACACGACACTGCCTTTAAGAATTGTTACACAGCCTTCTTGAGTATCCATGGGCCCCAATTTGGTTCACTGGTCTGCATACTCAGCAAACGGATTACCTATGAGACCACTGTTTAATGCCTGACTCAAGAAAGAGCCAAGGACTAGGTGTCTCCACACAAGCATCAGATGTTGGGTGAAATGGATCAGGTATTGGAGCTCTACTTTATCCTGAGGCAGTCTTCCCCACTGTGACTGTACTACATGTAAGAAGAACTAGAGCAGGGATGGGGAACCTGTGTAACTGGGACAAGTCATTTAACTTCTATGAGCCTTGGTTTCCTTTCCAGTAAAATGAAGGGATTAGAATAGATGGCCTCTAGTAGGGTCCCTTCCAGCTTTAGATCTGTGAACATATGACTCTCTCACAACCCCTGAAAAATAGGGCCAGAAGAGGAATTGTTAGACATCTTTCTCCCCATTGCTCCTTTGATTCCCCTTTCCCCCATCACTCAGCTACTACTTCTCCTCCTTTAAACTTCATTCCATCTTTTCAAGACCCTAGGGTTCACTCATTTATAGACATCCAGGTAATTTTACTTCTCCCCCAAAAGTTTGGTCAGTAGTTCACAGTCTTCTCTATCAATCATTTTTTTTTCCTTTAAATATTCTGACCTTCTCTTGAAATCTCCTTATCTTGTGGCCTCTGTCTAAAGACATTGTCATTGTCCCTTAAACAATCCCCTATCTCAACCAAATTGGACTCAAATGACAGAATTCCTGATTTTGGCTCTGTCAGGGGCTGGAGTGAGCAGAGCACTTTGAAGTAGAGTATTCAGGCATCTTTTGGGTCTATAGTAGACTGAAACAGTGATCCAAGTTCAACCCTGATCCTGACGTTTTACCCAAAGCTTTTCTGTCTTCAGCAGTCCACTTAAAAAATGTAAAACGCTCCTGGGAAGGAACACCTTAAGGGTTTACTCTTCTAACTAAACATCTTTGAAGCCTTTAGTAACGTTTAATGGACACTGTAAGCAACAATGTGACCCCAAGGCGCCTGGGAACGGAGTAGCAAGCAAAGAAACACTGACATAGAGGACCCAAACTAAACATGGCCTCGTTTTATGAACTAAATGTGACTTTGCAAGTCATATTTTGGCACCCATGCTTTAGGTTGTTGGCCATTGCCTTAGTCCATGGAACCATTTCCTGGGTTACTTACTGTCTTCTGTAACTCAGCCAGCAAAAATTACTTTGTTGGAAACCCCTTTGCCTAAAAATCAGACCTCGTCTATGAAGCTTCCCTCAGGATCCCATCATGACAGTGTAATTTCTGTCATCTCGAATTCTCTTTGCATATACAATCTGGACCATAGAATTAACACTTTTCCATTTATTGTCTTATTCTTCTGAAGCATCTGCTCTTGTAGACTCATCTTCTTGACATGCCCCTGCTTTTCCCCTGGACAGCACACTCCAGGGTCTGGAACTGGGATGGGGTGGAAGTAACCTGAATTGTGAAAGTACTTGTTGTGAAATTGTTATGTTAAGTGGAGCAGTTAAAAACCCAGGGTACTGGATTGCTTTGAGATATCATATCAAGCATTCAAGACAGAGAGGGACATTGTAGAAAGATTGCATCCACAATGTGGCACAATCTTCAAATGATACTTTTTAGAACAAGACAAAATAATAAAATTCCTTTTGAAGGACAAAGTGTTTAGAATCCCAAGGAAAATAATGATTAAAAAGTACAAGTGAAAGGAGTATAGCATTCCTACATCTCAAACTATGTTAGAAAAATGTAAACATTAAAACTTTTTTTTTCCTACTAGTTAAAAAAATTAAAAATATATGAGCAGAAATGACCATGTAGACAAGCAAAAAAATAGCAGCAATTGAAAACAACAGGCCAGGGTATTATAAGCCCAATAAATCACATGGTCGAACGTTCCCTTTTTGATGCGAACCCCTAAGAATACTGTAAAGCACCTTGGAAGTAACAGGTTTAGGCCAATATCTTACATTATCTCCCACAACAAACTCAGTTATGTGACCTTAATATAAAAAGTCATACCATAAAAACGAAAAAAAAAAGAAAACAAACTGAGATATCTTTCCTCAGTATGGCTGAGGGAAAATGCTTAGTAAGATTAGGGATAGAGGAGAAAAGGAAAGATAAAATAGACCATTTGACTCCACAAAATTAAAACATTTTTGCATACCTGAAATCAATGAAGAGGAGAGTTAGAAGAGAAATTATCAAGTGGTAAAAATATTTTCACCAAATGTCAGAAACAAAAATCCCATGTCCAAAAATTCACAAGGAATTCTCACAGATAGATAATACCAAGAACATTCCCCACAAAGTTTTCAAAAGAATTGCAAACTATAAATACCTACATAAAAAATGCTCCAAATTATTTAATGTAAGAAAAAAACTAATTAAAACAACTCAAAGGTTTCACCTCATATCATGTACCAGTAAAAATTAAAAAATGAGGGTTATAGTCAATGTTGGAGGGGTGGTGGGAAGATAGGCACATTCACGCATGGTTAGTGGATCTATGAAATAATCCAGATTTTTGGTTTCAATAAAAAAAGTGACTTAAAAGCTCATATTCTTTCATTTGACAAACCCGTTATTGCTTGTATACCCCAAGAAAATCAAAGATATTTTATATATGCATACAAAAATTTTTGTATATGTCAAAATGCTCATAACATCACCCTTTGTGGTAGCAAAGAAAATAGAAAGAAAACCAACCAAAGGTAATTGAAACTTAGGACATATTGTGAAGGAAACACTAAACAAGCACATTTTCCCCCCTTATTTATTTCATAGGATCATATATTTAGAGCTAAAAAGGACCTATCTAGTCCAACTCAAGGAAGCTAAAGAATGAAACAAGTGAGAATAAATTTAGAATAAAACTAATAAAATCATTTTAAAATAAAACAATTTAGTAATGGAGAAATCCTTAGTGACCTTTGAGAGCAGTTTTAACAGATTTAAGTTGGGGTCAAAAACCAGATCACAAGGAACTGATCAATGTTCTTGCAGTGAGGAAGCAGTTGCAGCTCTGGCAGACTCATCTTTCTAGGTGTTTGATAGAAACGGGCCAAGAGAGAGAGGAGAGATGATGGTGGGAGAGGGGAATCCTGAAGCCACTGTAATGCTTTAGAATGCTACCTCTAACTAGGTAAATGGCTCCAAATAGGTTTATAGGAGCAGTGGGAAGATTTGGAGAATTGACCTCAAAAAGGCAGTTGCTGGGTTTTTCTGAAGATATCATTATTTACCCCCATTGTCCCTCTGACCCCGTTTTGACCGCAGATCTGACTAGAATGCCCTTCAAATAGCTGAAAGATCAATGACACGAACTGGCAATTCTTTGACTAAACACTACTCAGGATTAAAACCATATTAAAAGAAATTAGGCCCCCAACACTGGTCAAGGTGAGTCTGTTATTTCCAGATCAAAACTTAACCAAATGCAATCTACATTAATTTCCCACAGATGTCCTTTTTCCCTCCCACAGTAAAACACGCTGGTCGTTGAAGAAGATAGCTAAGTGTTCTACAAGGATTCCACTATAAGGATTTACTCCCTAACTCGTTCTCTGTTCTCTTGGCTTCCTGGATGTTCCACCAACAGGATGCTCCCATCTTGAGGTTCCTGGCATTTTCTCTGGTTGTCTCCTATGCCCAGAACGCTCTCCGCCCTCAATTCTGCCTACTGACTTCTCTGGTTTCCTTTAAGTGCCCACTAAAAGCCTCTCTCTTACAGGAAGCCTTCCTCAGCCCCTCTTAATTCTAGAGCTTTCCCTCTGTTCATTATTTCCTAACGATCCTGCATATACTTTGCTTTGTATATATTTGTGTTTATGTTGTCTCCCCTATTAGCCTGTAAGCTCCTAGAGGGCAGGAATTGTCTTGTGCCTCCTTATTCCCGGCATTTAGTACAGGACCTGGAATGAAGTGGTTGCTTAATAAATGCTTATGGATTGACTGTGTTATGTAAAAAAGAAACAAATACTTTCATGGTCAGACTGAAATACAGAGATAAGCCCAAACAAAGCACAATTATAAGACAGCCCACCATGGGAGGGCAGGCAGTGCCCATAAATTCCAAATGTCCTGTCATTAGATAAAGCCACACGTGCTGGAGAGCAGGAGCAGTTTTTTTCTCTCTTTTCACTTGTTCTTTCTTTCTTCCTGAGGCTTGTTGTTTTGAGAACAGTGACTGTTGGTCTTTTGCTTCTTTATCTCTCAGACTTATAGAAGAGCTTGGAAGATATTTGTTCTTCTTTCCTCTCCCTTGGAGCTCAGTCTTTTTTCTCTGAGACCAAGAGGCTCAGACGTTCTTAGACTTTTTCTTTCGCACCAGAAGCTGCAACATACCCCAATAACAACAGTCTATCAGGACTCTGGGAAAGGTATCTTTAATGCTTTGTTTTTTCTTCTCTAAGGGGTGACCTATGCAAGATGCAAGATGTAATGTAACATGCACTTCTATCCCTAATATTCTTCCTCTGTGTAGGTCTTCTCCCTTTCATGCATGAACTGTTTCTCTGTCCTATGAATGGAATTTGGTTGTGGACTTTGGGGTATGTTATGATTTACCTTTAGGAAAGCTAAATTATGCAAGTAGTGGTCTGATTGAGCTAATTCTCATTTTGGTGAGCAGTGATTTGCATATGTATCAAGTTAAAATTTCCCCAATAGGAAGGATCAATCAATGATTATTTTAGTTCTGTATGTATGATAAACGTGAGTGTATGTGATTGGAGGTAATTTGCCAAGACACATTCTACTGCCAAAACTAAGATTACAAGTGCACAAGACTCATGTTATACATGTAAAAGAAATATATGTACTTGAAAAGATTCTCACTAACAACTGGGAAGGGAAGGAGGTAAATCTGAACCCAGACTGATGGCCTGGGAGACAAGAGAAAGTCTAAAGGACAAGACAGTTAGTTAGGCAAGCAATAAACATTTATAGGTGCCTGGGAAGACAATGCTGCAGACACTGTGCTAAGCACGGAGAATAAAAGGAAAGACAAAAGAGAGGTCCTGTTCTCAAGGAGCTCACCGTCTTTTGGAAGAAACAGCATGGAAACAATCACGTACAAAAAATTTACCGGAAAAACTGTAAACGTCAACAGAAGGAAGACACTAGAATAAAACGTGATTAAGAGGGAACGATTGCTATGAGTTGAGGTGCTTTTGAAAGGCCTCATGGAATAAAAATTAACTAATACAAGGTAGAATTAATATAGTATTTTAAGGTTTACAAAGCACTTTACAAATGTTATCTCATTTGATTCTTATAAAAACTTTGAAAGGAAGGCACTATTACTATCCCATTTTACAGGTGAGTGGTTAAGGCTGAGAAGAGTTAATTGACTTGCCCAGAGTAGCACTGCTAGTAATCAAAGGTTAAACTCTCAGATTCTTGCTCTATCCACTAGTCATGTAGAAGTAGAGAAGATGGGATTTCAGTTAGAGCTTGAAAGAAAAGTAGGAGTTACAAAAGTATAGAGAAGGAGGAAGGGCTTTTTGTCAGGGGAATAATGTTAGCAAAGGCAGGTGGCGAACTTGCATAGCATATTAGAAGACAAGCATGCTAGAGACAAGAGGGCATAGAAATATGAGGGAATAGTCAGTACCACCTTTGCAATTTATAATCTTAGAGACTGGACTGAGATACAAAGACACATATGAAATAGTTTCTGCACTCAATGAGCTTACATCCTATTGGGGGGAATGTAATATATACAAAAGACTATAAGTAAATACAATGTAACGTGAAGAGGGACAGAACAGCTGGGGCATCAGTGAAAGATTCATGCAGGAGGTAGCATCCAAGTTTAACCTTGAAGAAAGACAAAGTTTCCAGGATATAGATCTGGGGGCAAGTGGAAGCATTCCAGGCATAGGGAACAGCTTGTGTCAATGATGGAAGCCAGAGATGGGAGCACAGAGTTCAAGGAATAGCTAACAGGTCAATTTAACTGGAAAACAGATTGGAGGAAACTGGTATGCAATAAGGCTGGAAAGGTAGGTGCAAGCCATATTGTAGAGGGGTTAAGAAATTTATATTTTAGTCTATTGGCAATGGGGAGCCATCGACGTTTTTTGTTTTTTTTTTTGCTTTTTTTTTGGAGGGCAATTAGGGTAAAGTGACTTGTAAAAACTTCAACTTCTGACCAGGGAAGTAAGGCAAGGGTCCCAGGCTTCCAGCCCAGGTTACTAAGTGTTTGGTACTTTATTACGTTTCTGTTTATATTTCTGGAATGTTACCTGAGAAGTTTTCACTTTTATTCCATTCAAAACCATAGTGTGAGACATACAGACAGTACAGCAGAAGCATGACCCTGAGACAGGGAAAAGGTGAAATAAAGTCATTCACTCAGGTTGTTGTAAGGCTTGGAAACCCTTGTGGAAGTGAGTGAGGAAATATCTTACAGCAATAGTCAGACTATTTTCAAATGCTGCTTGGGTGGACTTGTAAGGTAGGTTAAAAAAAACAACAAAAGACAAACCAAATAAAGTCACAGAATAGTTCCTAAACAAACTGGCCTCAGATTCCAAGAGGGTAATAACATTTGAGGCCTAAGGCCCTTAGGCCATTGAATCTGATGAGGTATAAGGGATGGGGGATTTCTAATGAAATCCTTTCTAGGTTCGTTGTCATCCGAAAGAATTACTGGACTCAGCTGTCCTTTGGCAGAGTCATAAAAGTTTATTGTTACACTGAGGCAAAGGGCTGCAAGCTGAAAGGGATTTAAGGCAGAGTTATAAAGTCAAGCTTTTCAGCGGGCAGGGGGAGATAGAAAGAAGACCTGCAAAAGGGGAGGGTTTAGTGTGACGCTCTTCAGCGGGCAGGGGTTGTGATAGAAAAAGCCTGCAAAGTGCAGGGGGTGGAGATGCACCTTTTAAAGACCTAAAACTGTCAGTCATAGGTTCATTATGCTAAGGAGGTGGGCAAAGAGTAGGGAGGAGTCTGGGAGTGGTTAAGTACTTAAAGGGTCATGCATATTTAATATCAACTGTGCCGGCATATTACCCATAATTCACTGGGAGAAATCTGATGGGAGGGGAAGGGAGAGGTGTGGTTTTTGCCCTGACATGTCACTAGGTAACTTTTTGGTCAAGGATGAATGACATATGTCCAATATGGCAGTTGGGAGGATAGGCTTGATGTGCCAAGTTTGGAAGCTAGACTGATTAGGGACCATCTTAGGAGGGAGTTATCTCCTTGATAATGTTGTTCAAGGTTTTTAAAGCGCAGCTGGCCACTAAGAACAAAGGGGTTACGTATTTCTCTAAGAATACTTGAGTGATTGATTCATGGGAAACTGACTGCTAGCTTGGGAAAAGATTTTTAGGCTGGGGGCAGGGGAGAGGCAGAGTCAATGCCTTTATGGCTGAAGGAAAGTGTGACTTTTACAGCTTAATGGCACAGGCTTGTCACAAACTGATGTTACATACATAGTTACCCAACCACAAGTGAGATTTTTACAAACTGGGGTACAAAAGCCCCCCCAAAATGATGGAGGCACCACTTCAGAATCTAAAAAGATCCTTAAAAAATATTGCCTCTAGGCACTAATTCTAGGAGGCTAAAGATTTTTAAAAGCACTAAAAAGCTGAATAAGCTAAGTACAGATTCTCCAGAAGGCCAAAAGGCACCCAGAGACAGCATTAGTGGCTTTATGGTAGAGAGACTGCTGGGGAGTCAGAGCTTTCCGAGAGTAATAACTGGAGAGAAGGAACTGAAGCAATTTGCAACTGAAAGGCTAAAGAACTAATGGAGAGTTTGTTCCAGAGACAACACAAGACTTTTTTGTCCAGCAGTTTGAGTTGTATCCAACCCTTTGTGACCCCATTTGGGATTTTCTTTTTTTTTTTTTCTTTTTTTTTTCATTGACTTGTTTATTTACTTTTAGTTTACAAGATTCAGTTCCACAATCCCTTGGGTTTCAAATTTTCTCCCCTACCTTCCCCCTATCCCATGGTGGCGTGCAATCATGTATAGGATCTGCAAATACTTTCACATTGTACAATAGTCTGGTTGTATAGAAGGGTTGTAACCAATGAAGTGAACACTGGGAAAAAGGAAACAAAACCAAACATGAAAAAGAGCGATAGCATGTAGGTTGCTTCAGTCTCCATTTAAACTCTGGTCTTTCTAGATCTTTCTCTGAATGTAGACATCTCCTTCCATCCTGACATTTGGGTTTTTCTTGACAAAAAGAGTGGTTTGCCATTTCTTTCTCTAGCTCATTTTACAGATGAAGAAATTGAGGCAAACAGAGTCAAGTGACTGGCCCAAGTCACACAGCTAATAAGTGTCTAGGATGAGTCTTCCTGACTTCAGGCCCGGTACTCTATTTGCGGCATCACTTAGCTACCCGCCCTCATTGTTTTCAGAGTTTGAGTTTCTCCTTTGTGATTTATTCTTTTCTCCCTACTATAACAGGAAATTGTTTTCCACTGACTTGAGAGGTTAAGAAAGACTTTATGACACAGGTTTTTCTGTTAATTATTTTGTCAGTGGAGTTTAATTAAATGCATTATTTAATTTCTGATGATTTGTCTGGTATATGAATAAAGTCTCCACTGAATGGGGGCTTGAGCTTAATACAGTCCTCACTCTCCCACTGAATTTGAGGGTTCAATGCCTGTTGGGTAGGAAATCCAGCAGAAGACGCCTCTATTGCAGACACAATTCTAAGGCAGACAACAAATAGACCAAAAAAAAAATGGAAATGGGGTGTCTAGGTAGTGTGGTGAATACAGCACCAGCTCTGGAATCAGGAGGACCTGAGTTCAAATCTGGGCTCAGATACTTAACACTTACTATATGTGTGACTTTGGGTAAGTAAATTAACCCCAATTGCCCTGCCTTCCCTCCCCCCCCCAAAAAAAGCAAAAAAAAAAAAAAAAAAAGGCAAAGATTTGCCAACAGTGCAACCCTATAATGGTAATTAATTTGAATTTGTGTTGGCACAGGTAGCAGGTACTTAGCACTTAGTAACTGATCAAGCCTCTGTTGGAGAAACAGAAGGTATGAACTCTTGTCTTCTGTTGCTGACATAATAGGAAGGGGTTGGCTGAAATAGGAAGCTAATGCTGTGTGTATACAAGAAAAGCCCCAGAGAGGCATGGTCAGAATTTCTCAGGACCAGCATCTGGAGGCAGAGCAGCTACAGAAGAGAAATAACAAATGAGTCAGAATTTCCTGAGAAGTTGTGGTGCCTGAGCTTTTTCTGAAGAGGAGCCCAGGAGCCCCCCATCCCTCACCCCCAGGCTGGATAAGGTGATTCTGATTTTTTGAACAAGCTGCAGAAGACTGAGGAAGCATGACCGGGATGCTAAGACTTTGTCTGTTTGTGGCTTGGTTGAGCCTTGAATTCCTAGAAACAGAAATTATGAAGGATTTGAGATGGACTAGACCCTGTGAACTTCAGTGTGGAGTAGGACTTACATGGAGAGCTGGACAAGGAACTGGGAGCTGTCTGCCTTTGAATCCAGGTGACTGGTGGATTCAGGTAGGAGTTGCCTGCCTCGAGTCAGGATGAAAAGACCTCTCTGTGGGTACTGGGTAGTGATGAAATTATAGTTTACTAGTGACCTAGAGGTGAAGGATCTGTGTATTTTCTAATGATTGTACTTAGTGATTAATGATACTTAGTGCCTGATTGCTGAATAAGTGACTGATTGAGTTAACTTAGTGTGCCCATGAGTGGAAGACTTTGACTATTGTACTCTGAGATGACTGAATGACTGAGTAAGGAGGCAAACCTCCTTAGAGATGACTGAATGTATTAAATGACTGTACTGTTGAAAACTATTGTGACCACTTTGGTGAAAAATGTGGCCATTTTAATGAAAAGCTGTTGTGAATACGATATTGTGATTTTCTGTGATAAGTTGTAATGTTGTGAATACTGTACCTTGATTTTCTGTGAATGTTTTGCTTTGATTTGTTATGGAATAAATGGAGTGTTCACTATACTGTGTAATCAGAACCTTAAAAGCTGTTCACAGTAGCATGCTTCTGGAAAGCTGCTCATGCATGCCATTACAAACCCCCACATTTGGACTCAATATCTCAGATTCAATAATATACTAAAGTGAAATTTTATAGATTTGGTGAAAATAAATTTATGTAATAAAGTAAAAATCCTAGAAGATGAAGTTTGGAAAAATATGTGCAAGAGAAAATCTGTAGTGGAAATGACACAATTTTAACCTAGGAATTGATTTTTTAAAATTTATTTTGATAAAGTCTATTCTTACATTGCTTAAATTTCCCCTCATATCCCTCCTCTGGGGCAGCTAGGTGGCACAGCGGATAGAACACAGGGCTAGGAATTGGTAAGACCCATCTTCCTGAGTTCAAATCTGGCCTCAGACACTCCCCAAGTGTGTGACCCTGGGCAAGTCACCTTGTTTGCTTCAGTTCCTCACCTGCAAAGTGAACTGGAGAAGGAAATGGCCAACCACTCCAGTATCTTTGCCAAGAAAACTCCAAACGGGGTCACTAACAGTCCGACACAACTGAAAGAACTGAACAACAAATCTCTCCTCTTGCCCTCACAGAGTTCATTTAACAAGGGATTTTAAAAAGAAAAAAAAAATCAGTAAACCAATCAATACATTAACAATCTGATATGTGCAATGTTCTACATTTGTGGAAATTCACCTTCCCTACCTTTGCAAAAACGAGGGTTCTCATATTTCTTTGGGCCTTGGTTACTCCACTTTGCATTAGTTCATATAAATTAGGGGTTGATTTTTAGCAGATTTCAAAGATAGGAAGAACACAAAAGAAAGGCGGCTGACATTAGCAACTACTGACCCATATACCTACTTTTCCATCTCTATGAGATCTTTAAGAGAAAGGTCTAGGAATATATCAAGGGTCTTTCTGGTCTGGATATGTGATTTTGTTTGTTGCTGGGTCATTTTTCAGTCATATTGGCTCTTTGTGATCTCATTTGAGGCTTTCTTTGCAAAGATGGACTTGCCCAGAGTCACACTGTTAGCAAATGTCGGATGTTGGAGAGCAAATTTGAACTCAGGAAGATGAGTTTTCCAGACTCTATGGCGCCACCTGGCTAATTTCTTTGGTATAGGGAACTCTCAATAAGGGGACTACATCAATCAATGTAGGTGAGAAACCGCTCTGAACAAGTTGTAGTCTCACAGGCTGTACAGAGTACTTCAAGGTTAGGAGACAACTGCTCTCCTCCCCGTCCAGGCTTTTATGAATGACTGTTTATAGCGGATCACATCTTTACAGTCACTTGCTTGAGAAGGGAGAGAATCCATTTACTAGTCAACAGGCATTTTTTAAGTGCCTTCTATTTGCCAGGCAGTGTCCTAAGTGCTGGGGATACAAAGACAAAAATCTGAACTATTTCTGAATTTGTTTATCGATTATGGAAAAATGAGCTTTATTTGGTGGAGAAAAATAGAGCCTGAAGCCACATTTCAAACAAGGTGCTGTAGTGGATGGTGCTCTGCTCAAAGTCCAAATAGAACAATTTCCTGTGGGTGGTGAAGTTTCCCAGCTGGATGTAGATGGTTGGCTTTGAGTCATGGATACTTCACTAGCAGTTGAGCTGTGGTGACTGATAAGGCAAGCATGGGTTCTCTTACTCTTGTGTGGTGATTAAGAGGGGCTCAGAAACGTGCCATCTAGATATACAGAACCTCATTTAGCTTTTTTTTTTTTTAATTGTTCCCCCAGATGAGTATGATATCAGCGGAGGAAACAAGGACCTAGAACATGCAAAAAGTCTTTAAAGGCTCAGTATGGAGGTTAGGTACATCACTTCTGCTCTCGACCAAGTCATACTCACTCTCCTTATTTTCCGTGAAGTCTTTTCCTTTCCCATACTTCAAACTGGTGGGGTCTCTAAAGCTCCTGTTCACTGCCTCACTTTCACTCTTACATACCCTTCCTTAGGACCAAAGAATTCATATTCTCTCTTCCTTTCGTTCGAATTACTAATCATTGCACTAACTTCACACATCTAGGATTTGTTCTCTACTACATTCAGTTACCACCTTCAGGAAGATGTCTTCTATGTATATCTAGAGAATTACTATTAAAAGTGATTCGACCTTCATGTTGGGTGATGTTCAGTTGTTAACCAAAGGTCTTACACGTTATAATGACTGAACGGGCTTTCCATATGGGATATGTAGTAGGGGAGGAAGGGAGGAAGTAGCAGGCATAGGAAACAATTTGAAAATTGTCCCAACTATACACGTTTTCTCTGTTTCTAAGTCATTTCCAGCTGTAAAATTGGAGTTCAATATTGCTTTAATTTATTAAACCCTCTCTACCAATCAGAACGCAATGGGTTCTTCCTTCCCACTAGCCCTGGGGAGGGGGTTGGGAGCGGGGTGTTGAAGGATGGGCGCTGTGCATCTTGGGAATAGTAGTTTTGCGCTAGCCCAACTAGACTACATAGCCCAAAGAGCTTCGGGAAGTCGGTTGCCTGGTTTTAGCAAGCGGGAAGTATGGCGACGGCGGCGCGGAGCGACGCGGCTTTACCACCAGGAGAAGGTAAAAGTACCTTGTTCCTTTAGTTTAGAGAGCCTTTCGCCAGTCCCGCTTCCAGTAATCGCCTCTCCACAGAAGGGTGCCGGGCGGCTCCCTACTCCCCATTCTGTCGCTGCGTTTCCGTTCGTTTCTTCTCTAGCTGCAGTTAGGCTTGGCGGCTGGGGCGGCGGGGCGTGCTGCCCTCTGGGAGCTGTAGTCTTCCCGCGCTTTGTAGCTTCCTCGATGACAAGGCGAGGGCCAGAGGGGCTGGACTACAGCTCCCAGGGGGCTTCGTCCAGCCCCGCGCTCTGGTCCCGCTGCTTGTTTGGTTTGTCCGAGCTTGGGGAAGAGTCTTCTCTGCCTGGGACTTGGGCTGGCCTGGGTAGAGGAAGAGCCAAATTTGCAGGCGCATCCTCCCTGCCCCCTCACTCCCCTTCATTCTGCTCCTAGTCTCTTGTACATCATCTTCCCGTAGGAGGGGGCTGATGACTTTGATGAAGCGGGGGCCGGGCGGGCGTGGGAGCATCAGTCATAGATCCACCTGGTCCTCAGGTGCAGGGGGCTGGGGCTTGGCCTTGGATGCACGCTGGCGGAATGAGGCCCTTCTTAATCAGAGCACCCCCACTTTTGCCCAGGCAGGTCGCGGGGCTAGTCACGTTTGTCCCGGCTGGGACTGCAGTGGTCGAGAATATATACCCAGCTCCTCCTGCTTGGATCAGGGCACCAGCATTAGAGGTTTTCTATAGAGGGTTTTTGAGCCAGTAGACTCCAGATCCAGCGCTTATTCCATAGCATCATGGAGGCTCTTGTGATGAGAGAATGCCATACAGTTCTACTCTGCCCCCCCGCGCCCATACCCAATACCTCCATCCCCCTCAATTAATCATAACTTAAGAGGTGGCCGTGACCAAAGAATTCATCACCTCGTGGCCAGTGGGTGAGATAGGCAGAAGTTCTCTTGAAGAGCTTTTTCTTCCCCTCCTCCTACTATCCCTAAAAACAACAAAAACCTCCTTTGAGTTCCAGCAGCTTGGCCTCCCCCCAAGGTGCTCCCCCTTCCCAGTTTTTTTCCATTTCCTCATAGATCCCAGTGTTAGAGTAGGCTCTGAACCTCACGTGTCCTCTTTGTGGTATAATGAGTCTTCTCATAATTGTGTCATTCTTTTGTGATTTTGATAAGCATACTGTGTTTGTTTATCAACACCCTTGTGGAGAGGGGGAATCTTCATTTTCTCTCCTCCTACCCCCCAACATAAATACACTCTTTAGGGGACTTGTTGCCTTCTTTAGAATATGTTTATAGCAGACTTTGGAATATGTGTTGTGACAGACTTAAAGATAGAACTCTAGAATGCTACAGTTTGTGAGAATTTGAAGCTATCGTTTTAGCCTTTTCCAACTTATGTCAATTTCTTATGCCTAGAAAAACAGCTGTGTAAAATATACAAGAAAACCTAGCTGAGGACATTTCAGCCCATCATTTCATCCACATCCCCGGAGTTTGCAGAAAATATGTTCACATACTTTCAACTCCCATTGCCCTTACTTTAAATATTTCAAGAGGAGCAATAGAAACTCCTTCCTTTAAACTTGAATATTGTCAGGAGAATGGAGAGCAGAAGAATGTCACGTGGAGAAGGAAGAGAAGGAAAAGGGAGAACTTTGCACTTGAAGTTAAAGTCAGCAACCGATTTAAGGCTCTTTTTGAAGGAGAGGAAGGTATGCTCTCAGGGAAAAGTGGCTCTTTGTCCTCCAGGACAGGCTAAAGTAGAGACACAGAAGTGATCAGGTGAGAAATCGTCTAGTGAAAAGTCAGAGGAAGGAAAGAAAAATACAGTGGTGGTAAGCGATCAGGAGTTCTCAGCTATTTGTCTACCTGTTAGTAACAGTGGAAAGGTCTGTTGTCTTTCTGACACAGGTATCCAAAACATAGCAGAGGACCTTCCAAATCTTGTCAAAATGGTGGTTGTGCTGAGAAGCAACCTAGAAAATATTATTAAAGGTTACAAAACCATGTGCTAAATATGGGCATGTTTTCCTCATTATTCCCCATCAGAAACATTGTATACAGAAAAGAAAAATGGATTTGAAAAGTTAACAGCTAAGTAAGAAGGTGGTATCTGAGAATGGGATTTGGCTTAAAATAAAGGGATGACTGACTACTGGCCAGGGATAGAATATTCCTGCAAAGGCTGGTAACAATTTATCAGGTATTTTGCAAATCTAATCCAAAAGGCTTTAAGTTGGAAATGATTGGGGAATTAATTTGTGCATATTGGAGAGAAGCTACAAGGGAGGAAAATCAAAAGCAGTTGAGATGCCCAGAAGTTCACAGTAGACAAAAATCCAAGAAAAAAGCCAGTAGTAAAATCCACAGCTGCAAATGACAGGAATGTGCTAGAGCTAGCTGGAATTGGCTTTCAAGCCAGTTGTTAAATTTTTAAGGGAGAGCGTTTAGGTACACATGAGGGCTTGGCTTATAGTTTTATCGATTATCTAGACTTAAGGACACAAGAAAATGTTAATTATTCAGGTTAAACTGAAAAGCTTGTTGGGGTACATTTTCTTTTCCAGAGAGCCAGTTTTTAAACATTTACAGCACACTTCTATAGACAGCCAAAGATCAGGCAGTGAGCAAGAGGAAATAGAAGTCATACTGTGGGGAGGCAAATTTGGTTCGTGTCGTGGACAGGGAAACTGAAGCTTTAAAAAGTCACGAGACTGTGGGCAGAATCTTAGAGGTAGTTTATCTTTTCTCTGCAGTTTTGAGCAAATGTCCTTACTTACCTTGGGCCTCATTGTTCTTATCTATAAAGCGAGGGGGCTGGAGCCCCATTCTTTCAGTAGAGGCTGAAAGGTCTTGTCTTCAGAACTCTCCACACCTGGTCATAGGTAGTCACTTGTTTAACTCTCATCCTTTGTCACATGGGAGATTTCAGTTGGTGGGGAGATGGTGCAATGGACCAATGACTGGTCAAACAATGAAAGGTAACAACAAAAACTTAAAAAGAGGAGATTGCTGGGCTAAATGATCTCTAGGCTTCCTTTGACTCCTAATTATCTTTGACTGTAATAAATCGTTAAGTCTCTCTAGTGTGCCTAGCACTGATTATTCTCTTACCTCTCAATTTCATAATTTCCTAATAAATTTATTATGGCATTTTAAAGGTGGCTTAGCTCACAAGTCTTCTCTCATCAAATAGATTTAATGGCAACTAATACAGCTATTTTAGGGACCAAAAGGGCACAAGTACCCAAAGGACTAGACTTCAGACATGGCTGGGGAGTTAGGAGAAGACTTAAGGGGTTATATTAGTACTTTAGTAGCAGTTCAAAAAAAATTTTCCCAGGGGCAGCTAGGTGGCGCAGTGAATAGAGCACTGGCCCCGGAGTCAGGAGCACCTGAGTTCAAATGCGGTCTCAGACACTGGACACACTTACTTAGCCATGTGACTTTGGGAGAGTCACTTAACCCCAAGTCACTTAACCCCAAGTCACTTAACCCCCACTTTGCCCTCCAAAAAGTAAAAAAAAAAAAAATTTCCCAGAAAAACATCAATCCTCGGATTTCTCTGTGTAAATTAGATAGGTAGATATTGGGAATAGTTTTAAAGTTGTATTAAGTACAGATTTGTAGTGCAGTGAACTCTGCGTAATACGTACCTGATACATATTTAAATAATATTTCACTTTTGCCTCCATTTAACCCTGGTGATTTTTTAAAAGTTATTTCAAAACCACAAACTATGAAGATCACATTTCTGTTATGTGGGGTTAGTTGCTAAAATGCTGCATTTTAGAAGCTTGGCCCTCCCTTCCACCCAAAATATCCGTGTCTGATAGTAGTGTGTGTGCTAATTCCTAAGGAATACTGAGTAATAGAAATAAAACATTGTTCTTTATAAGATTATCTGAATTCTTAGAATCAGAGTTGCTAGGCACCTTAGAGATAATTAGCACAATCCTTTCCTGAAGCATCAATCCCCTCTGTAACATGTAGCCTCCACTTGAGGAGTGGATTCTCCAGTAAGGGAGTGCTATTTTTTTTTTTTTTTACTTTTTTGGAGGGGGGAATGCAAGTGGGGTTTTCTTGGCCGAGATACGGGGATGGGTTGCCATTTCCTTCTCCAGCTCCTTTTTACAGATGAGGAAACTGGAGCAAACATAATTAAGTGACTTGCCTAGAGTCACTCATCTAGTAACATCTGAGGCCAGATTTGAACTCTGAAGGATGTGCTCTATCCACAGTGCCACTTAGCTGCTGCAAGTAAGGATGTACTGGCCATTTTAAAAGGCCATTTATTTCTTTTATTTCTTTTAAAAATTCTGAACTTAAGCATGCAAAATGAACATTTCCACATATAAAATATCACAGAAGAGGAATATATATTAAACTGAAAATCCCACATTATATAAAACTTGTTTTTCCTTTTAAGTATATGGTGAATTCAACATGTAGCTTTCAAATTTATCCTATTTGTGTTCCTTTTGGCCTTCTGCTCACTAAAAAAATTCAGTATTCTACTTTCCTTTTTCTTTCTTTTTTTTTTGACAACCTTATCTATAGCTTTCTTCTATTCTGTCCCTCCCCGTTGAAAAGCAGAGGGAAAGCCATCCTTATAACAAATAAGTACAATTGAACAGAACATCCCCACGTTGACTGTGACTGAAAATGCACATTTCATTCTGTCCCTTGAGTTCATCCATCTCTCTGCCAAGAGGTAGAAATCAGGCTTAATCTTTGTTCCTCTGTAATCATACATTTTTAATCAAAGTTCTTAAGTCTTTCCAAGTGGTGCTTCTTTCCAATGTTATCATCATTATATAAATTGTGCTCACTTGACTCAGTATCAGATTATTCAGATCATATAATATCTCATTATATTTATATACCATAATATTTTTTTTGGGCCATTCTCCTTATAGGTTCTATTCTTTGCCCCCTCCCCCTTTTTATTTTTAGCAAAAATAATTGCTGTACAGTTGGGTCCTTTTTGTCCACATGGGTCCTTTTCCTCTTTTTTCAATCTCTTTGGATGGTCTCTTTGTCTAGAGTAGTATCATAAGGTCATAGAATATACATAGTTTAGTGACTTCTTAGGTATAGTTCCAAATTGCTTTCCAGGAGGGTTGAGCTGATTCATAATTCTGCAGTGTATCAGAGGTCCTGTTTTTCCTTAGCCCCTCCAGCATTTGTCATCTTCCTTTTTTGTCATCTTTGCCAATCTGATCAATTAAAACAACTTCAGAGTTGTTTTAATATGCACCTGTCTATGAGTGCTTTGGAGCATTTTTTCATATGGTTATTGATATATTGGATTTCTTCCATTTGAGAACTGCCTTTTCATATCCTTTTATCATTTATCTACTGATGAATGGCTCTAAAGACAATTCATTATGTGGTTTGAAAGTGCTATTAATTGTTAGGAAGGGTGATCCTTTTCAGATCTGGAGTTTAGGGCCATGTCTAGAGAGAGCAGCTGATTTCCCTATGATTCTTTAATTTGTTAAGTGGAAACTTGCCTACCATTAATTTCATCTTGGTCCTAATTTTTTTTTTTTTTGCTTTTTTGGAGAGGAGAAGGTGGGGCAATTGGCGTTAAGTGACTTGCCCAAGATCACATGGCTAGTAAGTGTTAAGTGTCTGAGGTCACATTTGAACTCAGGTCCTCCTGACTCCAGGGCCAGTGCTCTATTCACTGTGCCACCTAGCCGCCCCCTTGGTCCTAATTCTTGATCCAAGCTGAATAAGTGTTCTACTTGACAGCCCTTCAGATGTTTGAAGATTATTTTCCTCCTCAGCTTTCACCTTTCCAGGCTAAATATCCCCAGTTTCTTCAGCTGCTCCTATAGGATATGTATTTGACTCCCTTAGTTTATCTATGTTTATTTGAAAACATAGTTTGCCAAACTGCACACAGTATTTTGAATGTGGTTTGACTAATCCAGTTCATGTTGGAGGGATTTCTTCCCTTGTTCTGGATGTTGTACCTCTAATAATACAACTGAAGCTTGTAATGGGCTGTGACTCATCACACTTTTGGCCCATGTTGCATTCCTCGTCTTCTAAAACTTCTATCTTTTCACATGAGCTTGAATGTAAAACTTCACATTTATCTCAATGCAATTTCATTTTAAATATTCAGTATGCTCTCAGTCTAGTTAAAAAACTAATCTCTCTGTGCAAAATTATCCTACTGTTTTTATCTTCTAACAGTTTTCTCTCATTTTTCAAGGTTCAGTGGTTGATTGGTCAGGCCAAGGATTACAGAAATTGGGTCCAAATTTGACCTGTGATGCCGATACACATACTTTGATTCTTGATAAAAATCAGATTATTAAATTGGAAAATCTTGAGAAGTGCCGAAGACTAATACAGGTCAGTATTATGTGATGCTTGGGAAAATGGTTGATTTAGGAACTTATTGCCCTGGAAAACCACAGACGTTCAAAAAACAAGACCAGCTTGTTTTTTATGATGAAAACATCCATGCCAACTTTACACCAGTCTAGAAGAAATTATTAAAGTGATTAAAGTTTCTATTAAAGTGAAAATAATTATTTTGATAATATATTACATTGTCATGAAAATATTAAATAAATTAAATATTAATAGTGAAATAATTATAATGACAATATATTGATATTATACTGTATTCCCAAGGTTATACTCCCTCCCCCTCTCTGTTCTCAGTAGATGGTTAAAAGCTTGTTCTTTTATGATGAAAATTTTCTTGGCCTGTGTAATAAATTGTTCTATTTTGTTCTGCATCTTGTTTACAGATTCTCAGTTTTTTAATTTTGTTTTGTTTGGAAATGAAAAAGCACAATGTGTACTATATAATGTTTACAAAATGGTGAAAAGGTTTTTAAAACATATAAATAGAACGAAACAAATGTAAGATTTGAATTGTGCATAATTTGAAGGGAATTTTTTTTCTTTTTGTTTTAGAGTCAACCTGAAGTTTGTATATATCTTTCCTGAGGATAATTTGTTTTTCTTGGTTATTACACAGTTGTCAGTTGCCAATAATCGACTAGTTCGGATGATGGGTGTGGCCAAACTGACCCAGCTCCGAGTGCTGAATCTGCCTCATAATAGTATTGGCTATGTGGAGGGGCTGAAAGAGCTAGTACAGTTGGAATGGCTGAATTTGGCAGGAAATAATTTGAAGGTAAACAGTTTTTAAAAAGTAGAGACTAGAAAAGTAGGAACCTTTGAAAAAAATTATTTTAGATGTTATTTGAATGGAAGTAAATGAGCTACCTTTTCCTTTCTTTACTGAGCGTGCCATATCCCAGGTACTCAAATACTTAGGTACTTAAAAAAATAATGAAAATAACGTAAAATGAGACATTAAAATCAAACCTCTCAGAGGAAGGATTTGTCTGTAGTAAAACTAAACAAAATGATTTGTCACCATTAAAATCAAACTTCCCCAGGATTTTTCAGATAAATTAGTTTCAGATAGACATGACTGGAGACTTACACAGTATAGTGTGGGGCAAGCCCTGGAGAAGGAGGCAGGGGACCCAAGGTCTAGTGCTGCTTCTCCTGCCAGCCAATGAGGTTGAGTCATGTCATTTCTCTAGGACTTAGTTTTCTTATCTGCAAAGTGAGGGGGTTCACCTAAAACTCCTAGCTTTTTTTTCTCTTTTTAAACTTTGATATTTTTTTCTCCTGATTACATATAAAAACAATTTTTAACATTTGTTACTTAAAATTTTTGACTTCCAGATTCTCTCCCTCTCATCCTCTTTGCCCCTTCATTGAGAAGGCAGGCAGTTTGATATAGGTTATAAACCATATTTCCATGTGATAAGATTTCTAGCTCTAAGATTTTCTAAAAACCCTATTAAACATGCCTCTATCTATATGGGATATATCATTATATGGGAGTCCAGTGCTTACTCTCTGTCTGTCTGTCTGTCTGTCTGTCTCTCTCTCTTTTAACTGGACTTGTGGTTTCCGCTTGTGGTGAGAAACTTCCTCTATCCAAGTGGATCAGTGCCTTCTCTGTAAATTATAGACTTAAAATATTTTTAAAAAATATTTTGAAAAAAATTTACTCCAAGCTTGACAAATACCAAATGAAGTTAGCATTTCTGTATATTGTGTGTCGTAGTATTAAAAAGTTGTTTAGAGGGCCAAGAAGTTAAGAGATTTGCCCAGGGTCACTACAGCAGAATGTGTCAGGGATAGTACTCGAACCCAGAGCTTCCTCCTTTCTAGGACAACTCCCATAGCCACTGCATTGGCATGTTGGTCTTTCAGACCCCTTTGATTCTTTCCCAGAGTCTCTTCTTTTTCCAGGTTCTATCTACCCTGCTTCCAGTAATTGTGGAAGGAGTCAGGAGAGACTTCTAGTAGTTATGAATTAAAAAAGTGTTTTGCTTTATGGGGCTCATGCATAAGTTAATATAATTAATATTCTTCTCATCTTAGGCTATAGACCAGATCAGTAACTGCACGGCTCTACAGCACCTTGATTTATCAGACAATAACATATCCCAAATAGGTGATATTTCTAAACTGATAGCTCTGAAGGTAAGTGTGCCCTCTGATGTCATGGCTTCTTTGAGATTTGAAGACACTATGTTAATAGTTAATGATCTGATCAGTATAAAATCATGCTTCTATGTGAGAAGAGTAGACTTTGTTTAAATTAGCATTTCCATAGTTCTTTGAAAAATTGCTTCTTTCCTTCTCTTTCTGTATTCCCTTTTAGCTCTCTTCACCATCCCCTGAGGATTGGAATTGTATCTGAAACTAATGTCTAGGTCTGATCTTTTTTTTTTTCTAAATGGAACATTTTTTAAAAAGAGTATCTTTTTTGCCCCCAATTACATGTAAAGACAGATTTTAACATTCATTTAAAAAAAATTTTGAGTTCTCAGTTTTCTCCCTTCCTCTCACCTCCCTCCTCCCTAAGACGGTAAGCAATTTGATATACATTATATATGTGCAATCATGTGAAAATATATTTTCATATTAGTAATGTTGTGAAAGAAGAAACAAACCAAAAGAAAAAACCATTAAAGAAAGTAAAAATAGTATGCTTAGATCCATATTCAGACTCTGTCAGTTCTTTCTTTGGAGTTCTTTCTCTCACTTGTCTTCCCGAGTCCTTCAGAATTGTCTTGGATCGTTGCATTGCCGAGAATACCTAAGTCATTGACAGTTGATCATTGTACGGTGTTGCTGTTACTGTATAGAATATGCTCCTGGTCTGTAGACCTTGTCTTACAGTATCCAAAGTTGACAGTTCTTAACGAAAGGTAATCTTCATCTCTTGTCTGCATTATGGCATTTCTTTCTCTTGGGCCAATAACTTTATTGGCCTTTAGAATACAAGATGAAACCCTTGATTTGACTGAATTTCTAGAGCAGCGACTCCCAAATCTAGTTTTGTGACACTCCCAAATCCCTACAGTTATCTTCGTGTTGTAGAATTCATTAAAAAAACCAGAATTTTAAAGATAGGATTAATTTTAACTTTCTTTACTTTTTAAAGATAGACACGTGCCCTGTGGGACTTTTATGGAGTGGCAGGTAATTGGACATCAAATAGCAATTGGAAATCACTGCTTTTTAGGGACCGTCACTAAGGCAGCTTTTTCATCTTTATGCCTCGTTTGGTGGAGTTCTCCAGCCTTGAATTTCAACCTCGAAGTCAGTAACATCAGCTCAGTTATTCCACCTTTCTTAGGAGAAACTGTTTTTGTTAGTAATTATCATAAAAGATTTGAGGGAGTCAGAATTTTAAGGTAATAGAGGAAAAGAGAGTCTAGTAAATATACTAAGCATAATTAAAGTAGCTTTTTTTAAAAAAGGAGATTTGGTTGATGTATTGTCAGAACTCCAGAAATTCAGTCTACTTTTTTCTAATTTCTGTTGACTTGAGATCAGATGATTCCCATCATCTCAACTTTAGAAATTACTTTCTGCTTCCTTCATGTATTCTATTGATCAGGTACTTGGATTAAAAAAAAATGACTAAAATTACCAAGTAACATATTTAAAGAGAAATTTTATTTAACTGTGATTTCTCTAATGCATTTGTTTTTCAGTTTTGACTTGAAATAAACAAGCATCACTAAGATGTCATTATAAATCTCATAGCATGTCACTGACTGATTGAGTGACCCCTGGCAAGTCACTGCTCCTGGACAAGGCCTAGACCTTAGTTTTCTCCTCTGTAAAATGATGGGGTTGAATGGACTACCGAAGGTTCTTTGTAGATCTAACATATTATAACTCTATGCTTTGTACAGCATAACTAATTCTATCTCTGTATCAAATTTAGACAATATTGCAAAGCTGCCAAAGTAGATTTGCTTTTGAACTGCTTTAATTGGTTTCTATTGTTTGGTCTTGCTTTAAAGACTCTCCTGCTACATGGAAATATCATCACTTCTCTTAGAATGGCTCCAGCTTGTCTACCTCGAAGCCTTGCTATCCTTTCACTGGCAGAGAATGAAATACGAGACCTAAATGAGGTATACATTTGATAACCATTTATATGAAGAAGAGAGCTAAAAAAGATCCAGTAGAGAGGGTGGGGTGGGATCATAAGTTAGTTTCATATTTTTAGTATTTTGGAGGAATTAAAAAATCATTTTTACTTGTTATATGTGATTTCATTCTTCTTTCATCCCCCCTTTATCCCAATATATCAGTGTCGGATTGGACTTCATTTACTTTAATATGTTAAGCCCGTAATAATCCATCTGTGACCCTCTGGGTTAAAGAAGTTTGACACTTTGTGTATACCTTTCCCTCAGTTACCATAGATGGTTTTACAAATACTCTGGTTTCTTTGTGTCAGGCAAGCTGATAGATGATACTTTTCTGAGGGATAATCCAAATACAGCAGGGACAGATGGCCATAGTGTTGCTGATTTTTTTAAAAGTTAACAGATAGAGCAGAGGGTGGCCCATTTTCAGAACAATAGAGAAATTGTCTCCTTCTCCAGTTTTGTTAAGATGTGAATCATCAGAAATCCAGTGCTTGACACTAAGTAGTTCTTTGGTTTCAACAAAGACCTCTTTTGTTCCAGATTTCTTTCTTGGCATCCCTTTCTGAGTTGGAACAGTTGTCAATCATGAACAATCCCTGTGTGATGGCCACACCTTCCATTCCAGGCTTTGACTATCGGCCATATATTGTCAGCTGGTGCTTAAACCTCAAAGTCCTAGATGGATATGTGATTTCTCAAAAGGAAAGGTGAATATAACCTCTTTAGCATCACACATCATAGGAATCAATAAAAAGACTTTTTATTCCTAGCTAACAGGAAATGAATAAATTAAACAGTTCTTCAAATACGCAGTGTGAAAAGAAAGCCACTGAAAAGTCACTTGGGTACTGTTTGTGATTGTCTCTCATGGTGTTTTTTTGTCCTTTTGATAACCAAGTCACACCGTTCTGTGTCCTAAACATGTTATAGCAAATTCTGTGCAGTAGAGTGTCTTATTATTATAAAAGTTTCAGTATATTTAACATATTCAGTCTTGGGTACAGGTTTAAATTCTAGGCATGGAATATAGCTGTGATTTTTCTTATATTTTCTAGTTCTTGAAGAAATCAGAGTTCTGCTGTCCCTTTTTTGTTTCTTAGCACAATGTCCTCAGAATATAAATGAGCAGAGTATTTTGTGAGAATGTATAGATAATTTAGTTTTAATCTATTCTTGGTTAAATATAGATTTTTTTTTTGAGTGAGGCATTAAGGGTAGACTTTTATGGTCAAGCAAAAAAAATTAGAGAATAGTGAAAGCTCTCTATTGAATCAATAGTTTATGGAATCACAGAAAAAATATCCCTGGGGCTTTGTCTTTGGCAGCATAGTGATGTCTCTGCAGAATCATGATGACTAGAGCCTATGATGAAAGTTAAACGGGACAGAGACCTTGAAAACTGGAATGCTTTTAATCCTTTTTTGACCTCAGCTATTTTTAGGGAGCAGAGTTCTTTAGTGATAGAATATGGAACTTTATTTTCACATTCAGGTGTCGAATCTGTTTAAAGAAAATTAGGCACATGTCTGTAATTCCAGCTATCAGGGAGGCTGAAGCTTGTGGATCTTTGGAGCTCAGGAGTTTTGAGCAATGATAGGTTGTGCAAATGAGAGATTTGCAGTTTGGTATCCTCATGGTGAGCCTCTAGGAGCAGGGTCCTACCTAGTTGCCTATGGAGGGGCAAACCCTTTCAGGTTGGAAACAGAGTCAGGTCCGTGAGTATCCCCAGCAAGTTCTGGCCTGAGTGAGATGGGGGAATGAAATCTTTAAAAAAAGAGAGAAAGAGAGAGAAAAGAAAAGAAAAGAAAAAAAGAAAAAGAAATAGGACTCCAAAACACCTTGTTTTTTCCTTCACTGTTTTAGAATTGGCATCTTTTTAAAAAAAATCATTTTGTTAACTTGTACATCAAATCTTACTTCAGGATTTTTTTTTTGTTCTGCTCATTTCAACAATATTTTCCCATTTTATGTGGCAGAAGCATGTAAACAATCCTTATAGTATATAAAAAGTACTAGATATAGAAGACAGTTTCTCTCTGGATGTACAGATTTCTTACTCTACAGATGTACTTTGCATAATTTCTTCAACTAACAAAAACAAGGCCTGCTGTAGGCCAAAATATTCTTGGTGGTCCATTTCTATGCAGATGTCTTTGAGATTTCAGCTTTGGCCTCTGGCTTTGGAGCCTCCTCTCAGGGAGCATCCTTTGTCCTGTAAATACATTTTGATAAGAGTCTACTGACTTTCCCCATGACTTCCTGGGGCCTTGAGAAGAAAGCCTTATCTTATCTGAGCTACTTCCCAGGTATGACAGACTATTGTATTGATAATAAAATTCCAGGATATGATTAGGATAAGAGTACTTAAATCTTCATCTTTTGGATCTTTAAAAACCTTGTTCAAAGAATTGTTAAATGGAGTTCATGGTTCTTCCTTGAACTACCACCCTCATCATCTGGTCATTTCTTATTCACATTTCCCATCATGCTTAGTGCTGGACACTGAGCAGCCCAGGACAAAGGCCTCACTTGGAATTCCCTTGGGATGCCAGAATTGCCCAGGTGGTCTCAGGCAGAGATTGCCCTGGGAATGAGAATGAGAGACTGGACTGAGCTGGAGGGAAGGAGGAACTGAAATGGGGGCTGAGCTGAGTTTGGCTTAACATCCCTAGAGGTGGGAGGGGGAGCATGAGGGCGGTGTTGGAGTGCTGGATATTAAAGAAAGATATTAGCATTGTGGTGTAGTTGTCAAGAGAAACAGTATAAAACCCGGGAATATTTAGTGTAACATTTGTATCTCATTCGAGTAGAGGACAGCGTTTGTGACTTTTAATCTGTAGTTATTGCTAACTGCAGCCAAGAGACGAGTTCAGATCCTCCCTCAAACGCTCATTAGCTTTGTGACCCTGGGCAGCGTGCCTTTATTTCCTCAGCTGTAAAATGGGGATAATAACAGCATTTACCTCCCAGGGTAATGAGGTAATAATTGCAGAGGTTTTAGCAAAGTACCTGGCACACGGTGAGCACGACATGAATGTAGCTTTTTCTTATTTAATCTCCACATCTGTTTCCTTAACTGCGAAAAGGTGGCGATAACATCTGCCTCACTGGGTTGTTGGAGGATAGTCTGTGAGGGACTTAGCACAGTGCTTGGCAAACAATAGGTGCTCAAAACATGCATGTTTCCTCTGTCCCAGTGGTTCTCAACCTTCCTAATGCCTCGACCTTTTAATACTCGTATGGGGGTATATCTGCATGTGGGAGGACCCGCCTGGAGACGATGGAGGAGCGTGGTGTCTTGGTTCCTAAGACCATCGGAAATATGTGTTTTCCGATGGTTTTAGATGACCCCTGTGACCCCTGTGAAAGGGTTGTTCGACCCCCAAAGGGGTCGCAACCCACAGGTTGAGAACCAGTGCTCTATCCCTTCCTCTCATCCACCCTTTCACAAAACCCCACCTAGTGATTCCCCAGGACACTCCACAGAAGCCTTTGTAGCCTACATTGCAATTGAAGTACAGTATGGTTGAGCCTAGCCATCTTATATAAATGTGTTTCTGTGGGAAAATGCGTTTAATGTTCCAACTTGTAACCTTGACAGTGAAAATTGAGGACTTTTTCCTCAATAGGGATGTGCCTAATGCCAGGCCTAGGTCAGGGGCTCCAACAAAACCAGGAGTAGGTTAGGGAGAGGGGTCCCAAGGGATTAGGGGGTGAGGAGTGGGGGGAGGGGAATAGTGTTCTGGAATGAGAAGGTGAACGGGGGTGAGTGAGGAGAGGAGGTGGAGTGGGGTTACCTTCTTGCTCCTTTTTTTTGTTTTTTCCCTCTTTCTTCTCTTTTTTAAGTTTCCTTCCACTCCCCCCTCCAAAAAAGGTCAAGGAAAAGAAGCCCTGGCTTGTCTTTTTCTCTACTTTAAAACAATTTAAAAATTCATTTATATTTTTATTTTGAACTTAACGAACACCAAGTTGAACAGGCATTGGCATCTGTGTGGTAGAACAGAAAGATAATTACACGTGAAACTGCAGATGTCTGAGGTATTGCTGGCGTTTCTTTGTAAGTGCATCGTAAGATCAGCTTACAGCCATCAAAGCTGCCCCGTGTAGGTGTGACCCTTTCTTTTGTTCTCTCTCAATTTGAAAAAAAAAGATGCCTCAGTGACTCTCTTTTCTTTCTTTGTTTTTTCCCCTTTGCCTCCACTTTCCCTGATTACTGGCTACTTTGACCTATGCTGGTTCGCAGGATGAACAGCTATGGCTGGAAGGGGTTTTCTCTCCCCCTTCCTCTCCCTTTCTCTTCCTCTTCCCATAGGCATTCATTCCTCTTCTCCCCGTTCTTTCCTCTCTCTGAAATATTCCTGACAACACTGGTAGAAGGCAGGGAGTGGAATGGATTTAGCATTGCTTAGCTAGAATTATAGGTGTCAGTAGGTAAGTGAATCATCTAAGTCTTGGACTACCTAAATTGGAAGGGTGATTTCTCCCTTTCTAGCAGTGGATGATGCTCTAAGAATTGTTTAGTTTGTGTTTGAGGGAATTTGATGACTAGTTCAGTCTTGTTATCTTCAATGTGTGTGGGTGATAGAGTTCATTTTGGGAATGCCCCTTTTTACCTCGACTCAGGATGTCAATAACATTCTTATGACCGTGTTACCTGAGAGTTTATGGATAGAGATTTTGGAGAGCATTTAAACCAGTTGAAGTTAAAGGGATCTTTAAGGAAGATAGAACATAATTATACAAAGTCTAAGTTCCTGCACTTTCAAATAATTTTCTTTTGGGTTTGGAACTCTCTTTAAACATTTTGTATAAAACTTTGCAATGATTACAGCATTGTTTTGAATCTTTTATGTAGCTAAGCAGGCCATCAATGGGTTTTTTCTTTTTTTTCTTTTTTTTAAGCAAGCCATCTGTTTATAATCTTGCATTTGGGAGTAAAAGAAGTAATCAGGTGAATAAAATCTTCAAGCCATTTTGCTGGTCTACACTTCAGCCTTAGATCTCAGGAGCCTGGGAATGAGTTTTTGATTTTGTATGCACTCAGTTTAATTGGTATTGCCAAGAACATACAGGTTCTTGTAAAAATGCTCACCACCCATATGGTATTAATAGTTCTAATTCCAGTGTGTGGTGAAGGTGTTTCCAGCACAGTATTTTTGATTCTTTGTGGATGAAAATATTCTATGGTTTATAGCCCCATTACCATATCATAGGGTCCTAGATTTGGAGTTTGAGGGGACATGAGAAGGTATCTAGTCTAACCTGCTTATTTTACGGATGAGGAAACTGAGACTCAAGGAGGTTAAATGACTTCCTTGAAGTCACATAAGATCATAAAAAAATGGGAATTGAATCCAAGTCCTTGGACCCTAGAGTCAGTACTCCTTCTAATGTATAGTGTTGTGTTTCCTTTCTGTCTTAAAAAGATAGACCTTAGTTTCTGAGAAAAATTTAGGTTTATTAAAGGAACTTTATAGTTTCCTGAATGTAAGCCAATCTTCCCTAGAATCATAAAACATAATGTAAGGTGAGATGAGGTTTTTCCTCATTATGATGCTGATCCTGTAGGTCCATAAATGATTCACTTAGATCCTATAATTGCACTATTTTATGAACACAGAGAAAACTTTTCATGTTTGTCTTGACAGTTACCTAGACCAGAACTTAGTCACCTCAATTCAATATAGTTCAACCACATAACCAAGAACCGATTTTTCCATTCTGTCATGAAGACAAGTTACAGTGAACTTAGTTGACTGCATTTTGTATCCCAGAGACCAATATCTTTGCAGTTGTATATATTAGGAGTCTTAAGGAGTTAGGAAAATTACCTTATTGTCCCATATCTGTGACAGAGCCTCTAGTGGGCAGGTGGTATATGTATTAGTGGTGATATGGACATAAATTGTGCATTTTAAAAGACTTGAGGCCTTTTGCATCTTTGTAATAATTTTCAGAATGAGAATAGATTTTTGCTTCAAAATGATAACACTCCATCTTTGCTTTGGTGCAGAGTTGCCACAAAAATACTCCTAAATTTGCAATCAATGTTAATGCTGTTTAGCAGTTAGAAATAAAGTTTCACACCTTTGAAAAGGGAGAGGGTCAAAGGAGAAAATAGAACAAATGGGAGGGGAGATAGGATGGAAGGAAATATAGTTAGTCTTTCACAGCATGATTATTATGGAAGTGTTTTGCATAACTACACATGTATAATCTGTATTGAATTGCTTACTCTCTAAGTGAGGGTGGGTGGGGAGGGAAGAGGGAGAGAATTTAGAACTCAGAGTTTTAAAAACAAATGTTAAAAATTGTTTTTACATGCAGCTGGGAAATAAGATATACAGGCAATGAGGTATAGAAATCTGTCTTGACCTACAAAAATTAAGGGGAATGGGGATAAGAGGACGGGGTTCAGTGACAGAAGGGAGGGCAGACTGGGGGAAGGGCTAATCAGAGTACATGCCATCTCAGGGTGGGGGGGAGAGGAGAGATGGGGAGAAAATTTGGAACTCAAAATCTGGTGGAAATGAATGTTGAAAACTAAAAATAAATTAATTTAAAAAAAAGAAATATGGTTTCAAATGTTATTTAGCAAGGAGAGCGACCCAGACAGGTCAGTTTTTAAGACTCTGTGAATGAACAAAGAAAAGATCGCTAAGACTTTTATCAGAAGTTAGCATTAAGTATATGAGCAAAAGATTCTAAGAGGCAAGGTTGTCCTCAGGCTTTATCCATGTTCTGGACATTTGATCATTCTGTAGAACTGCTGTGTTGGTGTAAGCATGTCTTGAGATCATAAGATGAAGATGAGGCTTGAAGAGAAGGCCAGAAATCACAAAATGCTTTATTCTGGGCCATGCCATCCTAGACCAGTCTTCACTCATTTTCTTTTCAGTTTGAAGGCTGAGTGGCTTTACAGTCAAGGCAAGGGGAGATCATATCGACCTGGTCAACACATTCAGCTGGTCCAGTATCTGGCAACTGTTTGCCCTCTTACTTCTACTCTGGGCCTTCAAACTGCAGAGGATGCCAAGCTAGAGAAGATACTGAGCAAGCAGAGGTGAGCATGTCAAGTATGTAGCAGCTGATGGATGCCAAAGGAAAAAGCCTTCTCAACTCAGCCGAATGGCATTAGTAGTTCTAATTCCAGCATGTGGTGAAAGTGTTGCCAGCAGTGTCTAACACATAATGGATATTTAATAAATGATTGTTGACTGATGCTGACAAGTGTCACACCTTCCATTGCTGATCACTCAGAACTCCTTGGTACTGTGGAGCCACCATAGTATGAGTCCATCCATAAAACTTAGGACTCTATTGCCTTTCATTGCTGATGGGGAAGAGGTACTGGTAGGCAGAGTGAAAGGGAGCTACGTATACACATATGGAGACATAGATACAATGTGTATGCATGTGTGTGTATGTAAACAATACTATATATATATAGTATTGTTTGCCTAATTAATATTCCCAGATGTGAATTTAAATACTTGCTTATGAAGATAATAGAAAAAATTTACTTGTATCATATGTAGAGATTAGGTTGTTGCTGGGTAAAACTTTAAAGGGTTTTGTGTATCTAAGTGCCACGTGGAGAATTATTTCTAACCTTTATTTTTTGGTTCTCCAAGACAAGGCTTTGGAATTTGGGAGGTGGTAGGGCTGGGAAGCTACCTGATCTGAAACAATGAACTGCCACATGATGTAAACTGTAATTTAAAATTGATATGTTATTGGTTTTTAGGCTTCACCAGAGGCAGCTGATGTGCCAAAACCAAAATGAAGAATCTTCATCTTCAGTTGCTAGTGAAACAGAGGTAGTCCTTGCACCTGAGCACTCTGATCCAGCTCCAGGGACCCAGATAGTCTTGGAAAGTGGTGAGATTCCCATGTGCTTCTGTGAAGGGTGCCTGTGGTAACATGAATGTATTATGTGTGTACACATATCCATAATACACATGCATATGTTTGGTTTTTATTAGAGCTTTGGTTTTAAAACATAGATCAAGCTTTTCTGTTTTTAAATTCTTCTAAAATTTTTTTGGACGTGGCCAATGTTGGAATCCGTTTTTCTTGATAGACACGTTTGTTACATATTTCTCACAGCTCCAAGAGTCCGTGAATATGGCCAACTTTCCACAGTCCTTCCTACGCTGGCTATTCTTGTTTTTTATTATTTTTGTTAATTTTTTGGGTATAAAATAAAATCTCAGAGTTCTTTTGATTTTTTTTTTTCACTTATTGGTGATTTGGAATGATTATACTTACGGTTGATTATTTTTTGCAATTCTTTTGAGAACTGTTTGTTCTCTTGGTTTAAATTATTTAAAATTTTTTATAGCATCATTGTTTTGGAATAAGAAAATAACACCCTGTTTATAAAGTCTGATGGCTCTTATTAAGAACTGTGAAGTCACTGGATTTTTAGAAAACATTATGGTTTGGGATTTGGGGAAAATTGTGGGGAATCACTGTTATTTGATCGCTTGCTTATTTTTTTTTAGATACTATAATGTTAATGCAGAATTTGTAGGCAAAAATGGACCTTTCAAATTCTTAGTAATTCATATGAAACTATCTTTATTTCTTCTAGAACCTGTTATTCAAGTAAATTCTTGGGTTGGGGCAAGTGCCCATGAGGATCACTTATATGCTGTTAAGAGTAACCTGACAACTTCAGTACAGACAGCAAGGTTTTCTCGAAATGACCTACACCTAGAAGACATACAGACAGATGAAGACAAGCTGAACTGTAGTCTTCTCTCTTCAGAGTCTACTTTTATGCCTGTTGCCTCAGGATTATCTCCAGTATCTCCTACTATTGAGCTGAGATTGCATGGTATAAACTTGGACCTGGAAGATGATGGCACTATAATTGAATCACTGAAAGAAATGAAAAAACAGGATGCGGACAAGGAAGTAGAAAAGGGTTTGTGGGTTTCAAAAGAGAGTTCTGTTAAACCAGCAGATGGTGAGGGAAACCCAGAGACCAGCGACAGAGATGGAATGTTGCTCCGCTCTGAGCTGGCCACAGCAGGCGATGTCTCAAGAGATAGTGTTAGTCACTCCCCCATAGCCTTTCCTGGGACAGGTGGATTCAGGCTTTCTAGTGTACACCTTGTTAATGAAGGCATATTGTCTCAAATCGTTCCTGAAAAAGTTCCTTGCAGGCTTTTCCCTGACAGATCTGTTGCTTTGGACAAAGATTCCACTGTATTTCAAAGAATGAATGATGCAGCCACCAAGCTCCAGGCATGTTGGAGGGGATTTTACATTAGGAACTATCATCCTCGAGCCAAAGAAGTGCGCTATGAAATCCGGCTGAGGAGGATGCAAGAGCACATTGTTTGCTTAACGGATGAAATGAGGAGGTAGGTTAGAAGTTCTGTTTCTGGTGGCACCTGTTTTGTGAAGAGAGTTCTTATTTTGTCTTGGAAGATTGAGTTATCACTTTGTATCTGGGATACAGATAAGTATCTGGCATGCTATGCACAACAAGTTTTCTTTTTGGAAATCTACACTTAGGTCTTACTCCGATGCCTCTTTGTGGTGTGGAGATAACTTGGGCCCTTGAGGGCTGTGATACTGGAATGTGTGTTTCGTCAGGCCCTGCCGTGCTAGAAGTGTGTGTGTGTAACCAAAGCTAGCCTGTTTGAGTCTGAACATGCTCATTACCGGTTTGGCTACAGAGGCATGAATTTCTCCGCTAGAGCAGCTCATGACAGCCTATAACCAAGGCATAGCAGTAGGACTTGTGATCTGGGGCAAGAGAGAGGGAAATTTCACACAAATGAAATTACATGTCCTTGAAAATTAAAGTGTGTTTGTTTCTGGACATGCAGAAGAATTGTAAAAGCAAGAAAAGACTATTTCAGAGAGACCAGAGTCAGTTGTCTGCCAGACATTTATTAAGCACCTCCTGTGGGCCAGACCCTTGACAAGTGCTGAGAACAGAGTGACTAAAATGAAATTGTTCTCTTACTTAAGGAACTTGTGTTTGCTTAGATTCTGGATGAAGAGATGGAACTAAACTCAGTACAGAGCATAAGGCTGACAGAAAGAAACAGCGGGAAGCCAGAAGATGCTATAATTTTTCAGAAAATAAATGTGATTATTGGTTGAATTGGCTTCTGTGTTAATTCTAACGATAATAGTGTCACATTTTAATACACTCTTAAAGTTGCAGGGCTCCTTCTTAAGTCTCACAACTCACACGATCCATTTACTTTATCAGACAAAACAGTTAAAAGTTCATCGGTTTGTTAAAAGTTCATCAGTATTAAGACAACCTAACTTAAAGTGTAAATGCATCAGCTTCTCTGTAGTTAAAGAATTCACTGAGTACACTACACTCGCCTGAGGTCATGAATGAACTACACTAAAATAAGCATAAAAAGGCAGATTAAAATTATGGGGCATGTTAAAGTTTCTAACATATCCCGATTTATTTCTATTAATGCTGGACTGGGAAACCTGTTAGTGGTCTTTCATTAACTTTATTCTCTTAAAAAAAAAATCTGTTAGAGATTTATTTAGTTTTGACACATCAGTCAATTTCCACAAAATAACCCCCAGATTCTTTCCCATTGTGAATGAAGTCTACTTTTCTTTGACTTTAAAGATGTTAAATTTAAAACTCTATCTCTGTCTTTACCTAGCTCTCTGTCTCTCTCTTTATCTATCTATCTATCTGTCATTCTTCAGCACCCATTAATTGGGACAATAATACTGAATTGCTATTTTATAATCAGTTTCTCACATAGTTAAAATTATTTAGTACTTTGTTTTATGCGTGACATTCTGATTGTTACTGTTACTGTGATTGTGTTACCGTTCTTCACACTGAGTGCTGTGTAAAAGTGAGTAAGATCTTTATTTATTAGTTGTGATGTTAATTCATATTTGCTAGGATTTCACAGAACTATTTTACTTCCATTTACGGTTTTCATTTAAGATGAGATACAGAAGTAGAAAGATCATGACCAGGCTATTAGAAAATTAATCTCTTGAAGCTGTATGCATTGGCTGTGCTAACCAGAAGTTCATAGTTCTACCTTCTGTCACTAATCTGAACATTTTTAATTACAGATTGAAAAAAGAAAGAGATGAAGAACATATTCAAAAGCTTGTGCAAGAAGAGGCTGTCAGATTCCTTTGGAACCAGGTAAACGCCCTTCTACTGATTTAACTCTTTGTGTAAACAAAAGATATATTTCTTTTTTTTTTTGAGGGGGAAGGCAAGGCAATTGGTGTTAAATGACTAGGTCACTTAGCAGCTAGTAAGGTGTGTCAGGTGTCTGAGATTGGATTTGGACTCATTCCAGGGCCAGGGCTCTATTCACAGCGCCACCTAGCCGCCCCAAAAGATACATTTCTGAGAGAAGAAGGAGTAAGTCTGCACACCCTGGCACTCGTAGCTACCCTTTGCAAAGATTAAGTATAAGCAAGTGCGTGAATTGCCATTTATTTTCCTTTGTGGCAGTAGCAGATTGATTGGGTGACATTTTAGTTTTATTTTAAATGAAAAAAGTTTAATTTTCTGAGTAATTTGAGAAAATGAAGACAAAATTCAAAGGAGAAAGAAAATGGCTAATAGGGTTTCTGTGAAAACATGCCGTAAGGCAGAACAGCATTACAAGGGTAAGGTCTGATTACAGTTTAGTGATGACTTTTATTTAAAACTTCAGGCCCACATCCTACCTTGCACTCAGGACACTCGGAGTTGGATACCTACCATTGGACCTGCTCTTACCCTTCTTCTGGGCTCCGGGCAAAAAACCTTTACCTTCTGTCCCCTGAACACTTTTCTGTTTTTGGCTTTTGCTTGCACTAGTTCACATCCATGCTTTTAAGTTCTGCCTATTAAGTTCGATTAAGTCAATACTGGCCTCTCCACGGAAGCCCCTGCTTTGCCCTCCCCCGGTCTATGATGACCCTCCTCTATAGCGCTCACGTGGTGCTCTGTTTTCTGTCTTTCCTTTTCACTTACCGTGTAGTCGTGTGCAGTGTTTGTGTCTTCTCTCTGCTAGACTTTAAGTTTTATGAAGTCCCTTATTCGAGTTCTGGACCTCTCCGGTGCCCAGCACAGTGTTATGCATAGAGCAGACATTTTTCCCTGTTGAATGAATGAATGTTAAAGTAACATCGGACAGGATAGCACTTGCTTCGAGCGTTGTAGGCACTTGAAAAATATTTGTTGACTGAGGGACTGGTAGGTAGAATATACTTATAAGGAAAATTTATATCCTTTCTTCCAAGAAATAGCAACAGCCAAATTTAAGGGCTTTTTGTGTGGGTTATCTAGTTACTTTGTGGGACGCTGTTTAATTTATATTTGACTACGAGTTGAGTTTTTTTTAAAGTGTAAGGCTACATGATTGTATGTCCTGAGAAATATAGCATAAGCTGCTTTGTCAGGTGAATACAGGTTGGCTGTTATTGACAGGAGACCATCTGAATTCTTTTCTATACTGAAATTTTACTGTGTCAGATACAGCCTGATGAACTCTGGTTGATCATCCAAGGCTTAGAATCTTTTTGTGATCTTATTTGTAGCAAGAATTTGACTTATTAAGCTTTTTAGAAGCTTCATATGATCTGAGTCTAGTAGCCATGAACTAGAAGTTACTGAGATATTTTCAGAGAATTCATCATTGATTAACATTTAGGAGACTCTTTTGCCTGCCTGTACATCCAAATCATGGTTATAGTTGTGTATATTGTGCAGTATTTTCTGCTTTCACATTCACTGGATTTAATCTGTCATGTTTAATAGCTTTGTCTCCCACTTAGAAAAGGTATATAGCAGGTTTCACACAGAAAGATAATACTAGTGACCTACTGTTCCTTTGAATTATTTTTCCACTTGATTCATCGCTGTTCTCTCAACTCAGTTCCCTTTGGGACCAAGGTACTCATACTGTGGCTGAAAGTTGGGGTATGTTCTGCAGTCATTACATGGCAGATGAGGCCCTCAGCTGCACTGAGTCCACCACTTGGATTTCATTAGTAACTGGGCCAACTGGACATTGACACTATTCCTTTATAATTACTAGAAAAAAAACTTAAGTGAATGCCCTACTGATGGTAGTTTATGTTTGTGTTTTAAAGTCCACTGCATAATTATGAGCCTCTTATTCCATAATGAGACTTCATTCTGTGGTTTGCAGGTGAGATCGCTACAAGATTGGCAGCAGACAGTGAACCAGCACCTCAGTTCTGCCTGGCAGTCTAGTGCTCCCGTCTCCAGTACCCTGTTGTCCTCCCAGTCTTCTCCATTATTTATCTCGAGTCAAGAGCCTTCTTCAGCCAGTGCTTCTGACTGGTTTATTTCAGATGCTGAAGCTGCCCAGGAGAAAATCTTACCTGAATTCCCAGACTCTGGCTTTCACTCCTCCCTCGCAGAACAAGTTCATTTGCAGTATTCATTTGATTCTGAAAAGAGTTCCATGGGAGGGAGTGATAGTTCTTTAATGGGGAATTCCTTAGAAACAGTTAGATATTTCAAAGATACAGATACAGGGGATGCCAGTGAAGAGCAGGATGAATGGAATAAAGATAGCTCTAACAATGAACAGGATAATAGTCTTCTTGAACAGTATTTAACTTCAGTACGGCAGCTAGAAGATGCTGATGAGAGGACCAGTCTTGAGGATGGCACAAATGATGGTAGCCTTCAAATTACTTCAGCCCCAAGTTCACGTTCCTTGTCTGACTCAGCTACTGCTGCTAATGTAGCTGATAACAACACTGCTCCTTTGCAAGATGACACCAGTCAGACACCAGACACTTGTAAATCAAATGCAGAAGTTCAAGGTCATCAATCAGAATGTGACTCTGCATTTCAGGTGCTGCCCGTCGGTATTGCTGTGTAGTGTATCTGGTGCCATGGAAAACTGAGGAATTATTTAATTCTTCCTAATTTTCACTTGTTCTTATATTTTCTTTCAGGTGCGTTTTTTTAGGAAAAAAAATTCATAATTTATATAGGATTTATATTTTCATCTCTTGTTTTTCAGATTTCTAATGTCATACTGAGCCTTCATTTTGACAGCATTTTGCTAATCTTGTAGGTTCACATACTCAGCAATATAATGCAGAGTAGTATTTATATTGAAAGCTGTATGCACTTTATTTCTTAATAGTTCAACTGTATCAAAATAGCTTTTTCTTCTGTGAAATGTGCTAAGATTACGTTTTCCTCCAAAGAGAATTAAACTAAAGCATTTTCAGATTTAGGACATTTTATCTAAATGGTTGTTGCATTATTTTAGAGGACTTCTGTTCTTTTTTGTTAATGTAGAAAATAATTGTGTAAAACATTCTACATACAAAGAAATCTAGTGCAATGAACCAGTTATGTACAGGACAGTGAACTGTTGAGAGGGGAACAAAAGCTGACAGCTTTGCCTTCTGATGCAGCAGGAAGGTTCCAGCCTTGCTTTATTTTTTCTCCTTTTGAGTCAGGGAAAAATCTTTGCAAACATTTCCCATAGTACACAATGAAACTACAGAAATTACTCTGTAAAGATGATTAATTGCCTTAAGAAACAGATCTTTAATAAATATCAAAATATCTTTAAAAGAACAGGATCTTTAACAGTGAAGTGTTTCATCCAACCCTATAGCTCGGCTTACTTAAAGGAAGCAATAATGGAAACCCTTTTCTCAGATGGGAGAAAGCAAGCACAAAGATCATTCCATTTGTTAATAATACTACTGTGTGTGTTCTTATTCTTTGATTTAAAAACCTACTGGAATGAGGTTTAGTTTTATTTGTAAGTACTCTTGACCTGTTTCCCAATTGTGTACCTTTTTCAATATTTTAAATAGTAGTTCCTATTTATATGGTCCTTTACAATGCACTTTTCTCACATTAACCCCAATTTTAATTTTTTGTCCCCAACATAGTGCCTTGCATGTCGTAGGGACTTAGTAAATGCCGATTGGATTTGGAGACAGCAAAAATATTATTAAAGCCATTTTATTTCATTTTGTTTGTAAATACTTGATTACTATCACTGTCACTTCATTCTTGCTCCCTCACCCCCCTAGCATTACTCTTTCCTATAACAAGTAAGTACAGCCAAATCAACACATTAGCCATATCTGAGAACATGCTTTGTTCTGCACCCCTTGCTCTTCTTTGAGAAGCTTGAAGCACACTTCACACTTAGTCCTCTGAAGTCACGATTGATCTCTACATTTATCAGAATTCTGACATCTTTCAAATTATATTCACTTTACAGATACACTTTTTTTGTGAAATCTGTTTTTTTAAATAATTTACCCAGGGTCACACAGCTAGTAAGTATGAGAGCTGGGACCCAAACCTAGGTATTCTGACTCCAAATATTTCCTTTTTCACTATTATACCATTACTGCTTCACCTTTATTTAAATAGGAAATATTCTCCCCATTTTTTGAGGGATGGGGGAGGAATTAGTTTTGGCTATGGCCATAGATTTGGCTATGGATGTCATTGGATAGCCCATACACTGTCACCTTTTTAATTCTGCTCTTAGGTAAGGTATGTACAGACTTGAAGAACTTGAGCTGCCCTCTCCTGCCCTGCCCCATCTTTGTTTTTAGGGAAATATTTCTCACTTGCAGCTTTAAAGAAGTCTTACATTTTGGAGAGAAATTAGTGGTGGTGGTGGTGGGAAATCATCTCTTTATTTGGTTCCCCAAATATACAAAGAAAATATTTGAAGTCATCAAAAGTAGATCTGTAACCCAAAACATGCATAATCTACACTTTGGGGAAATGTTTTGATTGTTGGAAAGTTATCAAAAAACTTCTTTTAACCACAAGCATATAGAATCATAGTATCTATGGAATGTTAGAGTTGTAATTCAATTCCATTTAACAGCCATTTTTAAAGCATCTACTAATAGGCGTAAGGCCCTAGTAATGCAACACCAAAAATGAGACAATTCCCACTCTCACTCTCAAGTTTACATTCTTTTGGGAGATTTTATATACACAAGTAAATTAATACAAAATATATAAAAAGTAATTTCAGGAGGAAGAGAGTACTAACCTGTAGAGATTATAATTTCTAATGAGATTCCTAGAATTACAGCAATTTAGAACATTCACATAGTCTGAGACTTAATTTAAAAGTTGAAGACCTATTTGTCATTCCCTGTAACTCAGTGGGAATCCATTCTCTAGAGTTATATAAAATAAACACGGAAACCTTCCAGAATACAGTTAACATTGAAAGTATTTATGCTGGAATTATTTTTTTCTGTGTTCATAAGTAAGTAACACTCAGGTTAAGAATTCTTATGGATTCAGAGTGTTTTGCCAAGGAAAATTTCCATCTGCTTTCTTTGGCTAGCTAATCCTGGAGTGAACACAGTAGTGATATGTTTGTAGGCATTAAGTGGGCTTATTACGTTGTTTTTACCCCCTCTAGTGATAATGTCTCATTGGTCTCTCGTTAATAATTGAAGGATTTTTCAGGCTTTGGATAATGCTAATTGTTTTTTTATGGATTGTTTTAGATTTCTTCTTGAATGCCCCCTATTTCTCTATTTTTACAATTAAGTGCATAATTTCCTAGCAGGAATTAGACAGAGAAAAACCACCCTTTGTTGCCCTAGTGCCAAAGTTCTCCTTCTTATAACATTAAAATTTTCCATAAAAGCTGCTAAAATTTCCTAGTTCAGTATTACCTAATCAGATATTAGCTTGCTCACACTTTTTCTTTTTTCTTTGCTAAGCTCACGTGTGTACTAACGTTTAGCTGAATTTCATTACTCATAACTAACCTTCGAAAGAATTTAATTTCATGAAGATGTAGCAAAATACCTTGTCAAATAATATTTTCATTTCTCTTTTATCTTTACTAAAGTTTCGAAGTACTAGAATATTAAGACATCCTTTCATCTTCTTCTTTTGGACTTTTACAGTTTATCTTGCATGTAGTTGAGATTAAAAGTAATTTAAAGTTAGAATGTAGGAAATGTGTGGACCAGGCTTAATGTATCCTGAAGGGTCTAAAATAGTTAAAATTAATTTTTTATAACATTTTTAGTTTCAAAGTCACACAGTGCAGTAGCAGATTAGGTTAAGAGGCTAGCATAGTTTAGCAAGATTTGGTAGTTGGCAGAAAAGGATGGATATGGGAATTAGTTCTTTGAGTACATCGGCCTTGTTCTAAAGTGTTTTAGTCAAGGGGTAGGGGCAATTTAACAATATTGCTTTGCTTCATTTAAAATTTTTTCCTGTCTGGAATTATACAGATTTAGTTCATATCCATTAGAAACAATTACAAACAACGGAACTTGTTGAGAATTGGTTAAAAACTTTGACATAAAAATTTCGTACTTTATAGCAGTGAGTAGACAGTTTCCCTGTGTTTATTTTTCTGTCTTTGAAAGGAAAACAGAGTTTTGCCATGGAAGGTGGAGCAGCCATTAAAAAAAAAAATAGAAAAACAACAAAATAAAGGACTCTGTGATTTTTTTTTTCTAAGAAACATAGTTATAATTAATTATGGGTTATAAAAATGAATGGCAACTAAGTAAAAGTTGAGCAAAGGATTCTTTCTTCTATATGTCAAGGATCTGTAATTTCTTCATTATGAATAGGTATTCCTACCAACTGAGATCTCTCCACATCTTAGTAAGCAGTTTCATAAGTTGCTGGGGCCAAAAAAATTTATCCTTAGATGATCAGCTCTCTGAAATTGACTATTTTAGTTCTTAGGTAATGTACATTGCTGGGCCTGTGCTAAAAACTTTTCCAGCTTGGTGAAAGGCTTATGAGAGTTTATGGCTTAGATTTTGGGAACCCAGGGGCATCTTGATACCATGATGAGATACAATTGTACCTTAATCAAAGAACTTCTGATAATAAAAAGTGACATGCCGTTAATCAGAATAAAGATCTAGTGAATCTTTGAATTTGATCCTTCAAACTTCAAGGTTTACTTAGCCAACTAGGTGTGAAAGTCCAAACTATCCTAATTATTACAGAAAGCACTTGTCAGGCTAGTCAACAAATACGTAAGCTAGTTTGATTTTGTATATTTGATTATAAAAAGCCTTATGCATGCTACAGGTAGAAATATAAATGACTGATGACAAAGCTGTTCTTGTGAATGTGCAGATAACTTTTTTCACTCTAATAATGTAGATACCACAGATCTTGCGAATTGTTATATTTTAAAGGGGTTTGTGGGGAGGGATGGTATTTTTGTTAAAATAACAAAAGCAAAACCCTCTGTAATGGTATGTTTTTTGTGTGCTTAATTCCATCTTATCCATCTTATTCTCACTTTTGTCAGTGTTTTCAGGAATTGGGCTCCATTCTCTAATTCCTGGTGGTCCATTCTGATGATTTGTGTAGTTGAATTTACAGTATGTTAAATACCACAGTGCTTTCAGATCGAGATAGGCAAGAAGAACAGAAGCAATACTATCTAAAAAATGAAATGCTGTAACTACAGTGAAATGGATGTGGCATAAAAATATAGGAGAAGTGGATACAGCATGAAAAAGATTAGTGACCCATTCACAAACCAAGTGGAAAGATGGTTTACTTATTTCATATTTTTTATCTTGATGATGATATTTCTAGTCGAAGTAAATTTGCTAAGCTGTGGTCCGTCCTCATAGTCACTTCTAGGAAAAGTTTATGACTACTTTGTCATGGAGTTAAACAGAAAATTTAGTCAAAAAACACTTTAAAGGTTTTCTGAGTTTGCTTTCCAAGATAGAACCTATTGTGCCATATTAAAATTTCATAAATAGAGTAAATGATAGTAAAAAAAAAAAACAAGGCTTGGAGAATATCCATGTACTTAATTGTATTTTTCCAAAAATGTGGTGCTTTTTAAGCTTGCGTACCATTCTGAATCCAATTCACTTCATTAGTTATGGTACATGGGGGAATCATGCAGTGGTGGCTTTGTTCATTTTACAGTTCTATTTCTTTGTTTTTTGAGGGGAGTAATGTTTTATGTAGATAATAGAATTTTAAAAATTAATTTGTGATTTATTTTTAGTGTTTTTTTTTTCCTCTAAAACCTGTAGAAAAAATATGTGGTTAAAGTGATTACAGTGTGTGTTTTTTTTTTGATGACTGCTGACTTCTAAAATTGTGCTTAAATGTTTAGTTTGTATTTCTGAGGTTCTAATTTTAAATAAATTATTTGTATCTTTGCTTTAGACTTAATCTGACTTTTTTTTTTAAACTACTAGTAATAAATGTTCTTATTCATGATTCTAATGATTAAAGGATATGTGTTGTTGTATTGTTTCAGTCATGTCCAACCCTTCTTGACCCTTTGTGGGGGTTTTCTTGACAAAGATACTGGAGTGGTTTGCAAATTCCTTCTCCAGCTTATTTCACAGATGAGGAAACTCAGACGAGTAGGGTTAAGTGACTTGCCCAGGGTCACACAGCTAATAAATGTCAGAGTCTGGATTTGAATTCATGAAGATGAATCTTCCTGATTCCATGCTCAGTGTCTATCCACTTGCTGCCCCAAAGAATGTACATCATACAAAACAAATTGTATGTATAATAGTGTACTGAGTGGGGTTTTTTAAAAAATGTGATTCAGTATAGTGATAGAGGTCAATGTTTGCTGGGAGGTGGTCTGACAGATTGACACTTGATATTTTCTCAGAGTAACTGAAAAGTACATAGGAAATGACATGAATAATTATGTGTACTTGAAGAAGGAAAGGACACAGGTGTATAATAACTACATGTATTGATAAATATATAATTTTTATTATAATTGGGTTCATCAGGTTCATGGTACCACAAATTGTTATTGGGTTAATTGTATTAACAATACAATTACTACAAATAATTGTATTAATAATTTTAATCCACATTCCGTCCTTTTTATGAAGAAATCAGAGCACTTTCAAATACATCTTATTGTTCAAAAAATTTTTCCTGACAATCCTTTAGGTAGGGGAGGGTAATTAATAATTTTATAGGTTAGGAAACTTAGATACTGAAGGATCTGATTAATGTCAGTGAAGAATGTGATGTGGTAACCAAAAAAGTTAATTTAATCTTAGGCTGCAAGAAGAGGGGCCTAGTTTTCAGGAGGGAGGAAGTGGTAGTTCCACAATACACTGCCCTGATCAGACCACCTCTGAAGTATTATGTATGGCTCTGGATATCACGGTTTAGGGAAGGACATTGGTATGTTGGGAACAATCTAGAGGAGTGTGGCCAGGATGGTGAAAGTTTAAAAAACCAGCTAGGATCATCCTGAAGGAGAAAGAATGTAATACTGCAGACATATCTTTCTTAGTTAAAAGACTATCACATGGAAAGAGGATTAGATGAATTTTGTTTAGCCTTGGAGGGGAGATTTAGGAGCAATGAGTGGGATTAAAAAAATTTTTTTTTAAATTTATTTTGGTTTACAACATTCAGTTCTACAGTCCCTTGAATTTCAAATTTTCTCCCTCTCCCACTCCTCCAGCCTCCCTCCCTCCACTCCAATGCAGCATGCAATCAAATATAGGATCTACAAATACCTTCACATTAAACATTAGTCAAGTTGTAAAGAAGGATTATAACCAATGGAGTGAACAATGAGAAAGAAGAAACAAAACAAAACAAAACAAAACACAAAAGAGAGTGAGCAAGTAGTTTGCTTCAATCTGCATTCAAACTCTAGTTCTTTCTCTGGATGCGGATATATGTTTCCATCATAAGTCTTTTGGAGTTGTCTTATAACCTTGCATTGCTGAGAGGAGCCCAGTCTATCAAAGTTAGTCATCCCAGATATGATGCGTCTGTAACTGTGTACAAAGTTCTGATTCTGCTATCTTCATAATGAGTGGAATTTATTAAGAGTTAAATTTAGGGCATAAGAAAAAGAAAACTACTTAATAGTGACCTAAAAGTAGACTGGACTTCTTCAGGAAGTACCAGGCATCCTCCTCCCTGGTGGTCTCCAGGCAAAGGCTGAAAGACCAATCGGTGAGCATCTTGGGACTTGTTTAATTATGCGTATTAAAGGGGACTTGTTTCATGTATGATTTGGACAAATTGGTCCCTCCCACCTCAGTCCCCATTCAGCTCTTAAGATTCTGTGATAATGCAGGAAATACCAGTCCTGAAATTTGAATCCAGTTTTCTAACAGCCTACCAGCAGGTAAAACATTTATAAATAAATGTTTAAAATTGTGTTTTATTGATAGAATTTGGGTCTAGGAATTTGTGGTACCATGAACCTGATGAATCCCTGGATTCCCACTTCTCTTCCATCAGCCCTCCCTTCTCTACCACAACCTCCTTTCTACCAGTCACCTAGAATCAAGCATCCCACAGTCCAACCCACACTTGACTCTCTACAAGCCCTGATGTGATGGTCGTCCTCCAATGAAGGAAAGCCCTTACTTTCTGAAGCAGCCCCTTTCACTTTTGGATAGCTCCACGAATTTTTCCTTATATGTAGTGTAAATCTGACTCCATAATTTCCATTCATTACACCTAGTTCCGGTTGAGACCAAAGAGAATAAGTGTAATCCCTCTTGCCTCATGATAGTCCTTCAAATACTCAAACTTCTGAGTGTGATTTCTTTTTAAGTCTTCTTTTCTCCAGGCTAAACATTCCCAGTTACTTCAAGCAATCTTTATATGGCACGGTTTCTAATTTCATAATCCTTTGTCCAATTTTAATTGCTCCAACTTCTCTATATACTTCCTAAAGTGTGGCTCCAGGAACGGAACAGAACACCCAGGGCAGAGAAGAACATAACACCTCCCTGGTTCTGGATGTTACTTTTCAACACAGCCTGGGGATACTATTAGAACTTTTGCTGTTGCTTTGCAGGGAACTCAAAACCTCAAGATATTTTTCGTAAGAATTGTTCCCTAACCAACTCATCCAGTCCTTGTGAAGTTGATTTTTTGAATCCAAGTGTAGAACTTCACGTTTGTCAATATTAAATTTCATCTCTTTTAGGTTTCCCCACTGTTCTAGCCTATTGAGAGGTTTTAGATCCCGGTTCTGTCATTGCTATGCTTTCCAGCTTTATCATCTGAAAATATCACAAGTATACATTTTTTTTTTCGCTTTTTTTTTGAGGGCAATTGGGATTAAGTGACTTGCCCAAGGTCACACAGCTAGTTATGTGTTAAGTGTCTGAGGCTGGCTTTGAACTCAGGTCCTCTTGACTCCAGAGCTGGTGCTCTATTCACTGCGCCACCTAGCCACCCCCATACAAGTATACATTTTATGGTTTTATATGCAGAGCTCCCAATCCTATTGACTTTGACTCCAAAATCTATTTTTTTTGCCAGTATATCTTCTCTTGACCTAGACCTTCTACTGGAGTGGATGCATGTTTCCATTACTTTCCTGCTGCCCCTGAAATCAGAGCACAAGCCTCTGGTCTTTTAAAAGGAAAGTTTTAGCAGGAAACCATAGTTGTTTACTTAAAAAACAAATTAAAAAATATACTGATCTCTAATATTGAGGAGTTGCTGTTGGGCCTATACCAGTCAGAGTACTGCAACTCTCTTATCCACTAAGGGGATTCTCTGCTCTGGACCCAGCCATGCAGTGTTAATTTGTTTCAGTCCTAGGGAGTGTGGTCTTTCATAAGATAATTTAGGTTGCCTTTTCTCACATTTTTTGGCTCTTTAAAAGCCCATCCCAGCATCTTGGAAACAAGTTTACTTATAACTTAGAGTTATGGTTGATGTCTAGAGTTTCCCCCAAAAGAAGACAGTAAAAAAAAGTGCTAAGTATATGATATAAATCAGGTATCACATGTATGTTTTATTCTTATAAACACAAGAAGTGCCAAATATTAAAAACAAACAAAAAAGAAAAGCCCTTGCATTACAATATTTTTTAAAAAATCCTCCCTTCTACTGCCATTGCACTTTCCTTCCAAAGACAGGGTTTTCTCAAGATATGAGACCATTTGGTTAAACTCCCTTTGGTCTTTGTGCCAAATAGCTCCTAAATTCCATATGAAGCAGAGGTAATACCAGATTTCACTAGGTATTTTCAGCTATTACTTGAGCTATTGTATAATTATTTCTCTTATTTTGTCCATTTGAACACATAGTTCATTTAAATCAATAGACAAACAAAACCGATGCAACTCAAATTAGAAGAGAAGCAAGAAATTGGGAAACAATCTTTGCAGTAAATTTCTCTGATAAGTATCTCATTTCTAAGATATATATATATATATATATATATATATATATATATGAAACTAATTCAGATTTGTAAGAATAAGATCTATTCATCCAAATTGATAAATAATCAAAGGATAAAAACAAGCAGTTTTCAGAGGATGAAATCTAGGCCATAAACAGCCATATGAAAAATGTTCTAAATAATTAATAATTGCAAATGCAAATTAAAACAACTCTGAGATAACTCACACCCATTAATCATATTTGCAAAGTTGACAAAAAAGGTAAAATGACAAAGGCCAGAGGGGCTAAGGGAAAATAGCTACATTAATACATCATTGATGAAGTTGTGAACTCATCCAGTCATTCTGGAAAGCTACTAAATTTTGTATGTTCTGTGACCCAAGAATGCCACTTTGTTGTTGTTCTGTTACGTCCAATTCTTCATGACCCCATTTGGGATTTTCTTGGCAAAGATACTGGAATGGTTTCTATTTCCTTCTCCAGCTCATTTTACAGATAAGGAAACTGAGGCAAACAGGGTTAAGTAATTTGCCCAGGATCACCAGCTAAAAAGTGTCTGAGGTCAGATTTGAACTCAGGAAAATCATTCTTCCTGATTCCAGGCCCAGTGCTGTATTCACTGCCTTTTAACTATTCCCTGAGGTTAGCAGAATCCACATCATTGACCCAAGTCTCTATCTGACTTATGATTAGAAAGTCCTTGTAACTCCTTTGAACTTAGATTTATGCCACAAAGAAGCCATTGATAATCATTACAAAAGGAAATACGATTAGTGTGAGCTGGTTAAAAGACAGATTAAATTCTTGAAAGTTTAATTAGCTAGGTGTGGGTTCCAAAAGAGTTTAGATTCTAGAGATTAAGATTCTGGGAAATGACAGATCTCTAGAAAAGTGATGAGCAGCTAAAAGTCTGGGAACTGATTGATCTTTCTCTTATTATGGAGAGAAAAAGTGCTGAAGATCTTTTTTTACTCTTGTGACTAGGCCTGCCTTTCCCACTAAAATAGCTCTCTGGTCTCTAGGCTAAAAAAGAGATTTTTTTTCTTATTGAATGAATTGTGCCCTCTTGCTGACTAGTAAAAATAAATAGGTCATGGCTGAACTATAGTTTTGAGTGGATGCAGACCCACAAATTACCTTGCATCTAGGGTAGTTTTTCTGGGGGGGGTCTCCTCCTTGTGGGTGAGAGGTAAGCACCTTAACTGAGGCTCAGTTGAACACAACTAGTGAAGGAAGAGGGAATGGAAACAGCAGAAATGAAAGACTCAGAAAAAAAAGCAAGGAGCCACAGAGACATGCAATGCCCAATCCAAATGTGACAGAATCAGTGGGGAGCAGGGCCAGCAGAAATCACATAATGACATCACTAAAGTCCTCATTGACCTTGTAGAAGTTGAAAAATGAGCTGCCTCTCAATGTGTATACTTTGGCCACACACTTTTTTCCATGTTCTTCCAAGTGTATGCTCTGGCCACACATGTTCTCTCTATATATGTACCTTCTATTAATTTACCCTAATCATAGGTGTTCCTACATCTGTGCATTCTATGCATTTCCCAGTCATATATATTCCTTCTATCTGACCCTCCATTGATGCGCCTTGGCCAATATGTGTGCTATTTCACATGTGTTCCGTGTGTGTATGTGTGTGTGTGACCACTCTTTACACTTGTGGCATATATATTTGTGGGAGGTCGTAAAGCCAAGCATACACAGCTCTCCCGAGGATGGCTGCTGTGAATAGCTTTAAGGTTCTGATCACATAGTATAGTGAACTCTCTATTTATTCAGCAATAAACTAAAGCAAACCATTCACAGAAACCAAAGTCCAACATTCACAGTGCTATAACATAACAATTTATTGCTAAAGTGACCACATAGTCTTAAACAAAAGATATCATTCAGTAAGTCACAATCTGAATTAATCAATATAAAGTACCCATCTAAAGTCTTCTTTCATCTTGATTGGAGACTGGCTTCCACTCATCTTTAACTCAATCATCCTTGAGGAGCAATCATCTTTGAGAGGTACAAGGTACAAAGCACAAAGGTCACAGTAAGTCATGGTCTTGTGAGTTAGCACCAAGGACCCAAGTGAAAGTCCTTCCATCTTGACTTGAGGCTGACTTCCAACTCCACAGCTTCTCTCCCATGCTCCCAGCTCTTGCCATTACAGAGGGTGTTCCCCAGTTTATGTGGGAAATATTGAAGTAGCTGGTGGTTCAGTGAATAGAGTGCTGGCCCTGGAGTCAGGAAGTTCTGAGTTCAAATATAACCTTAGATACGTATTACCTATGTGACTCTGAGCAACTCATTTAACCTCAATGTGCCTCAGTTTCCTCATCTTTAAAGTGGGGATAATGATAGCACCTAAATCCCAGAGCTATTATGAGGATCAAGTGAGATAATAATTATAAACTGCCTGGGGCACAGTAGGTGCTGAATATGTATGTTAACTTTGTATCTGTGTATAAATGCTTGATTGTCACTTCTTACTCTGCTCTCTCATTAAGTATTTTTTCATTGAATGAATTGTGTCCTCTTGCTGACTAGTAAAGATAAATATGGCGGGGGCTGGACTGTGGTTTTGAGTGGATGAAGACCCACAGATTACCTTAGCTCTAGGACAGTTTTTTTGGGGGGGCCTCTATATAACGAGTAGGGGTGCTATGCGTAAGACATGATACCCAACTCATGGAGATTACTGTCTAGTAGGGATTTGAGACAAATATAGCACCAGATAATGTATAATGTTACACAGTAAGTACATCAGATACTTACAAAACAAAGGGCTATGTAAGGCCTGAAGGGGTAGGTTTTGCTAGAAAGAGGTAGCATTTGAGTTGAGGCCTTAAAGGGAGATTAGGAATTAGGTGAAGGGGGAGGGAGGCTATTCCAGGGATAGGAATGAGCAAAGGCCCAGGTAGCAACCTACAGGATGGTAGAAAAGGGCAGAAAGTAGTTTAATATGGCTAAGTATAGAGTGCCAGGAGTAGAGCAATATGAGATACCACAAAGCACCACAGCCAACCTGGTGATGAGATGCTCTGCATTTAACCAGGTTGCTTCTCAGATTACAGGCACACACAGTTGTTTGTCACGGCATCTATGCTTGAAACATTTCCAGGTGGTAGGACCTGTCAGAATTTGTATTCTTCTCTCCTAGCCTTAAGAATCTGGAATTATATCCATGCCACGATGGAGCCTCAGAAGAGGACTTTAATGGAAGCTAACTATTGCTGGTTCTAACCAACTGGAGGCTACAGAGAAGGCAGGAAGATTACATGTTGTATGTCAACAATGGCATTGTAGAAAGAAAGATTATTAAGGCAGAAGATAATTCTCTTTGGCTTATGTGGTACTTCTTTTCTGAAAGAGAAAGCACAGCTATTGACACACTAACCCATATTGGAGTACTGTGTGACACTGAACATCAGGAGCTGAGGAGAAAGAAGTTAGGAGAGAGGAAAGGGAATAGAAAAGGCAAAGGGATGTATCACGGTGACCTTGACCACGAAGGGTCTGGAGTCAAAGGCTCATTCTTGGATGACAGCTCTGCTGGGCAATTATTTGTGAGGTAGTGGACTCCCACATCCCATCTCCTTAAACCAGCGGTTCTCAACCTGTGGGTCGTGACCCCTTTGGGGGTCGAACAACCCTTTCACAGGGGTTGCCTAAGACCATCGGGAAACACATATTTCTGATGGTTTTAGGAACCGAGACACCGCTCCTCTATCCATCTCCAGGCAGCTCTGCCCGCATGCAGATAACGCCCACATTCGAGTATTAAAGGGTCGCGGGAGGGGGCTGTCTTCAAACAGAGATTAGATGAGGGAAATAAATTATTGTTATAAAGACTATGACTCAACTGAATTCTTAGCCTCGTGAGAACTGTACTCCTAGTAGCAGAGATAGATCCCTCTAAGATCGTCAATAGGATCCTGCTCTCGGGTGGCAAGTCGTTAATTCTTGCTGAGAAAACTGGGAAGCAGCTGGGCAGGAGTCACCTTAACCTGCTGGTTTAGTTTTTACAGCAGGAAGCAATTTTAAAGGACCTTGATTCTTCTGAAGATAAATGGGACATCTAAGTACAAAAGACTAAGAAAGGGGACATAAAGCAAATAAGGGGCAGTTAGGTGGCACAGTGGATAGAATGCCAGGCCTAGGGTCAGGAAGACTCATTTTCATTAGTTCAAATCTGGCCTCAGACAGTTTCTAGTTGTGTGACCCTAGGCAAGTCACTTAACCCTGTTTGCCTCAGTTTTGTCATCTGTTAAATGAACTGGAGAAGGAAATGGCAAACTACTACCAGTATCTTTGCCAAGAAAACTCCAAATGAGATCAGCAGTCAGACGTGGCTGAAAACAACTGAACGACAACAAGACAAATACATTATGATCTTACTTTTGTGATGAAAGCTACCTCATGTAGCATACTTAAAGTTGACTTTCTTGGGTCTATTTGGCCACACTAGGAGTGTTGGGACCCACTTCTACCTTTGTGGTGACTCAGCACTGATGTATGGTGTGATACATTATATGACACATCATACATGGTATGATGTATTTCCTTGGTCCCTATCCCACCCTGGCCATTGGTAATAGCGGGGGTAGGATGCTGTGACAGTTAAAGAGAGACAGACTGCCTGTAAGCTGTATGCTCTGTCTCTAGATTTTCCATGATGGGGGTGGGAGGAGTGGGTCGAGTGCTTTCCCTTCATACTATCATTATTCCCACTTGGAGCAACTCAACTAGGTAAATTTGGGTCTGGGACTACCTGCCTTTTTTTTGTATTTCCTTTCTTGAGTAGGTGATCAAATATTCTTCTTGAGGTAGACGTGTCCAGGTGGGGAATTGACCCTGAGGATTCAAGAGGTCTAGAGGGCCATTTCTGAAGCTGACTAATGGCAAGGAAAGTTTCTGCTTTGGAAGGGATGACCATGGACAAGAAGAGGAATGGAATGGTGCAAGACTGGCTGCTTTTACCAAGTAAATGGATACTGCAAATTGTTTGAACATTGCAGAGCCAAAGTATAATATAAAATTCCTGATCAACTGTGCTTTATGTTCTGATGAGGTTTACATATCAGTTTCTCAGCTGATTATAACAGTAGTCAAATTAGTGAATCTTGCTTTAAGTGATTTTGTTAAATGCATGCTCTGAATCTTTTGTGTTTAGCATTTCTTTTATGTAGAGAAGTAAAATACCTATCCCATACCTGATTTATATTGTAGACTGAGTACCTTTCTACACTCCCATTTGGGGAAATCCTGAACATGAGCCTAAACTTAAACTTTAAATAATTTGACCCCTCAGGGCACCAAAGGAAGGGTGAACCTAGGGAAAAAGGGAACTTAGCTTTCTTCTCATTAGAGAGAGCTTTCCCTGGGACTGAACTAAGTGGGGACAATATCCCAGGATCCACTGTAGAGAGGACCTTTAGAGAAAGGAAGTAGGTGCATTTTCCAGGATCCTGTGAACCCAAGAGAGGTTTCTCAATGTTAGAGTTTGTTAAAATTTATATTACATCATAATTTAAAGACAAAATGTTACAATTTTGTAGTGCTATTTATACGATTAATATTTCTTAGTGTTTGTTAGTATTTATCTAGGGTTTTTTAATTGCTCGAGGATTAAAAAAAGTGCCTTGGCCTTTGACTAAAGGTTCTGTAAGTAGGGCCTAGAAGGGGCCAAGAGTGCATGTAATAAAGAAAGGAGATGAGCACACGAGTTTAGGTTAGCATAGCATGCAAGAACAAGCAGCTGCCCTGAGCCACTGCAGCCGGCTGATTTTATTAGCACTATTGATGTCACAGCAACATTCCAAGATTATGCAAAACATAAGCAGATATAATCAAAGGTATGTAAAGATTACAGGGTACACAATTTTTAACTTTATAGGCCTTTGTCCTATCTTCATGATTAAGTGGCTCATAGAATTTGTTCAGAGTTCCCTGTCCATCTGCCTTCCCATAACACACATACTTGACTCCACGGTCACGTCTCTGCTTTTGCAGGGAACATGTCCCTCCCCTACAGCTTTCGATGTTTATGAGTTTAGTGGGGTCAAGTTATGGTTCTCCGGTTTCCCGCAAAAAGGGATTTAGATACAGTTTGCCAGGTCCATTAGGTACAGTTCCTAGCCAAAATCTAGCAAGCGTAAACAACAAAGAGAAGACTGCTGCTGTGAAGAGGACTGGCTTCAAATCAAAAGAAGATGCTGTTTCTTCACGTGTAAAACGGAGACTTCAGAAGTGCTTTTCGAGCTCTAAGCATGACTTGACCAGTCACTTGTGCTTGTTTTGGGAGACAGTAGGAAGGGGGAAGGGGGTTAAAATAAGTAAGCTGCCACTTCTTACAGAGACACGTACAACCAGGAGATGCATTTCTTTCGGAAATAATGACTCTCTCCGCCGGTCAAGCACAAGCCAGTTGCCCACCCTGAAGTCTCCGCGGGTGAGGATGAGATGAAACACACTCCCGGAGACCAGAGAAGGGAAAAGAGAGCGACTCCCATCCAGAGGCACGTGAACGTGGCGGCAGCGGCTGCAGGAGGTAGGAGGCTAGCAGAGGTGGGGAGCTGCTGATAAAGGTAGTTCCAAGGCGAGGGAGGGCTTGCGGATTGTTGGGGGGTAGGGGGGAAGAGAGAGGGGCAGCGGCAGCAGCAGCGAAGCGTCAGTTCAACATACTTGTACTCATAGATCGTCACCCATTACTGTCAGTCACCGTCCCAGGCTCCGCCTCTCCCGAGCCCGACCAATGCTTGACTGCGGACGGGTGAGGGGAGACGTATTGGGGTCACAGAAGCTGAGGTACCTGGAAGTAGAAGGAGGCTGGAGGCTGGGGAAGCTCTGGGTTGACCTGGACGCGACCCCGGTTGGTTTTGCGGCACCCGAGCTTCCCAGCAGTTATGTGAGGGGCTGCAGGATGGATGGGAGCTGGGGACCCCCCAGCGGCAGCGGCGTCTGCAGCGGCTGCTCTAGGTGGTGAGTAGCGGGTCCCCAAGACAGCAGATGAAGAGCTTTGCTTGACCTGCCTCCTCCCCACCCCACGTTCTCCCTTCTACGACACCCCCCTCCCCTTATCTCCGTATGCAAACTCCCTGAGTTCCCCGGTCCCTTCTGCTGTTTCCAGCCCGTATCCCTCCCTGATCGCGGCCGCTAGAGACTCCCGTTAGCTTTCTCCTTCCTCTGTGTTCCGATTTTTTGTCCTGTCTCCCTGGGCTAGGGGCACAAGTAGCCCCCGGGGCCCGCTTGCTGCTGCTACCGCTGTGGCTGCTGGTACTGCTGTTGCTGCAGGGCCGGCTGCGGAGGACTGCTGGTGCTTAGAGCCTCGCCTCTCGGATGCCACTCCAGCTAGGTATGGTGTGCGTGGGTTCCTTTGGTATTAGGTACAATCTTGAGAAAAGGAGAGCTGCAGTGCCGGTTTATCAGCTCGGCTGGAAGAGAGGCAGGGGATGGGGGTAGGGAGTTGTGGAATGAAGGCAGGCCTTAGGGCACCCTTTGGGAGGCCAGGGCTTTGTGACCATCCCTCAGCTGGCTAGGACCTTCTGAGATGGTCTCCAACTGCCTTCTTTTTTTGTTAGGCAGCGGGAACCCCCTCTGCCTCTGTTTTCTCTAGGGCAAACACGTGCCCTTGCCCACACTGTTTTTCTAAAGGCAGAGTTGTCCCTTGGGGGAAGCAGGGTTAGGGGATGATGTTGATGACAGAGAAATTTGAAGGAGAGTGTGTCTAAGAGTCAGTGCAAGAGTGTGTCAAGGGAACTGAGCAGGGGAGAGCTGTGCTGGACTAGAAGATATGGATTTGAAGTACCCTTGACTTACTTTGTCAGGTGCCACACGTACCAACAGTCGACCTGCCTCTCCTGCATTTCTTCTTGAGACCTTAGGATAAGCTTGCTGCCAATACTAGCAAGGACTCCTAAAACCCTGCTCAAGTTTAATTGGTCTTATTCTAGAAAGTAGGAGGCAAATTATGTTGTTCTATCTCCCTCCTCCCGCTAAAAGTGCTGTGCTATAGGATTTAGAATTGGAAGGAACCATAGGGATCATTTCTTCTTCCCTCCCCTTTCCTCCCCCCCGCTCCTTTTACAGAAGAAGAAATTGAGGCCAAGAGGGTAATTTAAGGAACTGGTGCAAGATTGCACTTATTGTCTGTATCAGAGGCAGCATTGGAACCTAAGTGTTGTTGCTGCTGAGACTTCATGCTGTTCCCTGATATCATAGTGAAGTTGGATTGTCTAACTTACTTATTAGTATATAATATATTGGTATATTAGTATATTTCCTCAGTCTGCCCATTATCTTGTGTGTGTGTGTGTGTGTGTGTGTGTGTGTGTGTGTGTGTGTGTGACATTTTTAGGTTGGCAGTTAGGTATATTTGTAAGTTCTTTTAGAGGCACTTCATATATCCTCTGGTGCAGGGGTTCTTATTTATTTATGTTTGATGGACCTCTCTGGCAGTCTGGTAAAATCTATGGACCTCTTCTCAGAATAATGGGTTTAAATGCACAAAATTTAAAAAAAAAAAAGGATTTAGAGGAAACCAATTATGATGAAATTCATTTATCAAAGTATATATTAAAAAAAAAAGTTCACAGAGCCTAGGTTAAGATCTCTTGCTCTAGTACAATTCTTCCTGAAACACGGATCTCTTCAATAATATGTCATTCAGTCTGCTTGAAAATTTCAGTGATAGGTAGCTCACTATCCATTTGTCAGCCCATTCTATTATTAGGCCTTGTTGTTCAGTCCTGCCTGACTCTCCATGAGCTCCTGCATTAAGTGATTTGCCCTGGGTCACACAACTAGTTAGCGCCTGAAGCTCGATTTGAATTCAAGAAAATGTCTTCCTGATAAGAAGTCGGACACTCTATCAATTTCACCACCTACCTGCCCTTATAAGGCTTTCCTTATATTAAAATGAAATTTGTCTCCCTATAACTTTTATTTGTCGGTTAATCTCTTTTCCATGAAGCAATTTATCCAGTTTGAGACCCCATCATCCTAAGGGACTGCCTGAGAGGGATGGTGCCAAAAAGAAGAGTGCATAATTTCCCTACAGTTTTGTTCAAGGTTGACTTTGTTTCACTCTCCAGTAAGTAGTATAATCTCTTAATCTTCCTAATCATTTAGGTAGTGTCCTAACAAAATTTGCTTTCAAGTAAAACCCAAAATATAATAACCAGGTACAGAGAAGAAAAGACAAGATAAATGCTGTCATAGATCAACGGTTCCCAACTTTAGGATATACCTAAATTAAGGTCACCAACGTCTGTAAGAGTCATTTGTACAGCCTCAAAAATCTTTTTTTTTTTTAATTTAAATTAAATTTTATTATAGTTTGCATTATTCATTTCCACAAGATTTTGATTTACATATTTTCTCCCCCTTTTTCCCCCACCCACCGCCCC
>CM053588.1:270975333-270998637 GCA_028646515.1 Pseudochirops corinnae
TGGTTGTTCAGACTGTGAGTTTTATTTTTTTTTAAAATCTCTGTGGGGCTCTGCTTCCAGAAGGGAAAGCTCTGTCCCAAATCACTGGGGTCCTCCCGGCTGCCGTAGACTTCCGGCTGACTGGATAATGAAGACTCCAAGACCGAGGCCCAAGACGACGATCCGGATCCAGGCCGCTCAACGCGAGAGCCCTGGCCTGAAAACAATCGCTCAGTCTCCCTGCTGTCTGCAGGCCGTGGGTGGGAAGCTACAACGCGGAGGCGGGTGCAAAACCTCTGCCTTTTGCTTTTCCGCTCTGGAGACCTTTCGGCTGGACGCTTATCTCCCTCTTTCACAATCCCCACTTGCAGTTGGTGCTAATCCGCTCACCTGAGAGCTTTCTCTGCACCTCCCGCCGGGCCGCTCCTGGGACACAGCCACGGCTTCAGGCCAGGCTGGTTTCGGTTCGCAGTGCTGATATGGTTCCTCGTAGCCGAGCTCACTTTAGTGGGAAGTAACCTTGTGTGCGTTTTGGAGCTGTAGGTTTGGTTTAGAGTCCTATTTTATGGGTATTTTGGGGTGGCTATGTGAGAGCTGCGATGTGTTGCTGCTGCTACGCCGCCATCTTCCCTCAAAAATCTGTAAAAGATGAGAATATCTGGTTAGGTTACTTCCTGGGCCATACATAGGCCAGGTGGTCTGTAACTTCTTCTCCTGTACCATTAAGGCCCTTATCTTCCCCTCAAGTTTTATAGGCACAAGAACTATTTGAGGATCCCTCAGGTGTGTCTTCAATGATGCTCACTCATCTTGAAGAGTCAACCTTTGGAAGGACCACTAGAGGAGGGGCTCCTGGGATCTGATAAGACCAAAGGCTCGTCATGTTCAACAGTTTTATATTAAATTGGAAAATAGGTAGATGGCACATGCCAACTGTTCAGATGTCAAGATGCTAGTAGAAACAATTGTCGTAGGCCAAAATATTCTTGGGAGTCAGTTTCTATGCAGATGTCTTTGAGATTTTGGCTTTGGCCTCTGGCTTTGGAACCTGCTCTCAGGGAGCATCCTTTGTCCTGTAAATACATTTTGGTAAGAGTCAACTGACTTTCCCCATGACTTCCTGGGGCCTTGATAACAAAGCCTTATCTTGTCTGAGCTACTTCCAGGGTATGACAGACTACTATATTGATAATAAAATTCAAGGATAATTAGGATAAGAGTACTTGAATCTTTGTCTTTTGGATCTTTAAAAACCTTGTTCAAAGAATTATTAAATGGAGTTCATGGTTCTTCCTTGAACTACCACCCACATCATCTGGTCATTTCTTATTCACATTTCTGATCATGCTTAGTGCTGGACACTGAGCAGCCCAATGACAAACAGTTATTATAGTTGATAATAAAATTATTATTTAAAAATTTGTGGCAGCCTAGAATAATGGGATCAGCACCATGGTTAGTCATAGTGGTGATTTGGTAGTAGGGACCTGGGTCCCCTCCATGGCAAGCTGGGGGCAGATTGTAGGGTGTCAAGTGGAGGAGGAGGAGAAGGAAGAGGAGGAGGAGGAGGAAGAGGAGGAGGAGGAAGAGGAGGGGAGGCTACTGCCCATGATTAGAGATTAACTGCAGTTGTGGAACAGTATGACAATTAGCTTTTTTTTTCTTTTTCTTTTGGGAGAACAGCTCCAGATCCAGGATTTAGGAAGGTGTGTGTATGGGGGGGTAGGGGAACCTTCTCTGATATGAGTGTTTCTCTTTTTTCCAGAGTGCAGGACTTTGGGAATGTGCCCCCCAGAGCCATGTGTGGTTCTCTATTGTCCCTCTCTCTGGATATCTAGTGTATTTTAGCTATTCTTGGAACTTCCTGTTGATTTTTGGGTTGGTATTGGTGGTCAGACTTCCTATATACAGAAGACCTTCTTGAGAAAGCCTAATACTGAGTGTCTCAAAAACCCTGCCGTGGCAAAATTTGAGAACTTCATAAAAGATGTTTGATGATGATGATAACAAATTCTTTGGACTTTGCCATTAGGATGCCTCAGTTGCTGTCTCACCTTGGAACTTCTTTCAGAACATGGGGCCTCTTCACCCTGCAACATCCATCCTTCCTCTAAGGCCTTTTCACTCTTGAATGTCTCTCTGCCATTCTGGCCCCCTTCTCCTATTGGTGAGTTCCTCCCAGGGCCTGCATTTTGGAGAAGGACCCAGGTGGTTATGCTTTTGACTTTTTGGAATTCAGCATCAGGCCCGTGAAACAGTTACTCCCCTCATCCCCTTTTCAACATTTTTTTGTGTTTTCTTCCCCCATTAGAATGTAAGCTCCTTGAGGACAGAGACTATCTTTCTATTTGCTTGTATTTGTATGGCCAATGTTTCTTAGCCCAGTGCCTGGTATATAGTAAATGCTTAACAAATACTTGTGGGGCCGCTAGGTGGCACAGTGAATAGAGCACCAGCCCTGGAGTCAGGAGGACCTGAGTTCAAATGTGACCTTAGACACCTAACACAACACTTACTAGCCGTGTGATCTTGGGCAAGTCTCTTAACCCCAGTTGCCTTCCAAAAAGCAAAAAACAAAATAAAAAAAAATAAATACTTGTTGTTTTGCTTCCTGGAGAGTAAGGATTGTTTCATCCTTTGTGTTTGTGTTTACAGCATCTAGCAAATAGCAAGTGCTTAAAAATGCTTGTGGATTGATTGAAATATGAGCGTTTGTACTTGGTTTAAAAAATCAGTTACTTAAAAGCAGTAATGGGAGAAAATGGCTTTTTTGTGTAAAAATGTCCTGGTGATTTTTTTTGAGCAGTAGGAAATCAACACTGATTTCATATTTTAAAAGCTAAATGGATCTGAAGCTCATTATTTGCATATGCCTTTCAGTAGTATAGCTCATAAACCATCTATGTGACTTTATTCCAAGTCATACTATACATCCTCTATGAGAGGCTCACCTCAAGATGGGGACTTATCTCTAGATTCCTTAACATTATGTAGATCTCAGTGCAGCATTCAGATTATCTCTTATTCCCCATTATTGTTACATGGCCAGTCAGCCCCCTTTTCTGGTCATACTTCTCTTTGATATCTTTTATGCCAGTACTTACAAATAATTTATCATTGGTAATATATTGTATTCACCATATGTCTCTTTACTGACTTCTGGGTGACCTACAATTTTGATTCTGCCAAGATTATAGTTTCCCTTGATTTGCAGCCATCTAAATATCACTGCAGGAGTAGTGATATAAAAAAAGAAAGGTTTTCATTTTGGGGAAAAGCTTGGGATCAGTGAAAGAGCTTTTCAGTTTCCCAAATGTAATCCAGAGAGGCAGTATCATGTGGTACATAGAGAGAATTGTCTCAGAGTCAGGAAGACATCTGTTCAAGTTCCAGTATTGAGACATATATATAAGCAGTACTCTAGGACTATAGATTATAGAGCAGGTGCCAGTTTGCTTTGGAAGAAGGAATTTCCTTATTAGCAGTTCTCTATGTTAGTAAAATGGATCTTCACCACCTCTCCTGCTCCCAGCATCTAGCCTCTTTTCCTCCTATGCAATTCCAGGTCCAGCTAATTGTCCATTTGTCCTGCCTGTGTGAAGTATATTTACGGATGTATCTGCTGAATGAGATGTTCAAACAAATCAAATGAGGTCAAGTCAACAAACATTTATTAACCACCTCCTGTGTGCCAGGTACTATGGTAAGGACTGGAGATGTCTCTCTGTTTCAGTCTCTCTGTCTCTGTTTCTGTCTCTGTCTCTGTCTCTGCCTCTCTCTTGAAAAGAAGGGGTTCAACAGTATCAGCATTCAGAGAGGTGAAGAGGGAAGAGGATTTGGAAAAGTCCATTAGTTTGGCAACTAAGAGATCACTGGTAACTTTGAAGAGAGTTGTTTCAATTGAATGATAAGGTTGCAAGCCAGATTGTAGAGAATTAAAAAGTAAGTGACTGGTAAGGAAGTAGAGGCACTGATTGTAGAAATCTTGCTCAAGGAGTTTAGCCATGAAAAGGAGAGAGACAGGATAATAGCTAGCAGGGTTTTTTGAGGATATGGGAGATATGGGCATGTTTTTAGACAGCAGTGAAGCAACCACAAGACTAGTGAGAGAGTTGACATAGTGGAAGGGGCAATTCTTCTGGAGAAGAGTAGGTGGAATGAAATCACTTTTGTAGGTAGAACAGTCAACCTTGTCAAGGAAGAAGGGCCACCTCTTCATACACATGTGAAGGCAAAGAAAGTGGGGGAAGGTATTTGAGTGATATGAGATGAGGACCATGGGAGAAGAGGGAGCTTTTTTAAAGTGAGATATGAGGCAATGTTCTTAGCTGAGAGGGTAGGAGGGGGAGCCATGAAAGTCTTGAGGAGGGATAAAAAGGTTTGGAAAAACCATTGTGGTAAGTGGGATACTAAATCCGTTAGGGGTGTATAAAAGGATTGCCTTGCTACTGTGAGGTCCCAAGTGAGATTTCTAAAATGAATCTACATATCATAGGCTGCATAATAGGCATCATGCATTTCCCTTAGTTTTTACTATGTGGATAGTTAGGTCAATTTCTTTCGAGTGATTGTTGATTTTATTAAGAAGAGTAGAATTTCTTAGGGCTTGAGGTATTCATCACAATATCGTCTACAAAGATGATCTCATGTCAGTACTTCCATCATCTGTAGGGAATCCTTGCATTTGGACTCTGTGCTGGATATCCTTCATGATAGTGGTAAGCATATAGAGAAGTGGGGTTTAAACTTAGGTCTTTACACTATAAATCCATTGGATAAAGCGGTAATAAGTTAAAAAAATAGTATTCATCTTGAAATAACAAGAATTATGACTTCTTTTTGTCTTTGACCTAATAGTTCATTTTTTCTTGTCTTATTGCTATAACCAGCATTATTAGAATATCTTTGCTTTACTTTTAATTTTATTAAGATTTTTTTTTTATATTATGAGTAATACTAACTTTTGATTTCAGGTAGAGCCTGTCTTTTGAAATAAGAAGCAGTTGTTCTTATTCCTCTTAGTGTTTTTAGTGTGATGGCCATGGCTTTTCCTGCAGTTGTGTTTTTCATTATTTATTAGTGTGATTGATTGATCGTGTTTATAATATTCAGGTCACCAAGTTATTTCTGTTGCGTCTTTCAAGAAATCTTATATGATTATCATATGGGAGACTAATGTTTTGGAGAAGAGCCTTTCAGACTGAATTTTGCTCTGCCTAATCAAAGTCTTTTTATAGCCAACAACAAGAAAAAAATCACAGAGAAATTTATATTCTCACCAAATTTTAGCCAGTGATGTAATTGGAATTTTTAAAAATGCAGTAAAGATGTTGTTTATTGGAGAATTTTTTTCCCCTCAGCCTGTCTCTTCTCTTATTCTACTCTGATGAGAGATCACCTCAGTAGATTATTCTAGTGGTTTTGTAGAGGGAAGGAATAACTATTTATTAAGTGCTTGCTATGAGCCGCAGTCTGTAGTAAATACTTGACAGATATGATCTCATTTGCATCCTTATGAGAACCCTTTGAAGTAAATGCTGTTATCATTCACGTTTTACCGTTGAGGAACCTGAGGCAGCCACACAGCTAGTGAGCGTTTGAAGCCACCTCTGCACTCCATCTTCCTGACTCCAGGCCCAACACTCTATCCACTGTGCTTCCTAGCTGCCTACATGGAAACTCTCAGGTGACTATAAAATTACTAAAGCCTCATGGCTACTTCCTACCTCAGATTTGTTGAGCCCTGAGCTATATGGACCCGTATCCAGGCTCTCCTTTAAGCCTACTTCAGCTTTTATGACTCATGACTCTGAAGTGAAATTGATGGTTTTCTTGTTCATAATTACAATTTTAACATAGTTATTTATTTGATTTCTCATTTTACCTACGCACTGTGAAATAGTTTTTTTTGTGGAGGTCCCTCCATGATTTGTTGTAAAGTCATGACTTCTCTGCACCTCAATTTCTGCATCTGTTGAATAGATACAATTGGTATCTCTGCTCTTATGTACCTATCCTGCCTTCCTCACAGGATTGTAAAGATCAGATGAGATAATATGCGGGAAAGCAATAAGCACATAGAGGATATTGTTACTATTATGACCTTAACTTCAATCTTGAGCTGCTATTTCTTTCTGTTTTCTCCTTTAGGAGCTCTTTGAATGATATTTACTATTTAAATCTACTATATTAATACAAGAAACTCTTAAGTGTCCTAATAGAGAAGCCAACATTACCTGAATGCTTGTTTGTAATCCTGAGAAGCAATGACATGACCCCTGTGGAGCAAAGGCGGCATGGTGTCCGCCATGACTGATGGAGACACAAGCAGACAATGTGGACGAATTTCTGCAAACCATGGTTTTTCTGCTGTCTCTTGGCAGCGTTGACCATTGTGCTACTAGTCCTCAATGTTAATCAATTAGAGGTGAGTTTCATTTCATTCAAACAGAACAGAGACCCAAGGATTCTTGGGCTATAGATTGGGTGTGTTAGAGGGTAAGGACACGGGAGAACAAGAGAGTCATTAGAGAACTTACTGTGGTTGCTTTTAAGATTTTTAAAAAATTGTATCATCAGAGGTATTCTTATGCACCTTTCCTCATTTAGTTATGTGTTACGTGTTCTGTGTTATATGATTGCCTGGTTTTATAGGTATTCAGGACCCAAGATTGACAAAACTGATTTGTACAGCGATGCATACAGAGGTTAGAGGGACATATAGAAAGCTGAGCAACACAGAAAATAGTACAGATAATTACCATATTGTTATTCTGTAAAAGTGAAAGGGTAGCAGGATACCTGAGGGTGTCAGAAATTTTAAGATTGATGGACTGGTTTTCACCATGGGGTGGAGTTAGAGCATCTGTTAATTGAAATTCTTTTCTCCCTCAGCAATTTCAAGTCATTTTATAGAGAGCCTAAAAAACAAAACAAAACAAAAAATAAAACAAAACCAAAATTCCACAGCAAAAGGAAACAAAGGTACATAGTTTTAATTTAGGTTTTTTTTTTAATTACCAAACAGAACAGTAGTAATATGTTAATGCAGAGCGCATCTGCTGAAAAACTATGTTCCTGAAACCAGCTATTCCTTATTTAATTTCTCTCCTTTCAATCTGGTCAGAGGTGGACAAAGGATACTTCTCTTTGTTGAATTTAACAAAAATGCTTCTAGTCTTTATTTGGTCACATCAGATTCTTAATTTCAAGAAATTATGATCTTTCCCTGAAATTGATTGTTTTCTATTCAAGAACACCTGATTATGTCTCAGATTCAAGTGAGATGGAAGACTTTAGACTGACTGCTGCAGTTGCCCTTAGACATGAACTGTGTGACCTCACTTAATGCCTTTTTGCCTCAGTTTCCTCAACTATAATAATAATATAATTTCTTAATATTTCAAGGGAGGGTTGTTATGAGGATGAAACGAGATAATATTTGTAGGATGTTTCGCACGGTGCCTGCCTGGTGTTTCACACGGTGCCTGGCGTGTAGTAGGTGCTATGTAAATTCTAATGAATAATAATTTCTTAATATTTTATAATAGATGACCATGGGGCCGTATGCTGCTTCTTCTTCTTCTTTTTTTTTTCTTTTTTGGACGGGGGAAGGTAGGGCAATTGGGTATAAGTGACTTGCCCAAGGTCACATGGCTAGTTTTTGTGTTAAATGGCTGAGGCCAGATTTGAACTCAGGTCCTCCTAACTCTGGGGCTGGCGCTCTATTCACTGTGCCACGTAGCTGCCCCTGGGTTGTATTCTTCCGTACTGTCAAGCTGGCGATGCAGTGAACTTAGAGTGAGGAAGATCCAAGTTTCCATCCTGTCTCATACACTTTCTAGCTTTTGTTACCTTGGACAAGTCTCTTTAAGTCTCAATTTCCTCATCTATAGAATGGAGAAAGTAATAGTACCTACCTCACAGAGTTGCATCTCTAACTCACATGGGTAAGATGCTACTTAAGTGCTTACTATGCTTTATTACTGTTGTAATCTGCGAGCCTCCCTTGCCATATTGCTCAGGCGGCGTCCTGTGTCTCTGCTCAGCGCCTGCTTTAATTAGCCCCTGGCCCTAGAACAGCAAAGTCAGACCTGCAGCCCGCTGGCCTCGTGCACTCTGCAACGCTCCTGAGCGAGGCCTGAACCGGACTAAAATGTAATTACACCTAATTTTAATGTGCTGGTGTATTAATGTAAAACTATGTAACTATAGCATACGTAAATAAAGTATATATAAATATAGATAAATACGTTTCACAAATAATTTACAAATAATTCCTTATTTAATCACTCTTTTTCAGTCTGGTCAAAGATGAACAAAGGAGTGCTCCTCTTTATTGAATTAAACAAAAACATTTCTTGTTTCTATTTGGTCCCTTCAAATTCTTAGTTTACATATGTATATACATATATATATACATATATATATAGTATAAACATATTTATAAAATATCACACACATATACACACACATCAGCTATTTAGAGCACCAGGCCTGGAGTCAGGAAGACTCATTTTTCTGAGTTCACATCTGACTTTAGACACTTAGTAGTTGTGTGACCCTGGGCAAGTCACTTAACCTTGTTTGCCTCACTTTCCTCACCAGTAAAATGAGCTGGAGAAGAAAATGGCAAATCACTCCAGTATCTTTGCCAAGAAAACCCCAAATAGGGTCACAAAGAGTCAAACACAATGGAAATAACTGAGCAGCAAAATTTCCGTTCTCATATTGTTCCAAGATTGCTGAACTGTATCCAGTTCCTTCCTTCCTTTTTCTTAGTTTCTTTAATTGTGTAAGCATAGCTTCTAGCTACTTCTGTATTTCCTCTTTGTATTTTTTCAAATGCAACTGCTTATGTTTTCACTGTATCTTTCTGCTCAGCCTTTTTTCTCTGCTTGTTTTATTCTATAATATTCTTTCACTGCCTTAAAGTTCCTTGGTTTGTTCATTGTTTTAGATCATTTTTAAGTTTGTTTTGAGGATTTAGGATCATCTTGCTTCTTTGGAGGCATTTCTCTGTCTCTTCTTGAGGACATGTTAAGGAGGGAGGTTTCTCGTGATTTCTTGCTTAGCCATCTTCCTGGAAGTTTCCCCATCTTCATTTATTATGCACATCTAGTGAGGCATGGAAGTTCTTTATCTTTTTTGTGGAATGGATGTAATGAAGCCATTGAGAACAATGTCTCTGAAGGTGCTTTCATCTTTAGTTAGAGAATGCTCTGTTAATCAAAGATACAGTATCAATTGGCATTGGGTTGCATAGTACAGGAAAAGCTAGTCTTTGTATTCAAGAGGCCTGGGTTCCAATTCTGTCTCTGATGCCTAGTAGCTTTGACTGTAGGCAAGTCACAACCTGCCACATCTTAGTCTCCCCATTTCTTCATTGTTCAGTCGTTGCAGTCATGTCAGGTGCTTCATGACCCCATTTGGGGTTTTCTTGGCAAAGATACTGGAGTGATTTACCATTTCCTTCTCCAGTTCATTTTACAGTTGAGGAAACTGAGGCAACCAGGGGGATTTGCCCAGGGTCATACAGCTAGTAAGTGTTTGAAGCCAGATTTGACCTCAGGAAGATGCGTCTTCCTGATTCCAGGCCCAACACTATCTACTGGGCCACTTAGCTAGCTGCCCTTTCCTCACCTCCAAAAGGGAGATAATAATACACTTACTACTTTCTTCACAGATTGTTGAGTAACACATTTTGTAAGCCAGGGAGAACTTTCCAAATGTGAGTTATAGGTTTATTTTGTTTAAATATGATTCAGTGGAGTCCTCAACAGATTATAAATCAGAATTTAGGGGTGGAGTGGAAGAGAACCAGTTAGACATTTTAGGAAAGGGGTTTCCAGCGATTCACAGTTATAGACTGCTTCATTCCCCTAATTTCAGTAAATTTTGGCTAATACTTGAGTCGGCTTTAAAAATGTCTGCCAGCCTTCTGCAACTCTAAATTTGTTTTGTGGCTATAAAAATCAGACCCCTTTACTTTACTTGTCTGATATCTCTCACTGTCCTTACTTGTGGAGCTTAATGTGTTGTTTTTAAAATTAATATGAGGCAGGAGTTCCCAAGCTTTGGCTATAATCTCTCCTTTTTTTTTTGCTTTTTGGAGGGGGAAAGGTAGGGCAATTGGAGTTAAATGACTTGCCCAAGGTTACAGGGCTAGTAAGTGTTAAGTGTTGGAGGTTGGATTTGAACTCAGGTCCTCCTGACTCCAGGGCTGGTGCTGTATTCACTGTGCCACCTAGCCACCCCTGTAATCTCTCCTTTTTAGTTAAGCTTTTTTTTTTGGTATTTTCTATAAAAAAATTATTCCTTCCTGTGTTCTGTTCAATTGTGTTTGCAGGCATTCAGTTTAACGTGTGACTGTATTTGCGTGTTTCAGCAGAAATGTTGACACCTCACATTTTGATTGGATGGAGTTTATGTTTGCTGTGGGTCAGACTACTTTGTATGGCACTGTCTTTTTTTTTTTTTTTGCCTTTTTTTCCTTTTCTCTTACTTATCTCGTGGTGCAGTAAAAGGTATTGGATTGGGAATCAGAGGATGAGGGTTCAACATGGCTTTGCTGGGTTCTTCTCATTTATGAGGGACTGGGCTAGGTGATCTCTGAGGCTTCTTCTAACTCTAGCTCTGTGATTCTCTGGATCGGAAATGTCACACATGCAGCTTATGGCCACATTTGGCCCATAACACTCCTAAATGCAACCTAAATCAGATTAAAGGGTAATGGGGAAATATGTAACAACATAACTAAAAATACAATAAAGCATAGATAACATTAATTTGTAGTTTTCTAAGTTAATATGAGGCCCACAGGGATCCTAGTTAGTGGCCTTGTTTTTGAGCTTGACACCACTGCTCTAGGGTTCTTATTCTGTGGTTCATTAATTTGTTTATTTTAAAAAATACGATGTGTCCTAAAAGTTTTAGTAAAGTTTTATGATTTAATACCTTTAAAACTGCACTTACTGGATTAAAATTGACAAACTGACGTAACTATGTACTGTCTGGCACCTCGACCTTGAAATAAGGGACTGAGTACCAAGAATTTGGGCAAAATCTCTACATCTGTCATTATTGTTAGATACCCCAAATGGACACCTTTATATCTCATATTCTTCAAATTGGCAGATATGATAAGATGATGAGGTTTCAAGCTAATGGAGCTTAAAAATCAGACAAAGACTTTTGGGATACCTTGTATTTTTGTAACTGTCTTCAATATAATTGGTTTCTTTTTAATCTTATATATTTTATTTTGTTTTTGTTTTTTTTGCTTTTTGGAGGGCAGTTGGGGTTAAGTGACTTGCCCAGGGTCACACGGCTAGTTTTTGTGCTAAGTGTCTGAGGTCAGATTTGAACTCAGGTCCTCCTGACTCCGCAGCCAATGCTCTATCCACTGTGCCACCTAGCCACCCCTTATTTTATGTTTCTTAAAAACATTCTGAGAACGAGTTCAGAGGCTTCACCAGACTGTCAAAGGGGTCCATGACCCTCCTAAAAAGTTTAAAACCCCCTGCTCTAGATCTATGATCTGGAAACTGATAATTTATAGATACCTTGAAAGTAATAAAATCTTTTTGATTTTATTGGGGATGTTTCTCTGCCCCCAGTGGAGTTTTTTTTTTTTTTACATTTTAAATAGTATTTTATTTTTTTCCAATTACATATAAAGATAATTTTCAACATTTTCAAAAAAATATAACTTTGAGCTCCAAGTTTTCTCCCTCCCTCTTTTCCTCCCTCCCCAAGGTGGCAAGCAATTTGATATAGATTATATATGTACAGTCATGTAAAATGTATGTTCACATTAGTCATGTTGTAAAAGAAGAAAGAGAATAAAAGGAAAAAAACTCATGAAAAAACAAAGTGAAAATAGTCTGCTTCAATCTGCACTCAGACTCCATCAGTTCTTTCTCTGGATGTGCATAGCATTTTCCATCATGAGTCTTTTGGAATTGTCTTGGATCATTGTGTTGCTGAGAAGAGTTAAGTCAGTCATAGTTGATCATTGCACAGTGTTGCTGTTACTGTGTAGTGTTCTCCTGGTTCTACTCACTTCATTTTGCATCAGTTCATGTAAGTTTTTCCAGGTTTGTATGTAATCTGCTTGCTTGTCATTTCTTATAGCACAAGAGTATCCCCATTATATTCATATACCACAACTGTTCAGCCGTTCCCCAGTTGACAGACAGCCTCTCAATTTCTAGTTCTTTGCTGCCACAAAAAGAGCTGCTGTAAATGTGTTTGTACATATAGCTCCTTCCCTCCATCCTTTTTTAATGATCTCTTTGGGATACAGACACAGAAGTGGTATTGCTTGGTGTAAGGGTATGTATAGTTTGATTGCCCTTTGGGCATAGGTCCAAATTGTTCTCCAGAATGGTTGGATCAGTTTACGATTCCACCAACAGTGCATTATTGTTCCAATTTTTCCACCTCCTCTCCAATATTTATCATTTTCTTTTTCTGTCATAATTGTCAATCTGATAGATGTGAGGTAGTATCTCAGAGGTGTTTTTATTTGCATTTCTCTGATCAGTAGTGATTTAGAATATTTTTCATATGTCTATATATAGCTTTGATTTCTTCATTTGAAAACTGCCTGTTCATATCCTTTGACCATTATCAATTTGGGAGTGGCTTGTATTCTTATAGATTTGACTCAGTTATATATATATTTGAGAGATTTTTTAATATTTGCTGTAAAAAATGTTTCCCAGCTTTCTGCTTTCCTTCTGATCTTGGTTGCACTGGTTTTGTTTGTACATAACCTTTTTAATTTAATATAGTCAACATTATCCATATTATATCTCATCATACTCTTTATCTCTTGTTTAGTCAAAAATTCTTCCCTTCCCCAGAGATCTGACAGGTAAACTATTCCTTGCATTCCTAATTTGTTTATGGTATCACCCTTTATGTCTAAAACATGTACCAATTTTGACTTTGATATATGGTGTAAGATGTTGGTCTATGTCTAGTTTCTGCCACGATGTTTTCCAGTTTTCCTAGCAGTTTTTGTCAAATATCCCAGTGGAACTTTAAAGGGGTCAAATGAGACTTGTTAAGTGCTGGTAAGTGGGAGAAAGGATAGTGCCTTAGAGAACCTTTAGGACTGATGAGATTGGAGATGTCAGTTCCAGCAGGCTTTGACCTGTGTTGTGCTACTTTGAACAGGCTATTATTTAAAATTGAATAGCTACTATGGGGAAATCAAGGGACAAACTTAGTGAGATGGAAAAAAATGATGAGAAATTTGCACCTTTCCTTTCTCCATAGTATACAAGCCTGATGGCTGTGGTCTGTCTACCTCTAAAGAGTAGAAGGAAATTGCCACCCAGGAAGTCCACTTAGCCTTTTCACATTTTCAGTTCCATTAGCCTGACTACCGGGATAAGAAATCTTTAAGTAGAGGATCATAGAGCTAGATCTGGAAGGGATCTCAGGGAGCATCTTTTTTTTTTTTTTTTTTTGGTGAGAAGACTAATGCGCAATAAGGTTAAATGATATACAGATGGTCACATGGTTGTCCACTTGCAAAACTGGAATTTCAACCCAGGTCCTCTGACTCTGACTTTTCCTATTGTACTATGAGATAAATAAGAGAAAAAGAGAAACTGGTAAAAAAAAATTAGGATTATATCATACCAACTGGCCTGACCACGGAAAACATAAACTTCTTTCAATCATCAGCATTTCTGTTGAAATGCAGATTCATATATTAAGCTAGATGCTTGCAAACAAAATTGAATAGAACGTGAGAAGGAATAATTTTTCAAAAAAGTAATACTAAAAACACCAACATTTCCTAAAAAGAAGAGACTGTAGTCAAAGCTGGGCAACTCCTGCACCATTTTAATTTAAGGAAAAACACATTAACCTGCTAAGCCATGAGTGAGAACAGTGAGAGATGTCAGAGAGATATAGGAAGGAGGTGTGATTTTCATAGCCATAAAAAACTACTCCAAACTTTTGCTAAACCGCTTGGAATAAGAAGCACGTTCCTTAATTTAATCTTTCATTTGGAAATTCACAGAGCAACACTCAAACACTTCCCAATTTATCTACAAGGGGATATGGAGGACAGCCTGGTGTATGTCCTCATATAGAGGAACAGATATATGTATAGCTGGAAATTATGGAAGCCTGGGGAAATTCAGGCAGCATTCAGGCAACCTGGAAGATTTGACAAGCCTAAGAGAATTTAAAATTCCACAAAGAAAAGGTTGCTATATTGCCTTATCTCTTCACGGAAGAGATATAGATAAGCATTCCACTGAGACCAGACACCTTCATTTGTCTTGGCTCTCTTGCCCATGAAATGTGGCATAGTTAGTGATGGGCCTTATGGGTTGAGTTCTATCATAAGAGCAGCTTGGTGTAGTTGGAGTCAAGAAATCTGGTTTGAATCCCACATCAGATATTTAATTAGGTATATGATCATGGGCAAATCCCTTAAGTTTTTCTCATATGTAGAAATATATCTTCATATGGAGGTAATAACATTTTCACCACCACCATTTCAGGGTTTTTGTTAAGGAAATTGCTTTGCAAAACCTTGCAAAAACACCTAGGTGGTGTAGTGGATAGAACACCTGGCCAGGAGTCAGGAAGACCTGAGTTCAAATCCAGCCTTAGACATTTGCTAGTTGTGTGCCCCAGGGGAAGTCACTTAACCTTGTTTGTCTCAGTTTCCTCATCTATAAAATGAGTTGGAGAAGAAGATGGAAAACCACTCTCATATCTTTGCCAAGAAAACCCCAAATGGGGTCACAAAGACTGAGATGCAGCTGAAGTGACTGACCAGTATGTTCTAAAGAGGCAGTTCCAAGTTGGCATACTTGATAGCCCTGGTCCTGGAGTCAGGAAGGTGTGAGTTCAGATCCAGCCTTAGACACTAGCTGTGTGACCCTGAAGAAAGCAGCTAACCTTTGTTTGCTTTAGTTTCCTCGATTGCAAAATGGGGACCACAACAGCATTTGCTTCCCAGGGTTATTGTGAGTATCACACGAGGAAATATTTGTAAAAGTACTCAGCGCAGTGCCTGGCCCGTGTTAGGTACTCTATAAATATTTATTTTCTCCCGTCCTGTTAGAAAGATGGATTATAACTACCATTTGAGTCTTTTCTGCTCTGCATATAAGGCAAGGTTTCTGAACACTAGGTAACTTGTGGCAAAGTGCAGAAGACCCATAGAGTACTGTACGACACATGGCTCGGTTTGTTACTAGAATATTCATTTTGTCCCACATCTACAAAGACTGCTGAATCTTTTAATCCTTTGACCTAATTTAGTGATAGAATTTCTTTGGCTACTTATTGACCCAGCACACAGATTTTTATTAGTTTAGGTTGGTTACGGTATAGGAGATAGAGTGAGTCAGCCAGTAAACCACAGACTTTTTAGTCTATCATCCTCCTTTCCACTGAGTGAGTAATCTTTGCTAAGAGATCTGACCTCACTGTTTTTACTCTTCTGTGAAATGGGAACAACCAGATTGTTAAGATAATTCTTGTGAAGATCTGGCGGTAAAAGTGTTTGTGCCCTCAGTAAGATGTAAAATGATTTTATTAGCAATTTCTTATTAGACTAATTATCTTGAAATCTTCAATTTCTCTATAGTTTTTTTCCCCCTTGATTAAAATATTTGTATCTGTGTTACACAGAAATAGGCTTTGCAAATTCTGCACTCACAATTGTTGCTAAGTTTGTTAGGTGTCATCAGTTCATCCAGACATTATTAGGACAGGGATAGGGACTGCACTTGTGATTTCAATATTATAAGGAATTCCTTGGTGAGAAAATTTCCTGTACCAATGAGGGTCATGCACCTTCTGTGCATTGCTTAGATAATGACAGGTTATCTGTCATTATCTAATCCTAACCCTAACTGCCCAGGGTCACATAGCACAATTTTTTGTCATATAGCACAAAAGAACATTACCTCCTAACCATGTTGTTTGCCTAATTGTTTACATTTCTGTTTTAAGTTCTTTTTTTTTTAATCCTGGGGCTTTGATGCATAAATTTCTCCATCATCTTCCTTCCTTCCTTCTTTTCTTCCTTTTTCCCTTCCTTCCTTCCTTCCTTCTTCTCTTCCTTCCTTCCTTCCTTCCTTCCTTCCTTCCTTCCTTCCTTCCTTCTCTGTCTGTGTCTCTCTTCTGTCTTTGAAATAGGCAATAATTGTTTTTTCTTCTTCTGAGTTTGCCATGACATTCAATATGGATCTCAAAGTATTTATGACCTAATCCAGGAATACTTAACTTTTGTTTTATCTTGGACCCCTTTGGCAGTCTGGTGAAGTCTGTAGTCCCCTTCTCAGAATAAGTTTTAAAATTCATAAAATATGTAAGGGTACAAAGGAAACCAATCATATTGAAATAAAGATTTTTTTCCCCATCCAAACTCATGGACCTCTTGAAACCTATCCGTGTATTCCTTTGGGGTCTGTCAGCTACAGTTTAAAAATCCCAGTTCTGGTCCAAATCCCTCATTTTATAAATGAACAAATTGAAATATCCTTTCATACCAGTAGTCAGTAATAGATCTGGGATTTGATCCCCAGAATTCTTACTCTAGGTCAATTAATTTAATAATGTTATGGTAAAACTTCAGTTATATAGAATCCTGCTATCTTAGGGTTCTCAGTTAACCAGAATGGTTATTATGCATGCATAAAAAACCAGAAAAAGGCAAATAACAAGTAAATGAATACCAAGGATTTATTCTGAAATACTACTTCTAGGGCTGTGTTCTGGTCTCAGGACATATTTATTACGACTTCCTACACTTTCTCTAACTATGTAGTGAAAATTTGCATATAGAACGATGCCTGTGAAGTACTGTATGATCCTCAGTCAACAACAAAATTTTTTTCAAAAGGCAGCTAAAACAGGTAGGGTATGATAAAAGCCCACCAGGATATCTTTGGGAAGGGAAGAACACATTCATAGGCAGCCTACCTCCTTAGCAACCCTAGCTGTTGTGGTCCCCAAATAGGAAGTGGCCCCAGCGTAAATGATCAGAGCCAGCTTTCTCAACCTGGGGTCCACAAAATAAACTTTAAAACTCCTTTGACAGCTTATTTCAATATGATTGATTTCCTTAACAATTTTATTATTTTATTTCATTCATTTACAAATCCTATTCTGAGATATATCCATAGGCTTTGCCAGACTACCAAAAGAGTCCATAACACAATAAGGGTTAAGAGCTCTAAGAAAGGTTAGGAGCCCTAACCCTAGGGCTTGAGTGTTTCTGGGGGGAATGAAAGGGCTGACTACAGTGAGGGGAGGGAAGGTGATAAGAAAGCCTTTGCAAAATTTTCCTTAGAGGAATAAAGCTTATTCTACTGAACACATGTCATCATCAGTAGATTCAGATGGCCTTCACCAAAGGGAATTCCCTAAGAAGAGCTAGCCTGATTCAAGGACCATTTACTACAGGGCTGTCAGAGGGTTTTAGAAATGTCTGGAGAAACAGATGTGCCATATCATTCTTTTTTTTTGCTTGTTTTGCCAAATTCACATTTTTTTTTCCCTTTTTGGAGGGGGGAAGGCAGGGCAGTTGGGGTTAAGTGACTTTCCCAAGGTCACATGGCTAGTAAAGTGTTAAGTGTCTGAGGTCAGATTTGAACTCAGGCCCTCCTGACTTCAGGGCCAGTGCTCTATCACTGCACTACCTAGCCACCCTGTTGCACCACCTACCACCCTCTAAAATTCATGTTTTTTTTAAAAGCTAGAAAGGAGGATGGAAATGTTTTGTTAATCCTAGTGACAGTATTTTCTAATAAGCCTCTGGAATGTACATTAAATAAAATCTGTAATCATCCTAAAAATAGTTGAATTGAGCACTGGATGGAGGGGGATAATGAAGGTTCTTTTTAAAAAAGATAAATCCCATCAAGAGAAATCTGATAGGATAAAAATGAAAAGAAAAGTAGATGGATAGGGCTTTTTGTAAGACAGTGGTAGAACATTTGTACTTTCAGAATGAGGTTAGTTTGGCCAAGATATGAACAGTCTCATGCATTGAAGACTCCTGGAATTTCAGTTGTAAAGACAACTGGTAAACAGAATAGCTCCCCATTACCTTTTACCCACCCATCTTCCTTATTTTCTGTTCTCAGCAAATGAGATTCCATAAAGGAACTTATCCAAGTGGGTTCTGTAAGCCAACACTGCCTAGTAAAACAAAAATCATAGAATTCCATTAAAACAATTTAGATTATCAGAGTTGGAGGAGACCTTAGAACTCATTTAGCCTGATGCACAGCTAAATCCCAAGTCCACTTCCCAATATATCTGACATATGACCATTTCATTTCTGCTCGAACACATCCTATGATGGGGTTACTTCTTTCCTGGGACAACCCATTCCAGTTTTAGACATTTCTGTTTGCTAGGAGGTTGATTTTTCAACCTGCTGAGTATAATTTACATTCTGGGTCACAAAGTTAATTAGACTCAGAATGGGGGAATGGGAGCCCAGGTGTTCCTAATTCTAGACCCAATACTCCAGTCATCCCAGTGCTCATCAAGGTGAGAATGAAGTGTCATAACTTTATATATTTTGGGAAGGGCAGCTTTGATATGCTATATTTCTGTGATTTCAACCAATTTTCGCTCAGTGAAGTATTAAATTCCCAGAGATTACATTTAAGTTCTCTGGACAGGAAGGGAACTATTACAAGAAAACTTTTAAATTTCTCAACAAAGTATGCACAAAATATCTCCATTTCCTTCCCTTATTTTTACTTTCCCTGCAAAAAATAGAGTCCTGTTTTGATGACCAACATTATTAAGAATATTATGCACATGAGGTGGCTGGGTGGTGCAGTGAATAGAGCACCAAACCTGGAGTCAGGAGAACTTGGGTTCAAATCCAGCCTGAGACACTTGACACACTTACTAGCCATGGGACTTTGGGCAAGTCACTTAACTCCAATTGCCCTCCAAAAAGCAAATTAAAAAAAAGAATATTTTGCACACTCATTTTTTTTTTTTACTATGAATGCGATTTCTCTCCTAGGGCATCTAAGAAATATTATTTTATTGCAATATACAGTCTTTGTAGTACTTTCTTCCCTCTAAAAGAATACACCTATCTCCTCCTTACTATGGGCTATCAGGTGGTGTTTTTTCTTTTAACTGTAGAAGACTGCCTCTAGTTACCTGAGGTACTGATATTCCTCTTTTTGGCCTTAATTACCTACTAGTTGTAATTTGGTTTGGTCTTTGAACTCCCAAGGGACTATCTCAAGCCTGCCGTAAAAAAGAAGAAAACCTTTATAGTGTCCTTAGTTTGGTCTCTGCAGGGAGCCTCTGGGACCTGGGACAGTGTGAGACTGCCCTTTTGGACAGTAGGTCATTTACTTGGTATCTGTGAGCTTTTGCCTAAATTTAAATTTTCTTCAGGACTTAGGTAGCTGGCTAGATATGACTGCTTAGGTCAACAGGCTAGGTTTTCTCCAGGTGTGAGTAACCACCTTGGAGGCATTATTAGAGGAGATGGACGTGATTATGGCACCCCCAGGATCTCTGCACAATAATAATAATTGTGGTAATTAATATTTACATAGCAGTATCCTTAGAGTTATCTTGTGATGTTGATGCTGTCTCCATTTTACAGTTGAGAAAACTGAGACTTAGAGATTTTAAGTGAGTTAACCAGGGTCACATGCTAGTAAGGGTCTGCAGTAAAATTTGAACTCAGGTCTTCCTGACCACCAGGTTCAGCGCTCTGTCCCTATGCCACCTCTTGACCAGGTGTAATGAGAGTTTGCCTGTTTTTTAGGGCCAGCCCTAGTGTAGGTAGTTGCTTTTGTGGTGTGCTGAATCATCTGAGCAAAACTGTTTCCTGGGTTATCTGAAACCCTTTAAGTGTCAGTATTAAGAAGAATTGCTTTTATGCTAGGTTATAGTTTCACTTTATCTGGGTTCATATCACACTCACTGGCTAACACATTAACAGGAATTGTTTTAGTTTATCTGGTAACTAGGAAGGCTTAGGTTCCCTCATGGCTTCCCTCTTCTCCATCTTCTAGCCAGCATGCTAAAATGGTTAGAGCATTGGACTTGGCGTCAGGAACTTCTGGATCAGACCCTGGGCAAGTCACCAGTTTATGTGGGCCTCAGTTTCCTCATCTGTAATGACCTCTGAGCTTCCTTTTCCAAATCTGTGATTGGTCTTATGCTCCTGCATTCTAGTCCTCATGCTTTGCCCTCCCTCTGAACCTACTCTTCTTGTCCTTTTCCTCTCCTCTTCAATTCTGTGATGTGTCCTAGCTTGTCAGATCATTGAATTTGCTCTGTCATATAACTAATAGTATACCTCAGGTTTTACAAAGCCTTTTATGTTTCCTTCTAGACAGTATGATACTAACTCAAGCTGTGGAACCTAGAGAATGGCGGCCTTATAACATCTAAAAGTGAGGGGAAAACTGAGATCCTTTCCAAAAGTTACATACTTGACTTAAAAAACAGGAGCAAAAGCCAATGGAAAAAACTCCCTAGACTTAATTCCATTTTTCCTTTTGAGTTACTTTTAATTGACATAATAATGCTACCTACTTCATCAAAGCGTTACTACCCTTCCTTACCTCTGTTTCAGAGATTCCTCTTCCTTATGGACACAGCTCAAACTCTGCTTTCTATTTGAAAACTTTCCAGATCCCCTCAACTGCTAATTTCCTTCATTCTCAAGCTAACTTTTCTTTAACTACTTTGTATTCATTTTAAAATTCTCATTATATTTATTCTGTATATATTTATATATGTTCTTGTCATTCCCATTATAATGTGATATTGTTAGGAACTGATTCATTCATTGTGTTTATATTCTCAGCACCTAAACAGTGCTAGGTATGTAATAGGTACACAACAAATATTTGTCAATTGATTTAAATGAACTAATTGTATAAATGCCCAAAATAAGAGAAGTCATTTTATAATACCTCAGTTGCTGAAAATCTTTGCTGCAGTCTGGGATTAGCTCTGCTTCATATGCAATTTGGGAGCTGTTTGGTAGCAGGGGATTTGACCAAATGGCCTCATACCTTGAGAAAATCCTGACTTTTGGGGAAAGTACATTGACAGTGGAGGGGAGAAATGTGGACCTTTAGTGAATTACCACATTTTCATTCATGTCTTGGGCATTATGGGGTTTGCTAGAATGCTTGATGCCTTTTAGAAATCCAGAGAATGATTCATCATATCCAAAAGACATTCATCATAAATTATTAAAATATGTCTGTTGAATTAACAAGTAAAATTGAATACATGATTTAAAATACCTTGAAAAACTATACTATAAAAAGAGAATTTCTAAGAAAGATAGCTAATATCTTCCACCAAATCAGATAATAGTGTTTCCTGGAAAATTAGATTATGGGATTATAGATTTTGGAGTTAGAATGTACCTTAAAGTGATTGAATCTAACTCTTTATACAGTGAGGAAACTGAGGCAGAGAGAGGTTAAGTAAGTTGCCCGGGGTCATATAGGTACTAAGCATCCAAAGTAGGTTTTGAACTCAGCTCTTTCTGACTCCAAGTCCAATGCCCTATTCATGCTGTTTCTCTTTTGATTATAATCACTTTGCTTCTAGATGTATTTATGAAGATTATTCATGATAATAATACTCACATTGGAATGTAAAGAGCTTGGTATTAGCTGGAGCTCTGTCACTCTAAATAGCTATGTGACAGGGCAAGTGTGTGTCACCTGGGCTGTGATTAACTAATCAGTTACCTCTAATGTCACAGTCAAGGAGCTAGGAAGTACTGGCCAGGGGACAGCTCTCTGCTGTCAGTCAAGGGACATGGAAGTTTATAGTATAGAAAGTTGTAATTAGAGCAGAGATAGCCTTTCACAAGAAAAGTGAGACCAGGAAAAAAAGATCCACGGTTACTGCAGGTTTGCATTTGACCAAAACAAGCTCCATATTCCCTTTAAGAGAAGTAATTTCCAAGTAGCTAAAAACTGAACTATATATCTGTAAAACATCAAATCATAGATCACAACTGAAAATGACCTTGGTAGGTTTAAGATACCATGGCATATATAGTCAGTAGAAAGAACACAGGATCTAGAATGACATGACCTGGGTTTAAATACCACTTCTGTCTTTATTACCTGTATGATCTTGTCATATGAACAAGTCATTTAACCTCAGTTTCAACATTCTGTTATTCTACACTTGTCTAATATAAGGGTGGTAGCAGATATTCCATTCCTTTTCTCCCATCTTGAATGAATAGCAATATATTAGATATCCCCATAAAACCAGACCTTTTGTAAACATCTTAAATTCAGGATAAACCTTTTATTCAAACCACTAATCCTCTTTTCAAACATGATAGTTTTTTTTCCAAAAATTTATTAATATTACTTTAAAATTTAACCTCAACAATGTTAGAGGTTTACTTGACTGAATACAAGAATTTTTTGTTTTGTTTTGTTTCTTTGTGTTTTTCTCTTCAGCATTTGGATCATGAAAGTGTTTTAGCTACCGTCATTGATAGCAGTGGGCAGGATATTTCCCCTCAAGCAGCAGGAGTTGGCAGAAAGCCCTACTGTGGTTATGAACATCAGAGCTTGTCTAAGAGGGAGCGTTTGGAAGAGGACTCTTTGTTGGCAGCTGTGCAAAGCCATGAGCCGTATACGGATTTGGTCCCATTTGTGAAGAGCACTGACCCCTCCTCTAGCTATTTTGTGATATTGAACTCTGGAACATTCTTCAAGGTGGGGAGCCAGCTTGAGGTGCTGGTTCAAGCACAAGATTTCCAAGGGAGACCCAAAAAGTATGGTGGAGACTACTTACAGGCCAGAATTCACTCACCCAAACTGCAAGCTGGTGCAGTGGGAAGAGTTGTAGACTACCAGAATGGCTTCTACAAAGTTTTTTTTACTTTGCTTTGGCCAGGCAAGGTGACCGTGTCTATAGTTCTGGTTCATCCCAGTGAAGCAGTCCAGGTCCTTCAGCATCTACAGGAGGTGAGGCCAGATAGGGTCTATTTTAAAAGTCTCTTCCGGTCAGGAAGGATTTCAGAGACCACCATATGCAATGTATGTCTACCAGGAAACCTTCCTGTGTGTAACTTCACAGATCTCTACACCGGGGAGCCATGGTTTTGTTTCCGACCAAAAAAGCTCCCTTGTAGCAGCAGAATCAACCATTACAAAGGAGGGTACCTCAAGGGTCTTCTAACTACTGCTGAGAGTGCATTCTTCCAAAGGTACGTGATATAAATCAGAGCAATCACTTCTGATTTGGGCCAGTTCTTTATAAATCTACCCTTTGTTATTAGAAATAGTT
>CM053588.1:270999137-271035300 GCA_028646515.1 Pseudochirops corinnae
TAACATACTGTGTTTTTTAGTCAATAGCATACACAGACATTGTCAAAAAACAATACACATTCTGTTGATTTCAGAGGTGGTCACAAATAGCTGTAACTCTACAGGCATGTTCCTTCTAATGAAATTAATCATACTTCTAATTGATTTTAAAAGTTCAATTAATTCCGTTTTTTCCTTGTCATTAAATTCAGTTCTATTCAATCAAATGTCTATGATCATTGCTTAAAAATTAACCAACAGCGTTGTTTCATTTCACAGTTTCTATCTCAGCAACAAGATTTCGAACTTGTTGGCTCTGGGTTTGACAGGCAGCATTAGACTGCTAAAGGTTGCCGACCCTTTCCCTTCCCTCTTCTTTCCCCTCATTTCCCCACATAATGGCCAACCTCTCCCTTGTCCTTTCCACTCCCACTCCCCTACCTGACAGGAAAAATGTAAATCAAGATGAGGGGATGAGCATACTTCATACATCCTGCGGAAAACAAATTTACACTGTCTGTAATAGACTGGCTCAGGGCTGGGAACTTGCAGCCTCGATACCACATGTGGCCCTCTAGGTCCTCAAGTGGCGCCCTTTGACCAAATCCAAACTTCACAGAACAAATCCCCTTAATAAAAGGATTTGTTCTGTAAAACCTGGACTCAGTCAAAACACTGCACCCAAGGACCCACAAGATCACATGTGACCTTGAAGCCGAAGGTTCCCTGTCCTTGGCTAGTTAATCATATCTTGGTTAGAATTAACACCCAAAAGTGTTTGAGTGTCATTGACGTGAATGACATTGATGATTTATTTGCTATAGCAATACCAATCCAGACCACCATGCTATAGAACCTGATGAAGACACTTCTTTGGTCCACACTTCTCAATTGCATATCTCCAAAAGAATCCTTGAGGATGTATTTTTCTAAAATTTAAACTGACAAGAAACCAAGCACACTTGTTTGCACAGAGCCTTTCACTGGGCTTTGAGATCTTTGGGAGATTTGAAACTCAAGAGAACCCCAAAGTCAAAGTAGAATTCAAGGATTACAAAGTCGTGAACACCCTTTAAACAACATACCAACATAAAGCCCTCTGCAGTCTTAGAAAGCTGAATTTGTTTGTTTGTTTCCACAGCTTAAACCCATGTAGTCTTGGGAGCAGGAACATTTCATAAACTCCTAGAGATCCTAGGACTGAAGGGGATCTTGAAGGTCATGTTATCCTCATTTTACAGATGAGGAAACTAAGGTCCTAAAAGGTTATATGATTTACCCAAGGTCACACAGCCAGAAAATAGCAGAGCTAGAACTAGAATCTGGGTCACCAGTATCCTTTTTACCACCCACACAGATTGCTTAAAAATATTTTGACATCTTTTTTTGCCAAAGGATATCCAGCTTTTGTTTAAATTATCGGTGGATTCATCTTCATGAAAATCATGGACTATGTTCCTAGCTGTGCCTAGCACTGTGTTGGGTGCTATTAGTGGAATCTAACTGACCCAATCCCTGGCCTGTGGGTACTTATTATCCAGGACAGATAACACTGCTGAAATAAATCAAATGAAATACCAGATGGAGAAGAGCTTAGAAAAGTTAAAAGAGTCTTACGAATCTAAGGAACGATTACGATCATCATAAAACATACATATATGTCTATTGCACACACATGCACAATTGAACCAAAATTAAATTAAGTGCATGAATTAAGTAACATTAGCAATATGTACAAGCAGAAATATAAAATTCATGGCAGCTGTGAAGGTTAAATTAAGGAATTAGACAGTCTCTACACACTAATCTTTGGTTGGGGAATTGATTGTGAGAAGGCTTAATGAATTACCTTATATTTCTATCATCCCTTCTTTCCTGACTCCTAGAAGGACTATGGAAACTCTTAGCAGCAACAAAACTGAAAACATAAGGCTCAATTGCCAGCAGGCCCTCTCTAAATACTGCTCTACTTTACAGGGCTCAGTGATGTGTATCCAAACGATGCATGCAGTAAATTACTGGAAACATCCATCCCCCAAATGCTCTGTGTTAGAGCGCCGTGAGTTCACAGTGCACATCACAAAAATTTCTCACTCAGGAGGGTTTAAGCAAAGTTCAGACAAGATGAGTTCCCAGGCAGCTATTCTTAAATCAGATCCAGTATCCACAAGGCTTTATTCATAAGGCTCTATAGCCATATGCTTCCTGCAGTGTGGAGACATCTCCTGACTTCTCTGCCGTTCTTCATAGTGTCAATTCTCTAGCAATATCAGCCACTGCATCACATCCCAACAGCCTTCTCAGCAAAATCTAACAAACATTTATTAGCAAAAGGAGATGAAAGTTGGACAATTCAAGCATAAGAAAGGGTGTGAGCAAAAGTACAGAAATAGGAGAGCTCTAAGGGGGTGGAAAATCATCCAATTTGCCTAGAACAGAAAAGAGTATAAGACAGGAAAAAGAAAAGCCCAATTTAAGAAAGAAAAAAAGAAAAAACAGAAGAACTAAAGTAGAATTGCTGAAGAATTTCTTTTCTTTTATATTTGCTGTCTTCTTCCTCAACTAATGTTCCTCTTGCACCTCATCATGGAGTGGTGGTAAACTGGGACCTAGAGGAACCCAAGCTCTGGAGGGTCTTATCAAGTTAGGAAGGCTTCAGTTCTGAAACAGGCAATGAGATTTCTCATCTACTCTAAAACATAGTAGGCAAAGTATCAAGTACAAAGAAGGAAAAGCAGAAGTATAAAATTATAATTAATCCCTTTCAAAGTAGGAGTGTGTTTGTTGTTATTAAATCATTTCACTTGCATCCAACTCTTAGTGATCCCATTTGGGGTTTTCTTGGCAAAGATACTAGAGTGGTTTGTCATTAACTTCTGCAGCTCATTTTACAGATTAGGAACTGAGGCAGACAGGGTTAAGTGACTTGAGCAGGGTCACACAGCTAGTAAATGTCAGAGGTCAAATTTGATCTCAGGTCTGCATGACTCCAGAGCTCTACAATGTCTCAATTACCCCTCAGGAACTGGTTGGGACAACATCCCACAATGACTATTTTGGTTTCCTGTAACAGAGATTAATTTGCTGTTGTTGTTATAGCACCTACAATTTTTGCGAGATCTGTTTCAAGGTTATTTCGTATCTCTCTGCTTCAAGTATCAAAATCTGGGCTACAAATTAAACTTGTGGTGAGCAATTAGTACAACTCTGTGTAGCACTATGATGGCTGAGAGAGGGGTTTTTCCTCAATTTTTTTCAGACTGAGTAAGGATTGAAGCTGGGGTCGCTATGGCTGAGCTTACCTGCTAAGCTAGGGGTAGATAGGAACCTGCTCAGATGGTCTTCCAAAAGCCAATTATTCAATTTTCCATGTAAACATTTACACCTCAGAAATTGGTAATCTCCAAATTAGGATTTGATTTATTGGTTTGTTGATTATCTGAACTTAAATAATTGATAGAGGGCTTTTTCCCCTCTTTTTATTTATTTGTCCTTAAAAAATACTATTTGTTTATATGGGATGACTCTCTGGGAAGAGGAAGAGAGAGATGCTGTGGGAAACTATGAGGATGTAAAAAATAAAAGACATTAATAAAAAACTTAAAAAAAAAAGAAAGAAAATGAATTATTAACATGCCATCCATGCTAGCTTTAGCTATCCTTTTTTTAGTACAAGTTTTATAATAAAGTCAAATTATTTTGGAGGGGGGAAGGCAAGGCAACTGGGGTTAAGTGACTTGCCCAGGATCACACAGGTAGTTAAGTGTCAAGTGTCTGAGGTCAAATTTGAACTCAAGTCCTCCTGACTCCAGGGCCAGTGCTCTAGTTCACTGCACCACCTAGCTGCCCCTCATTTTTTTTCAATTTCTTTAAAAATTGTTATCCTGCCTATCCATAAGCCCTGAGACATCTTCCTTGTTGAGAGAAAGAGAGAGAGAAAGAGAGTTAGCAGTCTTCCAAGTTTCAGACACTTGGAGATGGGCATTTTTGTGTGTTTATATACCTTATACATAATTATGTATGTGTGTGCATGTATGTGCACACATACACACACACACACATATGATGGGGCAGGGGGAAGACTTGCTAAGAAAATTCAACATGCCAGAGTTGTTAGTCAGTCCCTTAATTCCCACTTGTATTTCCTTACCATCACTATCTCAAATACAAACTCTCTGAAATTCATGTCTCACACACACACACGCACGCACGCACGCACGCACACACACACACACACACACCAATTTCTCCTTAGCCTCCTGACTTTATTCATTAGTATCATTATTACCTTGGTTGTCTGGACTTAAAATCTCAGAGTATTTTTTGATTCTTTCCTATTCCCATGAGAATATGGAGGGTAAGAAAGGTTCCTATCCAATCTCCTGCCTTGGACACCATGTGGCTAAGAGTACATGTCCTGCCTAGGTGAGTCTGAGCCTGGCTCTTAGATTGCCTCTTTTGAGCTTGTTCTTTCCTGATACTTGGTAAAAAAGGTGTCTTTTCTCTCGTGGACATTTCCAGGCTTGTTGAGAGGTAAACCTTGTGAGTTTGAAGAAGTCTAAAGTTCCTATGTCCTTTGAGTTGGAGCTGCCTGGTGGCCCTGTCTTTAATAAGCTACAAATCTAAATCTTAACAACTGAGAGTATACTATAACCATTTTTAAAAGCTTACTTCTTATTGTGTACCTCATTCCCAGCTCTCATTCTTTTACCTAATTTGATTTATGTAGAATCTACACTATTGTCTATTGTATCCCTGACTCTTGTTCTCTTATTTAAAAGAATTTTGATTTATACAGTATCTACACTCAAATAATCACAGACCATCAAAAGCAATAGGACAAGTCTATCATCTTATAGGTTGCTTTTGTGCTAAAGAAAGCCTGTTTTTAAGTTAATGTTGCTTAAAATAGACAGACTGGGGCAATATGCAACCTAGCAAAATTGAACTGACTGGAAGTTGGATTGCCTAAAGGCTAATAAGCTGGGTTTTTGCCAGGGAGGAAACACCATCTGAGAATACAAAGACATTGGAAAGCTTTGATTCTGAGCTAACTTTGATTCTGGCCAGATACAGTTTTTGAGTTGAAGAAAATGAAAGACCTTAGAAGCACTTCTGTGCCTCTAGCCAACATTTCCCATCTATGCTTGAAGATGCGAAATACATAGTTTGAGCCTGAAGATAACACAGCTGCTCTCATACCTGGCAAATGGGATTCACAGGAAAGAGCTTTCCTTTTGTTTCTGTGCTCCTTTGGCTCCATCTAGAGGATGGAGATTCGGATGCAATTCGGGCTGACAGACTACAGTGGGCTGCAGAAGTAACAAATATAGGATATTTCCAGGAAATTCCTCCTCTTCTCATTAATCCGTTGGAATAGAATTAACTTTCTAGAATAAAACGGCCGGCCATTCCTTCCCCCTCAGGTGGAGGAGCGGTCTATCAGCTCTACCGTGGCAATCACTGCCACAAGTTATCGTTCCAGCCCTGGGCGAGAACTGACATTTTTCTTATAAAAAGGTGATTTGATCATCACTTTTCACTTTTTTTTTTTTGCATAAAAAAAAACTCAGAAACACAAAATGACATATACAGACCTTGTGCAATTGGCAAAATGAAGAGTATCATCATTCTCAACTCTAGCTAGTCTTTTATAGCTGTATCTAACTAGTACAAATTGAAACAATGTTGGCAAGTGTTAATGCTGGAAATAAGTCAATCAATTAACAAGTATCTATGAAGTGTTTTCTAAGTGTCAAGACTGTGCTGGGCACTCTGCTAGCTGGGAATACAAATACAATGAACAAAACAAGCCCTACTGAAAAGGAACCTACATTGTAGAGATGGAATAATCCAACTTCTTTATTTTCCAAGTGAGGAAGACTGAAATTCAAATAGGTAAAATATTTTTCCCCCCAAAACACAGTACCTAGCCCAGAGTAATTCTTGTTAACTTTCCACTGCCACACAGCTAGTGAGGAGCAGAGTCAATATAAGACATGAGTTTCCTGAATTATAGGCCTAATCCATCGCCAAATGTAGCCGCTATTAAGAGAATTAGAGTATAACCTCCCCAAAGCAATTTTTCTTCAACAGGAGACACTTCAGCCTACATGTTTCAATCAATAAAAGGTTGGGTAGATGAGATCCAGGGACATCCCAACGGTGTAAATCAAATGGAAGCAAGGCAAAACGTATAAGCAATTCTTACTTCACCCCCACCCTAACCCTGCCCCAATTTTTTAATGCATTTTTTATACAGGTGAAATAAAAGCAGAAACATGATATGGTCAACAGATAGTCAGCCTTGGGGTCAGAATAATCCTATATAGTCTTGTCTGATGCAAACTAGTTACACAAACATGGACAAATTATTTCTCAGAGCCTCAAGAAATACTTTAAGGTTATGAGTTACAGACAAGTTGCTGATCTGTATTAGTGAGGAGTTCACTTCCTCTGACTTTGAAAAAAAAATACATCTCTGAGCAGAAATTTGGTTAAAATGCACCATTTTTTACAGTGGAAAGATTACTCACTGGTATCAGGGAATCCAGTTTCAAGGTGCCTCTGATACTTAACTGTGTGACCTTGAAGAAATTATTTAACTTCCTTGTGTCTCAGTCTCCTAATTTGTAACAATGAGGGGGTTGAACTAAATGAAGATATCCTTGGTCACTTCCAGCTCTTGTCAATATCACAGTAGCCTAAAGAAGATAAAGGGAAAACTGGAAATCTGATGGATTCTTATTGTATTCCTACCTACTTCCCATGGTTTTTAGCAGCTTTCTATTCCTACATACTTATTCTTTGAGCCCCTGTACCTCCTTAGGGCAGGAGCAAAACTGGGGCATAGTATAATTGCCTAGACTTCTCAACCTTCCTAATGCCAGGACCCTTTAATACTCATATGTGGGCGTATCTGCATGTGGGCAGACTCGCCTGGAGACAGACAGAGGAGCAGGGTCTCCGTTCCTAAGACTATTGGAAATATATGTTTTCCGATTGTCTTAGGTGACCCCTGTGACCCCTGTGAAAGGGTCGTTCGACCCCCAAAGGGGTCGTGACCCACAGGTTGAGAACCACTGGCCTAGAGGGTCATCTAGCCAGAACCAAATGGAGGAAATGAGGATTGTGTCCTTTTGTGCCTGGCTCCTGAGGAATTGTATTACAATGCTACATGCTCAAATGCATGATCTCAGATGCCTTCTCACCCTTGGAATTTCCCTCAGTGCCTGTAGCTTTCTCACTCTGGAACCTCCCTCTACATGTAAGCCCCCTTCTCTCATTGCTGAATTTCTCCTACGGTCTCCAGGTGGAGAGAATCCCAGGCCAATTTTCCTTCATTCCTCTTCTAATCCTGCTTCCTAATCCAGGCTTCCAGACTATCAATATGCCTCTTCTCAGGTACCTTTGTCTTTGTGTGTGTCTCTGTGTTTCACTGTGTTTCTGTCTCTCTGTCACACACACACACCCCAGAATTTTTCAGCTCCCTTGTATATGTCTTTCTTCGTTACAATATAAGCTTTTGGCTATTTCCCAATAGATAAATGGGCAAAGGATATGAACAGGCAGTTTTCAGATAAAGAAATCAAAGCTATCAATAATTATATGTAAATTTGTTTTAAATAACTAATAGAGAAATTCAAATTAAAACAACTCGGAGGTATCACTGAGGTAACAGATTGACTAATATGACAGAAAAGGAAGATAATGTTGAAGAGTATGTGGGAAAACAAGTATATTAATGCACTGTGGGTGGAGCTATGAACTAGTTCAATGATTCTGGAGAACAATTTAGAACAATATGCCTGAAGGGCTACAAAATTCTGCCTACCCTTTGATCCAGCATTATCACTGCTGGGTCTCTATACCCCAAGGAGATTTTAAAAAGAAATACAAAATACAAAAATATTTATAGCAGCTCTTTTTGTGGTGGTGAAGGGTTGGAAACTGAGAGGATGTCCATTAATTGGGGAGTGGCTGAACAAGTTATGATATGTGAATGTGATGGAATACTATTGTGCTGTAAAAAATGATGAGCAGGATGGTTTCAGAGAAACCTGGAAAGACATGAATTCATGCAAGGTGAAATGAGCAGAACCAGAAGAATAATGTACACTGTAACAGCAGTAGTATAAAGATAAACAGTTTCCATAAGCAGTCCGCGCATTTATAAACATTTACTAAGCAATTATTATATGTAGAGCACTGTGCTAGGCACAGGGAATACAAGAAAAAAGAATGAATCCCTGTCTTCAAAGAAACTGCATTCTTTTTTTTAAAAATTGTTTATTTTCGGCTTCAAATTCTCTCCCTCTTTACATTCCTCTTCCATTCATTGAGAAGGCAAAAAAATTTTATATATATATATATATATATATACATATATATATATATATACTAATAATTAGAGATGAATAATTGATAGTTATCCCTCCCATATTGTGACTTTCCCCATTGCAGTTTTGATCATGGGTTGGTATAAGATATTAAATGGGAACTTTAGGGAGAGTTTTTCAGAAGCTGCAGAAGACACACAAAGGCCTCCCTCCTCCCTCATTTTACTTAGTTAAGTACTGACCAATTCTATCAATTTTACCTCTGAAATGTATCACCTATGTCTTTTCCTTTATAGTCTCACTGCCATCACCCAAACATAGGACCTTATTGTCATCTGATCTATGAAAAGCTTCTAATAGAGCTTCCTATTTTTCCTTTCTTCTTTCAATCCGTTCTGCACAACATTGTCAGTCTTATGCATAGGTCTAGACATGTCATTCCTTTGTCCTCTTTCTCCTTCTGTCTATGGAGGAAAGTTCAGACTCCTTTGTCTAAGGTTCAAGATGCTCCAAAATCTGGTACCATACTTTCTTAAACTACTCTCTTCCTCAGTCTAATCAAACTATACTACTGCATACCCTATATGCCTGCCATTTTCTACCTCTGTACCTTCACTCATGTTATTACTTGTGCACATGACACTCAATGAACTACCCCTACCCAATTAACCTATTCCCCAATCCAACTCAAATGTCCCCCTAGTCAATGACCCATTGAATCAATAATATACTCCCACCAATACTCCCTACAATGCGTAGTACTTTGCTTATATTTCTCTTTTGCATTTATTTATTCTTTTTTATTATCATTATTGATGTATATATCCTGTCTCTCTACTAGCATGCAAATTCCACAAGATCAGGAACCACATTTTATCTAATTTACTGCTACATGAAGTAAATTCCGCACAAACATTTAATTAACTTTTCTAAGGTCACACAGCTGGTTAGAGGCTAAAGTTTTTATATCATGCGAGTCTTCAAAAATAACATAGGAGGGCAGCTAGGTGGCCCAGTAGATACAGTGGTAGGCCTAGATTCAGAAAGACCTGAGTTCAAATCCAGCCTCAGATATTATCTAGTTACATGACTCCTACACAAGTTACTTAACCCTGTTTGCCTCAGTTTCCTCATCCATAAAATGAGCTGGAGAAGGAAATGGCAAATTACTTCAGTATCTTTACCAAGAAAACCCCAAATTGGGTGACAGTTAGTCTAAAATGACTGAACAATACAACCATGGGAGTAAAGACACAATGACTTCCCATATAAGTTTTCAAGAGTCACTGTAGTATGAGTCTATGAGACAAGAAATAAATAGTTAGCCTTTTCTGGTCATAAATAGGATGTATTTCCAAAAGGTTTTGTTTCCTTCACCTTTGTTATCATCTGATGGCTATCCAAAGAGGGGATACATTCACTGAGAGGTTAACAGACCAGCCAACAAGATGGGCAGTCTATGAGTTAGGTTCCATCCCACCTTCTATAACCGGCTAGCGTAGGCATGGAGCAAACTTAGAGGCACAATAATACAGCACAACTCAGAAATATGTGCCTTATATAGATCTCGCCTTTGTTAGTACAGTGGATTAAGACCTCAATCTGGTGACTATTCCATTCGCACATTTTATGTACCATCTGGTAGACTTGTATAATTAAGCACCACAGGACATAATTACATAAAAGGCTATTAATCTGATTATCAATGATGATGCTTTTATCTATGCGATCCAAGGTAAGGACATGCTGATGATGAGAAAACCAGTCAAAAATCCTGATTCAAGCTTAAACGTGCACTCCAGAGAAGACAAGGAGACTTTAACTCTTAGGTAACACTGCAGCTTGCAAAATATGTATTTTTAAGGAGGCCTAATTTCCATCTAACTTTATCTTACTAGCTATGCCACTCTGGGGGCAAGTCATATAACCCCTATCTGCCTGTTTTCTCTACTATAAAATGGGATAATAACAGTGCCTATTTCACAGAGCTGCTTTAAGGATCAATTAAGAGAATATTTGTAAAAAAAGTTCCTGGCTCAGAGGAAGTGGAATGTAAATCTTTGTTTCCTTTCTTTTCCCCTTTCTCTCTCTCCCATTTCATTCTAAGACTATGATCCTAGATTACAGTATTTGGGTTCTACTATCATCCAAACCACAGGCTAGGTTGACTAGGAAAGAATTCAGCAATGAGAGAAGCACTCTTACTCATGTGCGTGGCTATAACTTGATGTTTTAGTTTTGATTTTTGGTAACCCCAGTTGAGCACTGAGTAATGGCTTGATCATTCGGTGACTTGTTGGATTTAGTCACTGAAAATGGCATTCCATTCATTGAATGAATTACATTCATTCAATCCATGGTGCTATGACTAATTTTTTAAAAAAAGGTTTAGATCAGTGAATTATCTAGACTTGAACTGAAATGATAAATTTAAGATCAATTTGTGCAGATAGTTAAGACAAGCATTTATACCTTGACTATACAAATCAGTGGATCAAAGGTAGTTTTTTCACTTGAATATTCCACACAGCTGGATCGTCTCTGTCCTCTTCCATTTGTTGTGTATGCAAATTAAACTTTCTTATCTTTTGCATTTTATGAAGTTTTTTTTCTGGTAATATTCTACATATTGCCAATGAGATTATTATGCAAGAATACCCTGCTCCCTAGAAATTAAAACAAAGTTCCTATAGGTTTAACTAGGACCACTAATACAATGGGTCACTAGGGGGCAGACTGTGCTTAATAATTCTACCTTCATGAATATTTAGCAAGAGCAAAGGAGACAGACAAAATGATCAGGTTATGAGGGTCTCCATTAAACTGACCTCTTTCCCAATACATCCTAAACAGGTGGATGTTGTCCCTAGGATTAAAGATTCCTTGCTTCATCTCATGAGAAGATAAATTGCATTTTACTTCTTGGTGGTTCCATGCCTGCCACCTCTTTTCCTGTTTTGAGCTGCATTCATAAAATCTACAAAGAATCCATCTGTAGATTCCTACTTTTAAGTGCCTGCTATGTTCTAGGCCCTGTACTAGGTACTTTATAAATATCTCATTTGATTCTTAGAACCTGTGAAGTACGTGCTATTATTATTCTAATTTTTTTTTGTAATTGAGGAAACAAGCAAGCAGAGGTTAAATGACTTGGCCCTCATCACACAACCTGTGTGTAAATGTTTGAGTCTGGATTTAAACTCCTGACTCCAGGTCCAGAACTCTATCTACTATGCCACCCAGCTGCCTCTACCTTTAAAAATCACAAACATACAGATTACCTAGCCCTATTGATATGGCATGACTTCATTTATTCTACACATTCTGATATGATTCAGAAAAAAAAAGTTTATAAAATGCCCACAACATAGAAGGTACAGTGTTAGATACTGAAGGAGCTATACAGATGAATAAGACACAGCATCTATATGTTATCTGCATTTTATATATAATTACTTTTGTTACTCAGTTGTTTCAGCTACATCTGACTCTTGGAGATGCCGTTTGGAGTTTTTGGAGTGGTTTGCCAATTCTTCTCCAGCTCATTTTGCAAATGAGGAAACTGAGGCAAACAAGGTTAAATGACTTGCCCAGGATCACATAGGTAGTAAGTATCTGAGGTCAGATTTTAACTCAGGTCTTCCTGACTCTAGGCACTGTGCCAGCTAGTTTTCCTAATATAAAATCCTAATATTTTTGGAGGTCAAAGGATTTTATGGATCAAATATTTATAGGTTCTTAGAATTTAGGTCCTTCATCTCTAAATTCTCATTTACCTCATTTCATCTAGCCTCCTCCCTTAATAGTCAAAACCCTGGCTTTATGTTTGACTAGGAGCCCTGATTCAACATCACCACATTTCCATATTCCTGATTCACAAGACTTGCTGTCATAGACTCTGTGGCTATTATTTTGTATGCCACATTTCCAGACTACAGTTCAAGGGGTTCCAGTAAAAGTCCTTAGAAGTACTCTAGAAAGGTTAGGATTGGAACAAAACAGGAATTTTTAACCGAGAGTCCATGGGTCAATGCAGAGATCTCAGAGAGTTTGGGAATTTGGGGAAAGGAGGGGATTATATCTTTATTTTCCCTAATCTTGAACTGAAATATAGCATTTCCTTCAATCATTAATGCATGTAAGAAAACGTTATTCTGAGAAGGGATGCACAGTTTTCACCATACTTTCCTAGGAAGAATAAAAACTCCAGGGCTGGAAGCTGCCTCAGACTAAAATAGGGCATTCTCCTCTTATCATACTGTTGTCTTCTGGTCAAAATCCAAAATAGAAGAAGGTAGTGGTTCTTGCATTTCCTCAGCGCCATCTGATTTGAGGGTTTGAGGAAGCATAGTTAATGGGGTCAGCTTCCCCCTATGGCTACTGTTTCGCACAGCTAGAAGTTGAAAATTTTTTTAGATTTCTTTGTGGGGGATTTACATGAGAATTTTATTATATATTTTAAAATAAGTTGAACATAATAGATTTACAGTTTCATGTGCAATTAGTTCTTTTATTATGCTGTTATGGAAATACTTGGTTTATTCCACAAATTAAAATTAAATGAAAAAAATTTTTTTAAAGAATGCGGTCTTCTCTGCCACTAGAGCAGACCAGTTAGATGCCCAGTTAATTTGGACTTTCAATCATTTCAGTTCCTTTCTCTTCTCTGCCTCCCTGAAATGCAAAAAATAAAACAAAATAATGGGAAATGCACAATCAAGCTTTCTCTATAAGGAACCAGATCTTGGAAAGACAAGAAGCAGGAAAATAATTTCTTGTATGACATTATTGTAGAAAGGCAGGTTGGCAGACTGGATAGAGAGTTAGCCTCCAACCCAGGAAGACCTGAGTTTAAGTCTCACCTCTGGAATATACTGGTTGTGTGGACTTGGAAAAGTCACTTAACCTTTTAGTGTGCTAGACAACTCTTCAAGACTATTGGTTGGTTGGTTATTGCCTTTCATTCTCAAAGAGGACCAAAATGTCATCACTATATTGGCATCAAAGTACAGTGTGTCTGAATCTGGCTGATCAGACCAATATGAGCTCAGAAGGCTCTACCACAGGTCAAGTACAAATAGTCCACGTGAACATTTGGAGTGAAAATGTCTCTGAATTTGAGCATCTCACATTTCTTTTAAGCTACTATAATTCTGCCTCATTCATAGACCACAGTGCCTTCTTTGATGCAGGCATGCCATGCAGGGTGATTCTGTGTCAGTCTCTCTCATGTCTCACAATACATTCCAAATTCTTTAGAGAGACCTCAAGAGTGCCCTTGTATTGTTTCTTCTGACCTCTATGCAAGCACCTGCCTTGTGTGAGTTCTCTATAAAATAGTCTTTAGGCAAATGTATGTTTGTCATTCAAACTAGGTGGTCAGCCCACTGGAGTTGCACTCTCTGCATACAACAAATTGCTTCAAAGGTACCAACCTGCTTCTGTAGGTGTTTCCTCAAATAGGAATTTCCTACACCTATGTCAAAATCAGAAGTTCAGCCCTTCTCCCTATTGTGGTAGAAAATATGCTACAACCATATCAATAAGTGGGATGTGGAAATGGTCTTGTTATATACAGACTACGTTGTTACAAGAATTTTTACCTATATCTGTGAAAACAGAATTTGCCAAACAAATAAGCAGCCTAAACAAAGCAAATAAACTGTTCAACAGCAGACTTTTTGAACATCTGCCCTGGCATTCAAATGAATGTGCTCTTTATGAGTGATTCTTGTCTATTTGTGAAAACATTTATAGTATTATCTGTATAATCCTACTTCCCCCATTCTCTGGTCAATAAGGTATTACATGTACTTAAAAGTAATAAAACTCCATTTCATTTTAAATGCCCTCTTTTTGTTTTTATTTTATTTGGTTTTAATTCATTTAGACTGACTTTTCTAGGAAGTGTGAATTGGAAACATTTTCTGTACCTAAAGCCCAGGGAGAAAAAAACAGGGTGTGATGGATAGAAGAACAGACTTGGAGTCAGGAAAATGAATTTAAGTCTTCTTTCTGACACATAATATGGCTACATGTGGTCATGGGCAACTCATTGAGTATACTCTCAGTACCCCCAGACAACTGAGACTATAAATTACTGACCAGTTTCATATCTGCATCAGCAGAGGGAGATTCCACACCATGAATTCCCCACACTGAAGAAATAACAGATCCAGACCCCAGGAGGAGAGGGGAAAGGTCAGCAAAGGACATCTCAAAGAATCAAGAGCATTGCACAGAGAACAGAAAAGTGAGAGAGAAAGGAAAAGGTGAAAGATGAAACTCCCTAACAGTTACCATTGTCTAAAATGAGAGTGTCCTGCCTCAGGAGGGAGTGGGTTTCCTATCACTGGTGTGCTGGAACCACTCACCCTGCTCTTCTCAAGCTCATATTCTGAGTATTCTTTCAATCAATCAAAAAGTACCTACTATGTGCCAGGCATTGTGCTAAGTTCCAGGGATGCAAAAATAAACTGTATCTTTAACCTAACAACAGCTAAGTAACACAGAAGATAGAACACTGGGACTAGGGTCAAGAAGGCCTGAGTACAAATCTAGCCCCAGACACTAAATAGCTATGTGACTCTCAGTGAAAACACTTAACCTGTGTCTACCTCAGTTTCCTCAATTGTAAAGTAGGGATAAGAATAGCATCTACTTACAGGATAGGCACCTACACCCACATACACCAAATATGCTTCAGGAGTTAAATTCTATTAGGGAGACCACAGGTACACATATAAATATAAATATATAAAATGTATAAAATAAATACAAAGCAATTTAAAGGGGGAAGGGACAAGAAACTGGGAGGATCAGGAAAAAGTTCATGTAGAAGATAGAGCTTGAGTCGAGTTTTGGAGAGAGCTTGGACTTATAAGAGATGGAGGTGAGGAGGAAAGGCATCCTAGGCATGAGGGAGAGCAGGTACAAAGGCATGGAGATGGGAAATGTCATGTCATGTGTGAGGAATAGACTGATTCAGCTGGACTTTGCAGTGCAGAAAAGAGGGTAAGAAGGCAAGAAAGACAGATTGAGGCCAGGCTGTAAAAGATTTTAAATGCCAAACAGATGAGTTTATATTTGATCCTAGAGGCAATAGGAAGCCTTTTTTATTGAATATGAAGGACAGTGCTATGGTCAGATCTACACTTTAGAAAAATCACATTTTCCTTCCATTTCCTTTTTCTGTGAAAAGACTATTGGGGATTCATAACTACGCTAATCAGATATGGTATCTGTCAGAGCTTGTCATCACTTGTTCCTAGATGCTAGTCACTCCATGGGGATCAGCACTAGGTTCTGGCATGTACTCAAGCTGAACCATAAGCTCTAGCCTTTGGCTCTACCAATCTCAATCCTTATTCCCCCTACACTTCCATAAATTAAGACTCACTCTATAGATCTTGAAAAGGTAATGACAAAATTCTTCTAGAAGAACAAAAAGTCAAGACTATCAAAAGAATTAATAGGAAAAAATGTGAAGAAAGGTGGTCTAGCAGTACCAGATTTCAAACCATATTACAATCAGTAATCACAAAAATAATCTGGTACTGGCTAAACTATAGAGCAGTGAATCAATGGAATAGATTAGGTACAAAATACATAATAGGAAATGACCACAGCAATCTAATATTTGATCCAAAATCCAAGCTTTTGGAGTAAAAATTCACTATTTCACAAAAATTGATGGGAAAACTAGAAAATGGTTTGGTAGAAATTACGCTTAAACCAACACCTCATACCATATGCCAAGATAAGGTCAAAATAGGTACATGATCTAGACATAAAGAGTGAGATCATAAACAAATTAGGGGAACATGAAAAAATTTACCTGTCAGATCTATGGATAAGGGAAAAATTTATGACTGAACAAGAGATAGAGAAGATCATGGGGTATAAACTGGATAATTTGATTAAATGAAACAGTCTTTTTTAAAAATTAAATTTTTTATTTCTTGCCTTCTCAGTGAGTGGAGAATGGGAGAAGGGAGAGAACCTGAAGTTGAAAATAAAATAAAATTGAATAGGATGAAATTTAAATTTAAAAAAAAAGAAAGAAAAAGAAAGAACATGAACAAGAGGATTACCGCAAGATGGGATCAGGACAAATATTATAATGTAGAGTTTAAAGAAAAAAGAAAAGGAGACAGTAATCAAGTCTACGGGCCAATGAAGCTTCTATTCCTGCCCAAATTCTAGAACATGTTATTAAAAGAATTGTTAGTTAATATAAGGAAATAGTGTGTACAGAATCAGCAATAACTTCATTGAGAACAGGCTAACCTCATTTCCTGTTTTGAAAGGGTTGCTAGACTGGTAGGCCAATGGAATGTTCTATAGTTTATCTAGATTTTTAGCAAAGCATTTGACTAGGTTTCTCGCACCATTTTTCTGCAGGAGTTAAACGAGATGTGGGCTAAATGATATAGCATATTTAAGTGGATTCAAACATGGTTGAAGGACCGGACAACTACAGTTTGATGCCAGCTTGGAAGGTGGTCTGCAGTGGGGTACCTCAGGGCTGTCTGTCTGGTCCTTGACTGTTTAGCATTTTTATCAATAGCTTTGATGACCTGCTTATCAAAAATTCAGATGATACAAAACTGGGAGAGAGAGAGCTTAACAGAGTCAAGATCTTGAAAGACTGAGCCAAATTTAATGAACTGAAATGGAAGTAACAAAGACTTGTCCTGGGATTCAGAAATCAGAAGTGTAATAGGGGGAGGTGTGTCTAGATAAAAATTTGCCTCTAAAAGATTCAAGAATTTTATTGCACTACAGGTCAAAAATGCTGATGTCAGCAAAAAACCTCAAAAAAAAAAAAAAAACACCCCAATTTTAAAAAACCAAGTTCATATCATTGCAGGCTGGGTTGAGAGAGGTTCAGTGTTTAAGAATTTGGTGTCCTTATGTATTCTGTCCCAGTCAAAATCTATCCAAAATGTTGGTTTCAGTTGTGACCAGCATGTTTTAGGAAGAATATTAATAAACTAGAAGATGCTGCTTACAGATTCAAGATCACGCTGTAAAAGGATCAATGGAAGGAACTGGGAATGTCTAGCCAAGGAAAGAAAACATTCAGGTTGGATAGGTTAGCTATCTGTAAGTATGAAGGGCTTTCATTGAAAAACACCTTAAACCTGTTCTGCTTGGACCCAGCAGACAGAAGGAGTGAAAATTGCAGGAGATCCAGGCATGGCTTCATTGGGAAACAGTGTTTTCCCCCTCGCTACATATAGGTCTTCAAGCAACAGCTGCATGAGAAGGAATGTTTAGTCGTGATTCTTATCCAGGAACCCATCAAACTAGGTGACCTCAGAGGGCCCTTCCAACAGGGAACTTCTGTGACTGTGAGGAGGAAGAGGTCACTGCAGTAGTTTCTTCTACTATCTGATTCTATTAATAAAATTACGATGTTGGAAATAAATTATATTTTTACATGAAATTTTCCTTTAAATTGTGGAGAAAAGAAGATAAAGATAATGAAAAAAAGCAAAGCAAGAAGGTGATGATGGAAGAAGAGCCAAATGCACGTTTTACCTACTTCTCCATTTTGTAATGGAAACAAGCACAATGTTGAGAGCCTTGGTTTACTGGAGAAATTAAGGAATGAACTTCAGGTTAAGAAGACAACATGAAAGAAGCCCAATTCTACCATATATGTACCCCAGAGACCAAAAAAGGATGCAAAAAGGTCACAAATAATGATCAAGAAAGTCAAAGAGGACTGAATCCTCTCTTACATTCTGCTATGCGCATGACATGTCTTTTTTTCTTTTCTTATTTTGTACTTAAATTTCAGTATTTGAATTTATAATGTTTCTTTTTCTTTTCTTTATTATGTATTTAAGTTTTAGTATTAAAATCTAAAATTTTTAAAAATTAAAAAAGTAATAAAAAAGAAAAGAAAGCCCAAAAGAAATAGTAAACTCTTTCATCATCCTAGGACTGCACACAAAGATGACCAGAAGTCAGAAAGTATTGGGAGAGAGAGCCTGACAGGGAAGCCAGGCCAAGTGCAGGTAAAAGGAGAGAAGCTGACCAGCACAATCTAAAGACTTTGAGGCTGCAATAATTTATTCCCTGTCAGTGGGAAACCTGGAGTATTCTGAAGAGAATGTTCCAAGTGGATCAAAAGTCTGCAAAAACATTAGCTAACCTGATTTTTTACAAGAAGAAAATTAAATTGCCGATATTAAAAAAGGAAAAACAAATATTCAGACGAAATAAGAAGAAACAGGAAGTTATGAGAAATTGTTTTGCCTAGTTATATGCCAAAAAAACCTGACAATTTCAAAGAAATTGGTGAATATTTACAAAAACATAAAATACTCAAGTAAAAAGAATGAGAAATAAAGAACTCAAAAAATCCAATTTCAAAAAAAAAAAAGAAGAAATTGACTAAACCATAAATGAACTCCCAAAGGAAAAAAAAAACCAGAAGACAAGGTAGATTTACAAGTGAAAGCCATCAATCATTGAAAGAAACACTCCGGGGGTAATTCTCTAATTCCTGCCTGAATTGCTGGGCCAGATCCCAGAAGGTGGCTGCTATTTCTCTCCTCTGATCTTTAGGGGTAACTAAAGAATTTAGAAGTCATGCTGTCATTCAACAGATCCTACCTCTGAGTTTCAGTCTTCAATTAGCTTTTAGAAAAGGGTATTTGTGGGCAGAGCCAAGAAGAACGGGAAAGAGTACGTAGAACTTCTCTCCCCTCCTGCCCACCCCCAAACAGCAGAGAATTCAGAGCAGGAAGAGCCAATGCATCAGGGCAAGAAGAGTTTCCAGATCCAGCAAAGAAGGACCCAAACTGGTAGAAGGTTCAGGAACTGATAACAAGTGGCAGTTCTGCGGCTCACTATGCAGTGTCAATCCTAGATCTGGGGGATAACTGTGGAGGGGAGGGAAGATACACCTAAGAATGGTATTCCATGGTGAGGAACAGTTGTGAGCCATAGGCTATATACCAGGGAAGGAGCAAGTTCAGAAGCAAACACCAACTGTGTGGTTCTGATCCCAAAAGCAGAGTGGGTTCTTAGTTCTAGTTTGCATCCCAGTTTGAAGTCCACACTGGAATAACCACAACAGAAGTTCACATCAAAGGGAACTTGCAGTTTTATCACTCAGAACCAAAAGAGTTTTCCAGATCACTGAAAATAGCTGGGTCCAGCAGCAGTCTTCTGGATCTCCAGATCAGGAACTTGTGGAGCTCAACCCGAGAAGACAGAAATTAGACTTAGCCCTAAGTCAGACTACTTTGGGAGTACTGAAAATTTGCAGGTCCTCATCCTGAATTGTCCTTGTGATCCTGGAAAACTCAATACTTGAAGAAAGCAATAACAAGACCACCCCAAATATTTTCTCCAGAAGTGTGAAGAGTCAAGAACTAACATAAAGTCTTAAATCAGGAAGTAATCTGGAAGGATGAGCAAACAAATAAGAATGCAACCGTAAAAAGCTACTGGATGACAGAGACACTCAAGACACAAATCTGGAAAATGAGAATGACTCCAAAACATATACAAGCTAAACCTCAGAGACAAAAAACAAAGAGAATGACTCCAAAACACATACAAGCTAAACCTCAGAGACAAAAAACAAAGAGAATGACTCCAAAACACATACAAGCTAAACCTCAGAGAAAAATGCAAGTTCAACTTTGAACTCAGAGTGCAGATTGAAAAAATTGGCCTAGGAGGGAATTTTTTGGTTTTGTTTTTCTTTTTTTCTCAAAGTGGTAGGGAAGAAGAGAAAATGGATTTTTGTTTACTTTTTAAAAAGCATTTTAATTTAGAAGCCATGTTTTCATTTCCCACCAGGCTATATACTTCTTTGAATTCCTCCATCATGCCCTCAGGAAACCTCATCATCAGGCACCTCATCATCCTACAAGACTGCATCAGCTTTAGTACTCACACCTCATCAGTACCGTTACTCCTCTGACCAGAGGAGGGAGTGATAAACTCCTCCCCAAACCTCCATTTAATGATGGTGCCCAGGCCAACCATCTCTTCATTTCTTACCTAGTCACTCTTTGGACTTCTCTACCAAGCAAGATACCTTCTTCTCCACAACCACCCTGCTTTTCAGCTTTTGTGTTTTATTTGCCTTGTTAGACTGTAAACTCCTTGATGGAACAGACTGTCATTCTTTTTTATATTTGTATAGAAGTCTTGATGCAATACCTGGAACATAGGTGCTTAATAAATGTGTATTGACTGACTGGGTTTTAAAAAATAAAGATATGACTAAGTGGCATACTAAGAACAGCTGGTATAAAGCATTCCCCAAAAGTCTGGGACATTATTTTCTCACGGGTACACACACAGGCACAGTAAGCTTTGATTTCAGAGTAAAATGATGGTGAGTCACACATGTAGAGAACTTATGTGGCAAAGGGATCATATAGCTGCTGGTTACTGGAAGTCCTTTCTTTAGACCATAGACATAATTCTTCTCTAGTGCAAAGCCATCATGCTCCTTGAAGTTGCTATCTGGAAAGGGTACTAGCTACCAGTTACTTTAAGCAGGGCTACACACACACACACACACACACACACACACACACATTATAAATGACAAAATTCATCTGGAAAAAAAAGGTCAAGAATTTCAAGGAAAATACTGAGAGAAGTGGAAAGGAAAAGGATTTAGCAGTACCAAAATTCAAATTATTCTTCAAAGCAGCAGTCCTCAAAGCTATTTAGTACTGATTTTTTTTTAATGTGGTGAGTAGGACAGATTGGACACAAAAATCCAGAAGCAAATGAGCATACTAGTATAGAGTACAAGAATTCCAAGCATCTTAAATGCTAGTACAAAAAAAAAGAACTACTAGGGAAAACTAGAAAGCAATCAGGAAGAATGAGTTTTAGACTAGCACTTCCTACTGCATGTCACACAAAGTTCCAAATGGATCCATGAGCTAGATATAAAAGGTTACACCATAAACCAATTGAAAGAGCAGGAAAAAGAAGGAGATAACTTTCACAATCATAGATGAGGGGAGAGTTCTTGACTGAACAAGGATCTGGAGAGATTCACAAGAGATGAAATAGACTGTGTAAAACTGAAAAGTTTTTGGACAACCAAAATCAATGCAGTGAAAAATAAAAGTGAAGTGTTTAACTGGGGTTGAGGTGGGCAAAATCTATGCAACAAGCTTCTTTGACACAGGTGTGATAATCCACCCTGGATATCACAAAGAACTGATTCAAATATACAAGAATAAGAGTCATTCCCCCAAATGAGAAATATTGAAGGGACTGTTGGAGAACAGACACAAAAATGTTCCCCGATGGAGCCATGAATTGGTTCAGCCATTTTGTAAAACAATTTGAAAGAATGGCTTTAAAATTACTTAATTGTGCATATCCTTTGGCCATCAGTGCAAGTACTGGGCATATATCCCTAGGAAAGAAGTAATAACAATAAATAATAACTAACAATAGCTAACATTTATAAAGTGCACTGCGCTAAGCATCTTACAATTATTAACTCATTTTATCCTCGCAACAACCATACAAGGTAGGTGCGATTATTTACCCTGATTTTACAAGTAAGGAACCCAAGGCAGAGGTTAAGTGATTTGCCCAGGATACACAGCTAAAAAATGTGAGGGACTAGATTTGAACTCAGATCTTCCTGACTTTCTGACTCTATCCACTGTGCCACCTAGAATCATATCAGCACTTTTTGTTGTAGCAAAGAACTGAAAAGTAAGGGAGTGCCCATGACTGGAGTAATAGCTGAACAAATTATAGAAAATGAATGTGACTAATAGGATTAGACTTGTGATTTCATTGGGGTAGGAGATTCTAGTAAGGAACTTACTCCATCAATGCCACTTGAGTTAAGTGGTTAAGTGACTTGGCCAGAGTCACCAGCCAGTATGTGCCAGAGGCAGAATTTAAATCCACATCTTCCTGATTCTGAAACCAGCTCTCTGACCACTATTCTCTGCTGCCTCTCAATATGTATGTACTGAAATACTATTGTAACCTATGAAATAACAAAGGAAAAAAATTCAGAGAAACTTGGGAAGACTTTTATAAACTGCCACAGAGTAAAGTAAGCAGAAAGAGAAGGACAGTTTCTATAATAACTACAATATTATAAAGGAAAACAATTTTGAAAGATTTTAGAGCTCTGATCACTGCAAAGACAACCAAGACCTTAGAAGACATGATGAAGACTGGACATGAGTGAAATGTACATTTTCAGACATTACCAATGGATGAATTTGTTTTGCTTGAGTATTTCTCAAATTTTGTTTGGCAAAAGGGATGGATCAGTGGAGAGTCAGGGAGGGGGGAAGGAGATGTATGAGAGTAACAAGTAAATAGTGATAGTAATGACAAAAAAGAGAAGAAAAAACAATGAAACATTTTTTTAAGAAATAAACACACAGAAGAAAAAAGAAAATGCACAGGGAGATATAGACTATCAGAACAGCTTTAGATCTGTTTAATACATTATAGACTTTGGGGGCAGCTTGATGGTAGAGTGAATAGAGCAGCAGCAGTCCTAGAGTCAGGAAGAAACTTATTTCAAATTTGGCCTCAGACACTTACTAGCTGTGTGATTCTGAGAAAGTCACTTAGCTCAGATTGGATTCAAAGGGGCATAAAGAATATATGTGAAATAAACCTTTTAAAAAATAATCTACACAGAATAAAGATTCATGGCTTTATATACAATCCTCTTCTGTTTTTGTTTGTATATGGAAATGTTCGTGTTTATTAATGTTTGTCACATTCAAAAAATAAAACATTAATTGAAATCCTAAAAAAGACATTGGTGGATGACTTGTGAGTTTCCACAAAAGGATCCAGGATCTAGAAACAGAAGAACTCAGAATTCCTGGTTCAGAATGTGTATCTGTAATGTAATCACCAAGACTCTGGATAATTCATTTACCCTCTGTCTGCCTTTTTTTTCCCCTATGTTTGGGTTCTTTTTTTTCAGTGCATTTACAAAGAAAGTTTAGAGACCACCAAAAGTAACAGCATTTGTCACATCACTGGATACAGAGATCATATTTCAAATACTTAACAAACTTCACCATATATTTAATTGTCACAATCAAAATCACTGCATCTTACACTCTTTGCTTTTTGTAAATTATTTTGTATTCACATGTGATGCTATTGCTTTAAAGATTTCTTTCAAAGAAAAATAAAAAGAAACCAAAAATTTTTTAATCAAAAAACTGTTTCACGTCTTCTTGTTTATTTTATAGGCTCAAAAAGCACTATTAATATGCTTAAGATTTAATACATCCTGATATTTGCAGGCATACATTACAGGTTTCAGAATTTTTGTGTTTTCCTTTGAAAGCTGCTTTTTCTAGTGTGAGTGAGGTAATGTGCTGAAAATCTGCCATGGAATTTCCAATATTGACTAAAATTTCTTGCAGATAGGTCTGTCTGGGAAGGTTTGGTTATGTAATCCTGCCTAGGAACAGGGAGGGAATTAGGTGATTTTTGGAGAGCCCTGATAGGCCTATAATACTCCATTTCTCCTGGGAACAGAGCCATCCTGAAAATATTTATAGAGCTTTTGAAATTTCATGTGACAGGAACCACAAAAATACACTAAAACAATTCACAGAACTCAGAGCTATGCATTTTAGGCTAACATAGGTCTGGGAATGCTTTATAGGTGCTTAGCCTAGAAGATGGAGGGAGGTGTAATTGCTATGTAGAGTCAGAGGCCTATGTTTGAGTTCTGATTTAGAGATTTGCATAAGACCCTGGAGAAGTCACTTAAGCTTTTTCAGCCTTGATTTCCTCATCTATAAAAAGGGTATTGTTGTGATTGTTGTGAAAAAAAAAATGCTTTAAGTGATACATAAAAGTAAATCTACTAAATCTTCCTTTAATATTTCATCAAAACTCTGAGGTGACCTTGGGTGCTCAAAGACTATGCCCTCAGAGCATGAACTTGTTGCAAATTCTTCCATAACTGGAAAGATTTTGAGAATGAGCCTGATGGCAGAGTTCATGGCAATCATTTGAGGACCAGTCTAGCTAAAGAGAGGCACCAGGTTGACCACAAGCTGATTAATTTTTTTGGCTAAAGCAACTCTTGAAAACTGGCTACTAAGTTATAATACAGTTGTGTATGAGGGTGAAGGAAGATGTACCCTGAGAAAATGAGAAGTCCTTGAAATGCCAAAGGAAGTAAAAATGAGTTACTTCAATATGTGTAAAAACAGCTATGATTTTCCCCCTCCTAAGCACATCTCAATGCCGTAGAAGATGTTCTTCATGAATTTCCATGACCTCCCCCTCTCAAAAAAAGAAATGAGTAATTTGTGACCAGCACACAGGTGATGCACCTCTCCTAATGCAGCTAGCTTTGTCCTTGACCATGTAACCCATATTTTGAGCCTTTTTTGACTTGGCAGAACCTACTACAGGTGGCACTGCCTTAATAACTTCTTGGTGTCATCATTTTTAAAATTTATGATAGAGTTCTTCCTTCTTTCTTTCACCACTTGACTTTGGGACATTTCACAGATCCACCAGAGAATAAGCAGAAACAGGAAAAGAAAGGGAAATTGAAATCAAACTATTTTGTTTGCCCATAGCAGTTCTTGAAGATGTCTGGTGAAAAGTGAGATTTGTGGAGCAAGGCTGGGGGAAAATTTAATGTTTAGGGATTAGCTACAGAGGCCATTTATCTATGCTATCTCTGTTTCTTTTACCAGGAATAATCCAAAATCTGATGTGTTCTCTCCTAACAACACCACAATTGCACTTCCTAACAAATCTGCTTTACATCTTGTGAAGGTTCATCTCGACAGCTGCTCTCCTTCCACTACTCCCACTCTCAAGCAAACCATTCATAATCTAATTAAGTGTGAGAGAGTCCACCATCCATGAAAATTAGAAGGAAAAAAGTTATGTCTTTGCATCATTTCATCTTGCACTCTGCTCCCAAAGACTTTTCAAATTTCTTCCTAATGCATTTGGGATTGCTATCATTACCCAAATATGGATGCTAGCCAAAAGTACATACTAAGGAATTGTGCCTAGAGAACTATTGTTGTGATGGGGAAAAATCATTCATACAACAACTATTTCCTGAGTATTTTTACTGTACAGAAGGTACCATGTTAGGCACTGTGAATGATGGGAAGGTAATAAGACATACTTTATTTTTCCCTCAAAGAATTAACAGTTTGAAAAGGAGCTGGTCTTTGAAAGCTTAGAAATGAATCACAAAAAGGGGTCTATGACCTGGTATTGAACTAGCTATAAAAATTCAACCACATTAAATGAACCTTTTTATGAGGTGTGCAATAAACAAATGGATGGAGTTTATGAACTTCAAAGAAGGTGACCCTCATGGCAAGAGAGAGGAGAGTTGGCTCTACACCCAAAAGAAAATTGGTCCAAGAACCTAAAGTTGGGCTACAATGAGTAATGTATAGGGATGGAATGGAAAAACGCTGGGATTCTGCAGTTCTAGGGTTATGAAATACCTGTAAAATAAGTACCAAAGGGGGACGGGGGAACTCAGGATACTGATAGATTCACCAGAGAATTCTATCAAATGTTTAAAGAACAATTAATACCAATACTACAAATTATTCTTTGAAATTAAGGAATTGCCCTATGATATTTCTTTTATGAGAATACCTAATACCTAAGCCAAGGAAAACTAGGGCACAGAAGTAAAACTGTAAACAAATGTAATTAATGAATATTGATTCAAAAATTTTCAGTAAAATTCTGTCACAGTGATTAATCTAAGAAATCATTCATTATAACTAAGCTGGATTTATACAAGGCATGCAAAAACAGTCCAACATTAGGAAAACAATCAATATCATCATATTAAGATAAAAATATCCAAGATCAAATAATTATCTCAATGGATAACAAAAAAAAAAAAAGCCTTTGACCAAGTATAATACTCATTTATGCTAAAATCTCTACAAAGTACAGGCATAGAGGGACCTTTTTAATATCATTAAAAGTACCTATCTAAAACCAAAAGCAAGCTATACAATAAGGATACACTAGAAGCTTTCTAATACATGCAGGAATTAAGCAAAGATTCCTACTCTCCCTCACTATTATTTAATATGGAAGGAAGGGAACAAACATTTATATAGTGGTTACTATGCCAGGAACTTTACAAATATTATCTCATTTGATCTTCACAACAACCCTGCGAGAAAGATGCTGTTATTATCCCCATTTTACAATTAGAGAAAATGGAGACAGAGCTTAAGTGACTTACTCAGGGTCACACATCTAGTGTCTAAGGTTAGATTTGAACTTGGGATTTTCCGACTCAAGGCTCAGTGAGTGCTCTATCTACTGAGCCACCTCCAGTTCTTGAAATGTTAGCAATGGCAACAAACCCAAGAGAAAGAAATTAAAGACGTTGCCAGAAGCAAAGGAGAGATAAAACTATCACTACTTGTTGATAATGTAAGTTTCATTTAGAAAATCCTAGTAAATCAGCAAAGATATTGAGACAATAGCCTCAACAAAGCTGCAAAAGTTGCAAAATCATGGAACCATCTCTACAAACTGACGTAAAATGACATAAGCAGAGCCAAGAAAACAGTACACACAATGACTACAACAATATAAACGGAAAGAACAACCACAAATAAGTCAAAAGTGAGTGTTGTAAAATTAAAGAGAATATGACTCTAAGGAAGAGATACAAGTATATTCTCCCACCTCACCCCTTTGCAGAACTGGAAGGTCAACAAGTGTTGAACATTGTACATATCTCCAAACTTTTTTAATGAATTGATCAGTTATGCTGATTTTTTCTCTTTTTTTGCTTTAAAAATATGGCATAAGTGAGAGAAACTATGGTGATATAAAAAAAGAAATACATCAATGAAAATTTTTTTAAAAAAGACAAGAAAATTATGTATAGTATGTAAATCTGGCTAATTTAGGGGATAGTTTTTCTGTGAAACTGAAAATAGTCATTATCTGGCTAGAAAAAAAGAAAACTAAACCATGACTCAGCCTGGGAAAGTAGGAAATGATACGGAGGGAAAGTAGTTTTTATTTTTGCAGCAACTGTGAGTTTTGGACTTTGTTATTGCCAACCAGTGAGTAAAGGCAGTGGAATTGTATAGGTCTCCATCTTATAACTATTATAGGTTTCAAGACATTTCTCAATAAACTTCTTTGAGAAAGCTAGCATAGTTTTGTGATATGCAATCAAGATTGGAGATTTGTGTCCTAAAAATGAGAGAACTAAATTATTTTAATTCTCCAAGTCAGATTCCAAAGGAGATATTTTAAAATAATAACATTTTCCTCCTGTCCAGACTTTTCCAGAGTTTGGGCTCAATGTCAACTTTGTGACAACTACAGACAGGAGAAAGGAAACAGATCAAGTCTAAAGAAAAAGATTCCCTTTGTAAGAATAGTGCAAGAGTGTTGGCTTTAATTACTGAGTCAGCATTGAACCCACTAGGGAGGGAGCCCCAGATGAAAGAATTCATACTGCTGAAAGCAGAAACAGAAATGAGAAGCCTCAAGTTTTGCCAAATGTCTCTCAGCCTCCAAATGCTTGCACTAGCAACTAGAATGAAGTTTTTGACACACTGAGACAGAGATACAGAAAAACAGAGGTAGAGGATAAATTGGATTTTCCCTAATTTTGCTCTTTATGTTTATTAAATTATTAGAATATCTGTCATTCACACCAAACACATATCAAATAACATATCATATTGTGTCATGTGATATTATATCGTATCAGTCTTCTATGTTGTGTTATATTATGCCATACTATGTTCATGTAATAAACTAACATGTTATCTCATAGCATAGCATACTATACCAAACCAAACCAAACAAAACAAAAAGAACGTTTGCCGTTTCTCCATTCTGGTTTGTGCATTATCTCAGTCCCGTCTGAAACACAAACTTGTATAGAGGAAAGATCTCAAAGGTATTAGACTCTTTAGGACCTGGTTCAACTCTTGCTTCTGATGCTTTCTACCCATGTGACCTTGGGTAAGTCATTTAATCTCCCTAGTCCTCATCAAGTTTCCTCGTCTGTAAAAATGAGAGGGTTGGATGATGTCCTACATGGTCCCTTCCAAATCCACAGCTACAATTCTATCATTGGAGGGTTCAGTGTACTTACCTGAAATATTTAGCCAGTAGCATTTGCATTATCTCCCCTCGAATGCTAGTACATTCAGGTTTCTCCATACATAAAAATTGGTAATAGATGACATTTATTGCTATGTAGCCCTCACATGTATTGTGACTTCTTCTCCCAACTGGTACCTCTACCCTACTTCCTCAGGCCTCGCCTTCTTAGTCTAGTGCTCTCATGCTATTTTCCCTATCTGCTACTACCATCAGAGCCACAATGAGATGTTAGGCATATAGGACAGCTATTTTTTTCCTCAACCACAAAACAAATACTTAAAACACATGCACACACAAAAACCTCGTAAGTTCACTTTAACAAACATTTAAAACAAAACAAAACAAAATAACCTACCACACCTTTAGTAACCTAACACTCCTGGATGTCGCAATGATCTTTCCAATGGAATGTTCTTCCCCCTAACTTCCAATTCTTAGAAGCCCTGTCTTCTTTTAGGACAAGGATGGGGAACCTGTGGCCTCAAGGCCACATGTGGTCCTTTAGGTCCTCGAGTGCAACACTTTGATTGAATTCAAACTTCATAGAACAAATCCCCTTATGGATTCAGTCAAAAGACCACACTTGAGGACCTAGAGTTTGAGGCTTTGATTTTATGGTCTAGAACTTAGGAAAGGACAACCATGATCCCACCACTACCACCAACACCACAAGATGGGTCGACAATAATGTGTCATACAAAACTACCAACACAATTTTCTAGCAGTGAGTATGATGACAGGATTCTGATGGGTTTTATTTTTATTTGGACATTTGAAGGATTATCAAGACGGCAAGGTATTCAATTTTTGCTAATATTTGGCCCCACACAGTGTCTAGAACATAGAAAGTACTTAATGAAATCTCCTTGATTGATTGATCAATCGATTGTCAGACTGCCAAATAGATATTTCCAATCACCATGCACTGCACTGTCTCAGCAAGTCACAGGCCCAGATCGTCTGGGGCTCTCTTAGACCTTTCAATTACAGTATCCTTCTATCTGTGGTGTAGTTACAGAAAAGAACTCCTATTTGGTGCCCAACATCGACGCAGGATACCAAGAACTTTCCAACTTGAGAGCCACCAAAGATGGAAACATCCTTTTCTCAGGATCCAGCACCAAGTTCAGTCACCTGTGCTGAGAGAAAGGCACACAAAACAGAATAGATAATTGAAGACTGGAGACAACCTAGAAAAGCCTGTATTCTCACTGCCATATGTTTCAGTTGTACCTTCTATTACTGTAGGAGAACGTGAGAGAGATGATGGAGAAAAGTGGTGGTAAACAGAAATTCAGAAGCCTCTTCTTTAGACTTCCAAGGGAAGAGCAGAGAGAGGAGGCTTTGCTGAGAGTCCAAGGGAGAGGCCATCCCAAAAGGAAGGAGCTTTTCACCTCATTTTTCCTTATGTAGTCTACAAAATGTGAGGCTCTTTATGGTTATTAACCAATCATCTTTGGCACCACCCCCCACCCACAGGACAGGGACCAAAGGAATATCCAAGGGCTACTTAACCATTGTTCATGCATATCCTTTAGCAAGGGACCAAAAAGCATGCCAAGCTCCATAAAAAGTATTCCAGAGGGGGTAGCTAGGTGGTGAAGTGAATAGAGCACTGGCCCTGAAGTCAGGAGGACCTGAATTCAAATCCAGTCTCAGACACTTGACACTTAACTGGCTGTGTTACCTTGGGAAAGTCACTTAACCCCAATTGCCTTGCCTTCCCTCATCAAAAAAAAAGTGTTCCAGTACAACCCCCTGATTGGTACTGCATTAAACTAAGGAGAAAGAATCTAGTGATAAAGAAGAAGAGTAGTTTGAAGCTTAGATTTTATGGCACATAATTTAGGAAAGGACAACCTTGCACCTACCACTACCACCAGTGCCATGATATGTACCCACAAGTAAATTACAGTATCAAACAAGCCACCAGCAGAATGTTCCTGTATGGCAGGATTCTGGAGTACGTTATTAATATTTGGGCTTGGAAGGATTATCATGTGGGCGAGGTATTCGATTTTTGAAGGGTAGTGGGCTGCCAACACTGGTGGGCTTCAGGCAGACTGCATGACTTGTCAGATACAGTATAGTAGTTCTTTTCTTCTATCCCTAAAATTCTCTAATTGTTTCAGAAAATAGCATGAATGGGAAGGGAAGAGACAATAGAGGAGAAGACATTGGAGGCATCCTCAAGGTCCATAGCCACTCATTCAATGTTTCCTGGACTGCAGGTGAGCTAGATTTTCCAACATCAATTTAAACCTCATAGGGTTTGTTGTGATCATTCAGTTGTGTCCAACTCTTCATGCCACCTATTTGGACTTTTCTTGGCAAAAAGACTGAAGTGGTTTGTCATTTCCTTCTCTAACTCATTTTACAAAGGAAGAACTGAAGGAAACAGAGTTAAGTGACTCACCCAAGGTCACACCTCTATTAAGTATCTAAAGTCACACTTGAACTCAGATCTTCTTCACCAGATCTGGCTCTCTATCCACTGCATCACCTAGCTGCCCAACCTTACAGAGTTGAAGAGGTCATTTCATGCCCATCCAATCCCTTACCAGTGTCCACCTTTCTATATTCTGATTTTGTGAAAATTACCCGGCCTGATAACAGAGGATAATATTACTCTGAACACTTAAAACTAGAACATTTTAAGGTGATTGTGCATAAATAATACAAAATTGGCTTAGTACTATTATCATTTTAACTGAACTCACTCTTCAGGATGACAGAGATTGCAATTGCAGAGGGGTCTGAAGGGAGCCAGTGAACTTGACATTTCTCTTTGCAGAGTCTCATTTCTTTCATTTCAAACCTTATGAAAAAAAGATATGGCCAAACAGTATTAGCTGGCCTGTATAAGGTTAGGAATCGTCTGTCCTACCTAAAGAAGCCTCTTTTTAGCAGACTAGGTTTGGCTTATATTCTTCTCCAACTCCAAGGTTGCCAAGAAAACATTATTGTCCTTGAATAAACTTACTTCCATGTCGAGTTAAAGTGTTTGCCTATCCAACCAGTCACAAAGTAACCTGATGTTTTTCACAGTAAATTATTATCAGTTTTAATTAATTATTACATGATGGTGAATGAGTGTTTGTATCGCATATGAGTTTTCTTGGTCAGTAAATTATTAGCTGTCCTCATATCTTGGCATACAAAGCATGTTGCCTGATTAATAGTTACAAGCAGCAGTTGCTGATAAAGAGTTCCTGGAACCTCCGCTTGTTAGCGATTTCCTAATGCCTCCATCTTGCTACCCTAGTCAGATGGTTTTTTGGTGACAATTCGCCCCTTCCTCCTGCAGGATTTCATCCTTCATCAAATAGCTACACGTCACCAAGATGTCCTTAGGGGAGCTGAAAACATGGACAAGCAGAGCATATCCATCTCTGATGAAAAGACAGTATCCTAAAATGGCCTCATGAGGAAGCCAATCAACAAGCGTTTACTAAACACCATGTGCTGGATCCTGTGCTGAGTTCTGGGGATACAAAGAAAGACAAAAACATGCTCTGGACTGTCAGGTAGCTTACATTCTAATGGGGTGGGGTGGGGCGCAGACAAGATGTACAAATAATGACACCATACAAGCATTCAAAATAATGGCGTCTTGAGGCATTTCTCACCAGAAGTACTCAACAATCAGACTCCAACCGAGAGAGTTTCCAGTTATCCTCGCTGGCAAATACCAGCCCTGCTGGAAGGAGTTCTAGTCTCTTGGATCTTGGATCCCTTGCTTGAAACTGGTGGCAAGATGGGGAAGCTTGTATATTATACTCTTTGATTTTAATAATATTATTATTATATACAATGAACTTACGGGCAGAGCTGAGGAGCTCCCTCTTTTTCTCCTGCAATATTGCCTCCTGGAACTGGGACTATTTTCAGGAGTCTAGTCAAGTTTGGCCTTGTGTTGAGAATTGTGTAGTGCTATCATCCCATCTCTTTGATATAAAATTCACATAGAAAGTCCATAGAGCAGCAATTATTCTGATAATTCAGATTCCTCCAAAGTCAACTTTTACCTGAATTACCTGAATGCTTGAGGGGGACAGGGTGGTTAGGCAATGGAAAAAGTGAAGCCTTTTTGTTTGTTTGTTTTTTTAAAACTGTCTTTATAAACAGTTTAAATGGAGACTGAAGCAATCTACATGCTATCGCTCTTTTCCATGCTTGATTTTGTTTCCTCTTTCCCATTGTTCACTCCATTGGTTACAACTCTTCTATACAACCAGACTCTTGTACAGTGTGAAAGTATTTGCAGATGCTGTACTTGATTGCATGTCGCCATGGCGGGGCAGGGAAGGGAGGGGAGAAAATTTGAAACTCAAGGGATTGTGGAACTGAATCTTGTAAGCTAAAAGCAAATAAGCAAGTTAATTAAAAAAAAAAAAAAAAAGAAAGAAACTGTCTTCATAGCTCATGCTTGTTGAAAAACAGATTTTGAGTGGAAAGTGACCATGGAAGTCATCATTGTATAGACAAGGGATAAGGTCATTTTATAAAAGAAAAGCAAAGAGATTATGTCATTTGGCCACAGCCTCAGCAGTACTAAGTGACAGAATCAGGATTGGAATCCAGGCCCCCCGGCTCCAAATTCAATGTTACCGCTACTCCTACCACAGCTGGCTCTCAGTTCTCTGATTCTTTTTGCCTAATATGAGTCAAGCCTAAACTGGAAGAGTTTAGCATTCGGTTAGTCTGATCCCTTCATACATAGGAGGAAACTCAAGCTTACAGAGGCAAAGTGATTTACTTGCCCAAGACAACATAGGCAATAAGTGGCAGAGACAAGATTTAAATCCAGATCCTAGGATAATTCTGCATCCAGCACTCTTTCCACTGCATTTCTTGCGTATCATCCTGGAAGGTTCTACTAAGCTGGGAGTTTTCAGGGCATTTGTAATCTGTTCTTGAAGTCAGTTAGGTGATGCAGTGGATAGAGTGCTGGGCCGGGAGTCTGGGAGACCTATGTTCAAATCAGACACTTACTAACTGTGTGACTGTGGGCAAGTCCCTTAACCCTGTTTGTCTCAGTTTCCCCATCTGTAAAATGAGCTGGAGAAAGAAATGGCCAACCACTCCAGTATCTTTATCAAGAATACCGCATGGGTGCCATGATCCACAGGGTCATGGGAGAGTAGGACACGACTGAACAACTGAACAACAACAAGAAAAATCTGTTCTTAACCAACAGAGAAATCTGGTACCAGGCAAACTCTGTGTTTTTTCATTTTTTCTCCTCCCTTAATAGTGTCATAAAGATTGGTATTTATTTTGGCAGGACATTCTGTGAAAGATTTGGATAGACGCCTAGGTATTCAGAATGGCTTATTCATTGCTCCAAACTAAAATAATTTCAAAGCTTGGGTCATAAATCAGGGAAAATGGCATTTATTGGAAGTTAATTAATAACTCTCTCCTTCTATTGTCCTCCCTGCATACAGATCTCAGAAGCTGTGAACTTTACCCCTTGGTTTTATTCAAAAATAACTTGTGTGTTGACGCTAGACATTGCCCTAGTCTCATTGGTTAGAGGCTGACCTGCTCCCTTTTAAAGCTGTGTGGAAACAAATTTTCAAAGGCCATTGCAGGAATTTAGCTTTTCATATGCTGCTTTCTACATTTGACAGAAACAACTAGGAGCTAAAAACATTGGAAACTCTAAGGGAAAATGTGTGTTCATTTATATCCTGTTTCTGGGATGAGTGACTCTCTAACGTAAAAATCATTGTGTCTTGTTGGCCCTGGGTAACATGGTAGATAAAGTGCTTGGCCTGGAATCAGGAAGATCTGAGTTCAAATTCAGACTCAGACACTTAGAGCTGCGAGACTCTGGACAACTCACTTAACATAGTAGTACCTACCTCAAAGCGTTGTAATGAGGATCAAGTCTGATAATATTGGTAAAGTACTTAACAGTGTCAGGCACATAGAGTTTGCCACTTAGCCTAAAACAGAAGGTGCTTACTTCCTTTTCCTACCACCCTTGTCCTGCCCTTGTTGGCCCCAGCGTCATTGGGTATGAATAGAGGACCCAGAAGGTGGTTCTATCAACTGTACTGAGAAGAGTGGCTTAGCAACTTAATCAGGATGAGAAAGACTCAAGAGGAATATGCAGAAAACAGGTTAGCAATACCCTGTGCTACCTGATGGCCACCACAGTATAGACTTTCAAGAATTATGGCCTGGTATAAGTCTTCTATAAATATGTCAAGCTTAAATTTAGATTAGGTCCAGGTTTTTTTTTTTTTAATTTATGAAGCAATGAATGAGTACTGAGAAGTAGAGTAGGGTTGTGGATAGAAGACTAGCCTTGGAATTAGAGACTAAAGAAAAATGTTTCCTTTGGCACGTGTTCTGGCCTTTCAAATGTCTTTTTGCTAAGTGGCCCGTGTACCTCCCAGGCTACTTTTTGTCAGATCCATTCAGATTCCAAGCGCTACATGATAATAACAGGAAACAATAATAAATTATATTTAAAAATAATAACAGCAAAGTTTGGAGATTCCATGCTGCTCACAGCGTAGGCATCCACTAAAGCAGTGGTTCTCAACCTGTGGCTTAAGTTCAATTTGTAACAATGAAAATACATCCTGCATATCAGATATTTATATTACGATTCATAACAGTAGGAAAATGACAGTTATGAAGTAGCAACGAAAATAATTTTATGGTTGGGGGTCGCCACAACATGAGGAATTGTATTAAAGGGTCACGGCATTAGGAAGGTTGAGAACCTCTGCTCTAAATGTTCTTTGATTACATATATATGGTACTTCAGACATCTAAAGAGCATAGAAACATAGAAGGGGGTTTAATATCAGCCAACCAATACAGATTGGTGGTAACAGGAGCTATAAAAGGGACAGGATGAAAGAAGACCTACTCAACCCACCAGTGTTTGTGGGGACTGAAACAATCACAAAATCCTAATCTAAGAATTGGATTGAGTCTAAAAATATATAAGTAAACTGAAGAAGATATAAAACACAATGTAAAAATATTATATATCAAGAGAATTCCATGGGCAGCTAGGTGGTGCAGTGGATAGAGAGTCAAACCTGGAGTCAGGAAGATCTGATTTCAAATCTGGTCTCGGTGTGTGAACTGTGTGAACTTGGGCAAGTCACTTAACCTTGCTTGCTTCCTCATTTATAAAATGAGCTAGAGCAAGAAATAACAAATCACTCCAGTATCTTTGGCAAGAAAAGTCCAAATGGGGTCACAAAGACTAAACAATTGGATAACCCCAAGAAAATTCCAATTGTAACCACAGAGGAAGCAAGAGGAAACAATACAAGCAGAGGTGTGGTGGTGGGAAGAAGCACTTGGCCACAAAAATTACCCACAGTAGTACCTGAGATAAATAAAGCAAGAGAGCTTTTTTTTAAAAATTTAATTAGAAATAAAGTTAGAATTGGAGAGGGGAAAAGTTGAAGGGTGAATAAATAGCCTAAAACAGAAGGTAGAAATCTTACTCAAGTAGCAAACTCTCTGAAAATGAGAATGTACTAAATAGGATTCAATGATGCCAAATCACTGAGATAAAATAAGAAATATTGGCACAATGTCCAAAGATGGGAAAGAAAGAAATAGAGAGGGGGAGAGGGAGGAAGAAAAGAAGGAAGGAAGGAAGGAAGGAAGGAAGGAAGGAAGGAAGGAAGGAAGGAAGGAAGGAA
>CM053588.1:271035400-271056114 GCA_028646515.1 Pseudochirops corinnae
GGAAATGCCTATGCTTAGCAGGTGGGATTATGCAAAAGATCCAGTAAGGGAGACAGAAAGAAGTCATCAAAGGTGTAGGAGAACCAGCCACATGATTCTCCAGGAAGGAGAGAGTTAAGAAAAAGGTAAAAATCAATGTTATTATATGCTAGAACTAAGGCAAGAAAAATAAGCACTTAGTGTCCTCACGTATGGTTATCTGGGTTTGTTTGGTTTTTTTTATGACTTTTGAGGGACCAGTTACAATAGAATAGGGAAAACAGAAGCCAGATTCTGTGGAGTGAAGAGGCAAGTCAGTGGTAAGAAAGAGGTTGCAAGTATAAGCTTCTCTTCCTAAATCTTTGGCAGTAAAAGGAAGAAGGAAGAAAGAAAAGGCAATGGGCATTTATTAAGAAGCTACTATGTGCCTGGCACTGTGCTCAGCATTTTATAAACGTTGGCCCATTTGATCCTCATAACAACCCTGGAAGGCAGGTGCTGTTACCATCCCTATTTCACAGTGGAGGAAACTGAGGCAGACAGAATTTAAGTGATTTGCCAGGGTTACACAGTTAGTATCTCAGGTCTTTCTGACTCTAGGCCCAGGGTTCTTTCCACTTCAGCAGTGAACAGTAATTAAAGAGTGTAGGAGGGTAAAGAGAAAGCCTTAGAAATGGAGACAGCTGGTCATGCCTGTAGGGAAAGGAAAACAGTGGTCCAGGAAAGGTCAAAGATACAAGACCAAGAGGAGATAACTGGATGCTTCAAAGGATGGATTGTGCAAGGGCACCAGCATAAGAGTTAGCTATGACAAAGAGAGAGAAAGCCTCCTACAAGAAGGAAGCAGAAAGGAGTTAGTGAAGACACAAAGCAGATTTGACGTGTGGAGAAGTGGAGTTGAGGGAGTCGGTGAGAGAAGACCAGTCATCTTAGTCAAGAAACCAAAGCACTTTTTTTCTCCATCTCTAATGTTGTTTTCATTGTCCCTGCAAGCGAGAATAAAAGACCAACCAAAGCAACCTCAAAATCCTGCTTCTTGCCTAGAAATAAAATTGATTCTGGCAGATTAAGCTGAAATCCCAGAGTGCATTGTTAGTAGTGGTTTTTTTTTTCTTTGATAGAAATACCAGCAGGCTTGTCCTTTCCAGACATTCCACTCCTATGAAGCATTTTGTCTTTTTCCTTTATCTCCAGAGAAGAGGCAGGACAAACATAACACATAAACAGCTTGTTGGGCTGAGAAAAACTAGGTCTGGAGAAAAAAAAAAAAAAGAAAAATTTACTATGAACAACACTTTGCTTTTTTTAAAATATTATTTGAAAAAAACATTATTACTATTATTAGTAGCCAAATAGACAGAACTTTTAAAAAATCCTTATTTGGATGGTAGTTCCCATATTATAATTACATTAGAATGTAACATCATCCCACAGTTTAGTGAATTTTTTGTGGGGAGGAGAGAAGGCAATCAGAGTTAAATGACTTGCCCAGGGTCACATGGCTAGTTAGTATTTGAGGCCAGATTTGAACTCTGGTCCTCCTGAGTCCAGGGCCAGTGCTCTATCCACTGTGCCATCTAGCTGCCTCTCCTAGTAAATTTTTGTACATCTAATAAAGCACTATGTCCATGAGGACACTTAATAAATTGACTTAGTCACTCTTCTATTCAAATCAAGAAAATACTAGGATACAAGATTTTAAGGATTTTTAAAAATGATCTGATAGGGGTAGCTAGGAGGCACAGCAAATAAAGCACTGACTTTTGAATCAGGAGAACCTAAGCTCAAATCCAGTCTCAAACACTTAACACTTACTAGCTGTGTGACCTTGGGCAAGTCACTTAACCCCAATTGCCCTGCCTTCCCCCCTCCAAAAAGACAAAAAAAAAAAAAAAAGAAAAAAGAAATAAAATGATCTTATATCAGGAATAGAATACCAGTGTTTTATCTTATAAAAAGAAAATTTTTCTACCTTTTTTTTCAGACAGTAAAAGGAAAATGAGCAATCATAGACTGTGAAATAAGATAAACCAAAAGTATCTGACCTCTTCAAAAAAAAGTATGGCTTATGAAAACTTTGTAAAACGGGTTTCTGTAAATTCAACCCCCAGTCCCGTCTGCCCCTTTATTCATTCACAAGTCTGACAGATTCTCACTAGAGACAGAATGGTGCAGCAGAGATCCTGCTGACCTTGCAGTGAGGAAGCACATTTGGGACTCCTGCTCTCTTATTTACTGAGTGTTTGACTCTAGACCAGTCATTTAACCCCCTGAGCTTCGATTTCTTCACCCACACAGTAGGGATAATAATTTTTTTGCAAAAAATGCCTTAAGAGGGTTGTTTTGCGAAATGTGCTTGTATACCTTAAAGCACAACAGAAATGCAAATTATTTTTATAAGGTCATCAGGTCAAAGAGAAATTGGTGTGATGAGAAGAATCTGTGGTTTACTCTGACTACGAGGCCTCAAAGAAATTAAAACCAATCAACAAATGCCTGTATAATAAGAGCCACCAGCTGGCTTTGCTTTAAATTCCTGTAATTATGGACACTGTTATCATCTGAGTAGAAACGTTTACTTCATCTTCCATGGTTGGGAGGGGAGGCCTGTGTTTGGAGAGAAAATGACCTAGTCCAGTAATGATGCTAGGCTTTAAACATCACATAAAAGGAAAAATCACATTTCTAATGAGTCACTTAATGAAGATTGAGTCTCCAAAAAGGGTCAGGTACTTACTAGCTGTGTGACCCTGCGTAGGTCACTAAATTTCTCAGTTTCTTCATCTATAAAAGGGGGCTGATAATAATAACTGCATTACTTACCTCATAAGATCAATGCGAAGATCAATGAGATCGTGTATATGAAGTACATTTTGAACCTTCATGGAATCATAAATTTTCAGTTAGAAAAGACCTCAGAGTTACCTACATAAACTGATATCTGTTAAAGAACGTCGTTTATGGTATACTGAAGGAGTGACCATACTTACCAGCTGTGTGACCTTGGGCAAGTCACTTAACTCTGTTTGCTTCAGTTTCTTCATCTGTAAAATGAGCAGGAGAAGAAAATGGCAAACTAGTCCAACATCTTTACCAAGAAAACCCCAAATGGGGTCACAAAGAGTAGGACAGGACTGAAAAATGACTGAGCAACAAGAAGCCATCTAGCCTTCACATGAAGCCTACTTATAAGGAAAAACCCACTAACCTCCAACATGGCCCATTCTACTTTTGATAGGTTCTGATTCATTGTTAAGAAGATTTTCCTGATATCAAGCCTAAATGTGCCTCTTTGCTACTAATACCCTTAGCTCCTGCCTTTGTCCTAGGGGAACAGCAAATCTCACCTTTCTTCAACTTGATAGTCATTAAATTTCTTGAATACAGATATCCCATCCCACCAAGGCTTCTCTTCTCTAGGATAAATCTCAGTTCCTTCAACACTTGTCACATAACATAGACTGACAGATCCTCGTCGCCCTCCTATGAGGTGTATGGGGTGGTCAGGGAGAACTAACACCTCTGGTGTGAGGGCTTGCTGAGCACTTTCCAGGGCTGCTCAGCCACCTTTGATGTCTACCTGGCAGTCAGCTCTCACCTGCAGCCCCAAGAAGCTATAGCATATGCAGTGGCCATACCCCAGTAAAACTCTCAGCAGAAAGGCTAAACCAGGTAACCAAGGGGTCTCAAACCTGTTGGCAAGTTAGCAGGATATCTACCCCAAACATATGAAGACTTCCCTGGCTAGGCAAAATGTGAACAATTTATTCCAAAGGACCCTGAAGACAGGAGAAGCAGGCACTGTGGGACACTTAGAGCTTGGTTAGACTTTGAAGATACTATCACTAGTCATCTTGACTTTTATCTTGCCACTGGACTTCAATGACCAGAAGAGAAAGTAAGGCTGACAACTTCATACAACTCTGCCTCGCTTAAATCCAATTTAAGCACAAGTCAAAAGGTATCACCTATAACATTTTACCATTCCACAATGTTCATGTATACAACTTGTGCCCAATCTATAGCAGAGCTCTCCATGCTCAGATTGGACTGATCAGCCACCATTGGACACACTATACATTGACCCAGACATATTGATGTCATTTTGGTGCTCTTCAAATATGAAGAACAGGAACCAACCAATGCCTTCCTCTGGATGCTCTCCAGCTTCTCAAGTCTCCTTTTAAATATATAGTGTTCAGAATTCAAATACAACACTGAAGATGTGGTCTGGGAAAGACAGGCGATAGTCAATAAGCATTGATCAAGTACTTCCTAGGTGCCAGGCACTATACTAAGCATGACGTATACAAATGAAATATGAAAAAGAAAAAGAATCCCTGCCCTCAAGGAGTTTATAGTCGAATGGAGAAAGACAACACACAAGAAAGCCAAGGAAAGGGTAGGGAGCATGGTAAGAGCTATGGGATAAACCAAAGTCCAAAATGAGAGTAGCTGGATGGGAAATGAGATGTCCATCCTGTTCCCCTCCTTAAATGGAAGAGTTCATGGCTCTACCCTCCAATCTGAGTGTAGAGATATGAGTAAGAAGACTGATTGGATCTAGGGCAGGGTAGAAGGTTACTTAAAGTGCTATGTCAATGTCAGCTCTTAGATTTAGGACTCAAAAGAAGAATAGAGACCATTTAGTTCAATAAGGACTTTTTAAATATACAAATGGAAACACTGAGGCCCAGAGATATTTTAGTAATTTGCCCAAGGTCAAAGAGGAACCAGGTAGCATAGCAGGGATTTAAAATCAACTCTTTAGACTCCAAATTTGGAACACATTTAGTATACTCTGCTATGTCCCATAACACAAAGGAATTAATAATGACAAAGCTTCTCTTTTAAAATGTTTCTATTTCACATTTATAATCTCAGGGCATTAGGTTCCCAGAATTGACGTGCTATTTATTATGGTAGCCTTAAAAAAAGAAAACAGTAAGAACCCTGCTAATAGCCACCATGAGAAATTATTATTAAGAAAAAATGCTTGAATACATCCACCACAAAGAGCCGGTAGCTAATTTCTACTGTGAGAACAACAACAATAATAATAATAATAAAAGGTAGTTGTTGTCATGGTTTTAACCATCCATAACGTATTTGAAAACTAAGCATGTTCGTTCTCCATCGTCTTTTCTCTTGCTTGTCTAGATGCTTGGTCTCTCCAATGTCACCAGTCTGTTGGTCAGTCAATAACCATTTGTTAAGCGCTTAACGTATGCCAGATACTGTTCACTTCTAGCCTTGTGAGCCCAAACTACTGAAAATAGATGAGTGAGTTCTACCCAGAGCTTAGACTCCTTGAAGGAGTTAAACACTTCCGAATTCCAAAGCATGACAGATGGTAAAAAGAGTCGCGTGTAAATTGTGCATGGCACAGAATATCCTTTGGCTCCCTAATGACTATTAACTGATAATGAAAATGATGACTATTCAGATGGTTCCTTTGTCATCTAAGAATGAGTCAATTAATTAGCCTGTCCCTGGATAATGAGCAAAATTATACAGACCTACCTTTTTGACTTTAATAAAGGACTACTTCATTGCCTTTTTATGATGAGAAATTCATGATAATTACTCAAAGCCTTACCCTACTGCTATGACCATATTATTTCCCCCATTTTACAGGTAATAAAACCACAGTTCAATAGGGAGTAAACAGTTTCTGTAAGTCACTTGAATGTCAGTGGCAGAAGTAAGACTAGATCTCAGAGGACCTTGATTTTTGTTCATGGTATGATCTGAGGGCCTGGGGACCAACAAAACCAACCATTAAGAATTTATTTCTTTGGATTTCACTGGATTTCCTTCCAAATCTTTTTCTAAATTGTATACTCCTAGGAAATGCATTACAGTAAATCACTACTAATATCTCAGTATTTATAGATGTATATTATTTTGTCAGGTCAGGACAGGTTCTGGATGATTGAATGAGAGGAGGTAGTCACTGCAGATAGAGAAAGAGATCAAGAAAGAGACAAGAGGAAGTCTTTATTGCCAGTCATCTTGACCTTTGTCTTACCACTGAACCTCAATGATGCTGGGGAAGGAAGGGAGGTTGATAACTGAAAACTCTGCCTCACTTAGATCCAATTCATGTGCAAGTCAAGACATCATCCTCATGATGTCATCGATCCTCTTCAAAAATGGAGGAACAACAACAAGAAGGATGATTTGAACTTCATTGTCCTTTGTAAAGATTCTGTTTAAGGCTAAACTGTTTCTGACCCCTAGAATGAAGGAACAGGAAGAAACACGATCGTACATCTTGATAACCATTCTCATTTGACATAACTAAACATCCACAAACTAGCAAAACACTCCACATGGGAAATTGGTGTGAATACCCCAGATGCTAGGTTTGTTGTTAAAGAAGAACGGAAATTAAAGAGATCTGTGAATGAAGTTCCCCCCACCACCACCACCAAGGAAATCACATAGAGGTCTGGAAGTAGCCTTCACTGAATCTCGAGGCAGTTCTGTTGGAGGACCAAGATCCAAAGCAAGATTCGAGTACAAGCAGTAGAATTTCCCTCCCTTGTATTTGTATTATGGATCTATGACCTCTTGTTTTCCACAACAAAAAGACACTGTTGAATACATTCTCCTCCAGGAAGCTTTTTCCTCTCTGAGTTTTCAGAATTGCTTTCTCTCTGTCCTCCTCTTTCCTTTCTAACATTCCTTCTCACTCTCTTTTGCTGGATCATCACTAACTGGATTTGAACCTCTTCTCTTCACTCTTGCTCTCCCATTTGGTACTTTCATCAGTTCCCAAGGGTTCTATTACAACCCTTTACAAATGATTGCCATATTTATTTACCCAGCCTTACTATTTCTCCTAAGCCATTGTCGCACATCACCAATTGCTTATTGGACATTTCATAATCTATGCTCCAGAGACTCAGCATGCTCAAAAGGAACTCATTATCTTTTCCCCAAAACCCACACTTCTAAATTTCTGTATTACTATAAAGGCCATCATCACCCTCCCAGTCAGTCACTCAATATCACAGTTTGGGTGTCATTCTTGAATTCTTACTCCCATTAATTCTATTGAGAGAAATTAGTACTTTCGTATTAATAACCAATTATTAACTTAGGATTTTTTCCCCTTTTTACTTCCTCTTTCAAAGAGCAGTAACTGTAGGTCAGTCTCTGAAGAACACAGCTGATGATGAGTTTGGCCTAATCATCCAGGAACATGCTCCTCTATCTTGGTGGGACTTCACCCAACTAGGAGAGTTTACTTCTGATTAAAGTATAAAAAAAAAATCTATTATAGGTGAATTTCAGCCCTAAAGCATTTTGCTCATGCCCTTGAAATACCCCTATCCCTCAACTTGAATGGCCTGGGTGGAAATGGATTCTTTTGTCCAGAGTGCTGAAGGCAGCTGAGTCTTGTGATCAAGCCACCTTCTCTGCAGGAGGAGCTGAAGGCTTTCAGTCCACCTCCTCATTTGAAAGTCCACCCCCTCATTGATTTTTCATCAATCAGGGTTGATTTCTGCCTATCAGGGGTACCCCTTTTCCAAAGTTATTTAAGTATTTGATGTTCGTTGTGGTTTTTGTCTTTGGTCACCAAGAGAGATGACTGACCATCAATTAATTGATTTTTGCTACCCTAATTGATAAATTGATTTAATTATCCAGAAACTCTGTCTCTTGGACTTTTCATTCATCTCACTACAAATCCAGTAAGTTGCCAAATCTCCCTGTTTCTACATCCATAGTATCTCTTGCTTTTGTCATTCAGTCCGTCAGCTAATCAATGTTTCTTAAGAATGTTCCTATCCACTCACAGAGTCATCACTCTAGTTGAAGCCTTTATCATTGTGGCAATAGCTTTTTAACTGGTTCCCCTGACTCAAGATTCTCCTCGTTTTAATTAGTTCTCCACAAAACTGCCAAAGAGATTCTTCTAAACCTTTTATGTCTGATTATGTCACTACCACCAATTTCCATTCAGTAAATTGCAATGACTCCCTATTACTCCTAGGATCAAATTAAAAATCTTGTTTAACATTTACAGCTCCTTAGAACCTAATTTTGTCTTATCTTTTTGGTCTTTTAATACATTAGTCACCTCAACACATCCTGACATACTTGCTGTTCCTCATGCTTAATGCTCCATGTCCCATCTCCATACCTTTGGACTGGCTATATCATGAATGCTGTCATTCCTAACCTTGACCTCTTAGAATCTATGTTTTCCTTGAAGTTCAAGGACCCTCTCCTATAGGAGCCCCCCTCCCCTCCCACCTGCTAAAAACTTCCTCTTAAAGATTATCTTCCATTTACTCTGTTCATATCTTGAACATCCCAATTATATATATGTCCTCTCCATTATAATGCCAGCTCCTTAAACTCTACATAAAAGAAATTACAATCCCCTCCTGTTCTATAATGTATATGGAAGTGCTCATTCTGTGTTTAAGTTCAGAATAAAAATAAAATAAAAAGAATGTAAGCTCTTTAAGGACAGGGGCTGTTTTTGCTTTGTCTTTATGTTCCTAGTACTGGTAGGAAGAGTCACTTAATACTTGGTGATTGATTGAGTGGAAGGACAGTATCATTTTTGTCTTTTGCCCCAGAACCTAGCACAGTGCCTGGCACCCAGAAGTCACTTAATACCTTACCTTAGTAGTGTACTTTCCAAGGATAAATGCATTGGTAATGAGGTTGATGCAGGCATTGCCAGAGCTAGCTCAGTGTTTGGGAGGCTCCTAATTGAAGGTCTACAGAGCCGTTTTGCTGACCTCATTGTTGTATGCCTGTGAAACCTGGACAGTCTGCCAGCGCCATGCCAGGAAACTGAATTGCTTCCATTTTAATTGTTTTAGGAAGATTCTGAAGATCACCTGGCAGGGTAAGGTACCAGACACTGAGGTCCTTACTTCAACTAAACTGCCAAACATTCACACTCTACTTCAGAGAGCTTGACTCTGATGGGCTGGCCACGCACGTTGTTTGAATGCAAAACACGCACTTGTCAAAAAGACTATTTTATGGAGCACTTACACAGGGAAAGCGTTCATGTGGTAGTCAAAAGAAGCAACAGGACACTCCCAAGGTCTCTCTCAAGAATTTTGGAATTGATTGTGTGTCATGGGAGGCACTGGCACAGGACCGCCCAGCATGGTATACCCACATCAGAGAAGGTGCTGTGCTGTATGAGCAAAGCAGAATTGAAACAGCTCAAAGGAAACCTAGGATGTACAAATTTGGAAAATCCACCCCAAATACTCACACAGACTATTTGTGCCCCACCTGTGCTAGGGCATTCGAAGCTCATATTGCTCTAATTAGTCACAGGTGGACACACTGAAACTTGACTTTAGCATAGTTGTTGAGGTTTGGTGTTTAGAGATGCTCGAGACCCCAAAATGCCGACATGCTGGGTCCTGCAAAATGAATTCAACTCAAGCCTTATCTTAGCCAAAGTTTATTAAAGATTTGCCTTAATGGACAGGCTCTTAAGGAGCCTAAGTATTTGTGATGCTTGTATTGGACAAGCAGGCCAGAACATCTGACCCAGGCTGAGTCTGAGCTCCACTGAATGTGAGTCCCTTCATGGAGGCAAGATGGATCTTATATACAGAAAGACTGTGGGAGGGATCTAGGGGTGGTCTAGAGGAGAAGTTTGGGGAAGGTCTTGAGGAGGAGTCTAAGGAGGATCTTGATGGAACTGACTCCAGGAATGGGATTAAGGGTGAGAATCGGTTGAAGGCTACCTGGAGATGACAGACAATGGAGAGCTAACCTAGGTTAAGGGTAACAGATTTAGGTACAGATATTTTGATAGGATCAAGGGTGGGAAGTAGCTGGACAATGGAGGGCTAGGCTAGGTTAAGAGTAACAGAGAATAGGGCCTAGTGATAATGGAAGGCTTTTGGTCTCTGGGGAATGCCAGATCAAATGGGAAGATTCAAGGGGGCTCCCAAAGTCTATACCCCATCATGGTGATGTCATTTTGGTCCTCTTCGAGAGTGAAGGACAACAACCAACCAACCAAACATGTTATTCATTGATAAATGAGATGTAATCTATAAGATTCCAAAAGCAGCCTTTTGGTTAGGTGTACCAGGGCAGAAAAATGCTGGGAAAAGAGAAGGTCTGACTATGTGATAAGTTTGTATTAGGGACTTGGGGGAGGGTGGAGAGTATTTGGGAACCTGGGAACAAATATGTCTGTTTCTGCTTCCTTTCTTTCCAAGTAGTTCAGCCCTGCCAATCACCACCTGACAACTGTGCTCTTCTCTCTGAGCAAGCCCTGCTTCTCTTGTATTCACCACAAAGGATCTGTTTACCATAATAATCTTATCATTCCCTGAGATCTTAGTTAAACCTTCAATACTTTTATTCATGAAATGATTGAAATGCTACAGGGACTTTGGCTGACAGTTTTGTCTGTTGCTTGTTCTAATGGCTTTTTCTCAGTCTGGTAAGAACCTTCATTTTTGCTCTGGCAGGATATTGTCTTTCTTGCTGGCTGCCAATCCAAAGAAATTAAATAGAATCATGGGTCTTCATTTTTTTTCCCCAGAGTCTCTCATTGAATGAAGCCAAGTAGTTAAGAAAGAGCAAACAGAAATGATATGGGTGAAAAGGTACAGAAAGGAGCCAAAAAAACTGTAGCTTTATAGATCCAAAAAATTATTAACTGTGTCTAAGTTGAATTTATAACAGAAATACAGAATGTTCCAACATTAGAAAAACAATTAGCTTGATTAGTTATATTGTTCTGAAAAACCACATGTTTATACCTTAGATGCAAAGAAGGAAAAAATTACCTTAGACAAAAAATAACATTCATTTGTACTAAAAAATCCGAAAAAGCATAGGCATAAAGAAGTCATTTTTTGAATATGAAAAAAACTATACCTAAAACAAAAAGCTAGCATTATTTGCAATGGAGACACAAAAAAGGACAGGTATTTATTAAGAAAGCCCCACCCCCTCCATTATTATGAGACAGTTCATTACATACAGATTACAACAATAAAATCTTAAAGGCATAAGCAATAACCAAAAAAGGAGATAAAATTACCCTATCTGAAGACAATATAGTAGTTCACATAATCAGTAAAGAAACTGAGGCAAGAGTAAATCCAAATCAATCCATGATTCATCCAGTCACCTTGATTCACAACTTAAATATTTTCTTCAGATCCTCACTATCTCTCTTTACCTCCACCTTTTCCAATCTGTTGCAAAGTCCTATTGATTCTACCTTCAAAATATCTCTCAAATACATCTCCTTCTGTCCTGTGACCCTGCCACCACCCTGATGCAGGTCCTTATCACCTTACATTTGTGAATTTGTACTATTGCAATAGCGTTCTGGTTGATTTCTCTGCCTAAAGTCTCTCCCCGTTTCACTCTCTCCTCCACTTAGTTCTCAAAGTAATCTTCCTGAAGAGTACGTTTAACTCTCTGTCTCTGTCTCTGTCTCTGTCTGTCTGTCTGTCTGTCTGTCTGTCTCTCTCTCTCTCTCACACACACACACACACACACACACACACACACACACACACACACGAAGATACACACTCAATAAACTGCAGTGGCTCCCCATTAATTTTAGGATCAAATTTTAAAACCTCTGTTTGGCTTTTGAAGCCCTTCATAACCTGACCTTTTTCTATGTTTAGTACAACAAATCTTATGTATATCTTGGTTGTACATTGTTGTTTTCATGATATCTCTGGCATTAGAATGTGAGTTCTTTGAGGGCAAAGACTATCTTTTCCCCTTCCTTTGTAGTAAGTGCCTAGTGAAGAGGTTTACCCAAAGAGGGTTAGGGTTGTCTGAGACCCCAAACTACCAACACGCCGGGTCCTGCCGAAAGAATTCAACTCAAGTCTTCTCAGCCAAAGAAAAGTAAAGTTTATTAAAAGTTCGTCTGTACTGGACACAAAGCAAGTCTGTGCTAAAAAACTCTATGGCACTCTCACAGAGCAAGCCTGTGCTAGGGCCTTCTGTGGAGCTCTCATACCACATGGAAGGGTGATGGGATTCTTATATACAGAAGAATCTAGGGGTGGTCTAGAGGAGGAATTTGGGGAGGGTCTTCAGGAGGAGTCAATGAGGTTAGACTCCAGTAATGAGTTTGGGGAGGGTCTTCAGGAGGAGTTAATGAGGTCAATGCAAGAGTGGATTGATATTTTTGGAAGGCTCAAGGGTGGGAAGCAGATGCACAATGGAGGGCCAGGCTAGTAACAGAGGTTTGGGCCCAGCCACAATGAAATACTTGTGGCCTCTGCAAATGCCTCATCAAGTGGGAAGATTCAATCACCCTTCAAGGGGTTTCCCAGAGCCTGTACCTTAAAGATTCAAGGAGAACTCAAGGGGGGTCCCAGAGCCTACACCTCATCACCTAGTGCATAATAAGTGCTTAATAAATGCTTGTTGAAAGACTGACTGACCCAGATATCCCACCATTAGGCACACACCCCAAGGAAGCCAACAAAAGATCCCATGGGTACTAAAATATTCATAGGGGCAGCTAGGTGGCACTGTGAATAGAGCACCAGCCCTGGAGTCAGGAAGACCTGAGTTCAAATTCGAGCTCAGACACTTAACACTTACTAGTGATGAGACCTTGGGCAAGTCACTTAACCTCAATTGCCCTGCCTTCTCCCCTCCAAAAAAAAATAGCAAAATAAAATAAAATAAAATAAAATATTCATAGTAGCACCTTTGTTGGGAGCAAAAAACTAGAAACAAAATCAGTTCCCATCAGTTGGGCAAACACTAAAGAAAATGTAGTGCATGAATGTAATGGAATATTTACTGAGTGGTAAGAAATGACAAGTTTGAAGAATTCAGAGGAATATGAAAAGTTTTATTAACTAATACAGAGTGAATTAAGCAGAATTAAGAAAACAATATACACAGTGATTACAGCAACAAAAATTAAAAGAACAATAAGATGAAGGCAAAACTGTTTGATCATAATGAACAATCTTCTTCCTAGAAAAGAGATGAAAAAAATGTATCTCCTTCAGTTAGAGATGTGAGGGACTATGGCTTTTGAATAATGCATGTATTGTCAGATATAGTCATTATATCTTTTAGTCTTGCTTAACTGTTTTTTCTTTGTTACAAGGGAAAATGGTGTGGAGTTGGATAGGTAGAGGAGAAGAAGGAATGTTTCTGAAAATGAAAGTGATGTAAAAACAAAAAATATCAATACCACTTTTTGTTTTAAATTCAGGAAGACTTTTTTAGAAACTACGAAACAAGATTATAGGAGTAAGCTACGCTTCCCTTAGCATGAAGCAGTTCATTTCTTGTCAAAACATTTGTTTGTTTTCCTATAGGCACAACCTAAAAGTAAAGATAGACCTTTGGGGCATATAGGAAGGAGATTTATGTAAGGGCTATGCCTGAGGAACTTATTTGGGTCTTTATCTTCTCTTTCTGAATCTTTGCAAGGCTGCCAAGTGTTTCACACAAAACGTCTGGCTCCTGATAGTGAATATCTTCTGAACAGAGCAGCATTGATTTTTTTTTCCCCTCTTTTAACATTGTTGGTCTCAGGAATGCTAGGAAGGAAAATGTTATGGCCAGATGAACACAGCCAATAGGCATTAAAATAGAATTTCTTGTTCTAAAATGGAAATAGTGGGACTGAGGACAGCAGGGGACTCAAATCCCTTAATATGTCTTAGACAAGACTAGCTAGGATGGTGGGATTATGCCTATCCTAAGATGTCTTTCACACTAAAAAATTGCACTCATCCTTTAGAAAGAAAAACTCAGCACCAAGTACAATTGCTTTATGGAAATATTTGCACTTATCACAATCTAAGCAAATTCAGTTAAATCTAATAAGTTTTCTAAGTTCAATTTTATTTTATTTTCAGCTCAGAATTCAATCCAACAAATATTTATCAAGTTCCTATGACATGCAAGTTCCTAGGAATATAAAGATAAAAGAAAACAAAGTGTTTATGATCCATTAGGAGAATACATATACACAGATGCAGAAACATGATAATTTGAGAAGACAAGGAGAACTAAGAACCTGGGGTTTTCATGGAAGGCTTTGTGATAGGGGAGGAATTTGTTTAATGTAGGTTAGCATGGTTTTCATTTAAGGGAGCTGCTGGAGTCAACACTCTTATACTTCTGGCTCACTTTTAGGACAAAATTAAGAATCTATAATTCATTTGAACATTCACAAAAGGAAGTTTTCTCTAGCCTAACATAGTAAGGACATGCAAAAAGGATACAGTATGTTTTAGCTTCTCTGGACACAGTCCCCTTTGCCTCCATATAGAAACAGGTCTGGTCAGTAGTTCATTAGGAGTAACCCAAACTGCACCTCTCTGCGACTGTTTTTTTAAGCTCTTAGATGACCAGGAAGCTGAGTGAGGGAAGTCAGAGTCAATCAGATCCCAGGGACAGCTTTGTGTTCTTTTAGATACAGAAGGTGGGTGTAATTGTTTGCTCATGTAGATTATATGTCCACGTGTGTCTGTCTGGATGTGGCTGGCAAGAAGGAAGAACAGACAAACACCTCTAGCACCTCTTCCTCCCTGCCCTTCTCCAAGGAAAATTTTGACTCTTACCATGAGGGAAAGCAATAGTTTGGGACCAGAGGACCACTCTGCTCCCCTTAGAAAGAGGGGAGTACAAGGCAAGACAAGAAACATATGTGTGTATGTATACGTATGTATGTAGACATTCATATGTGCTTATATATACCCACATGTGTGCATGTATTATATATGAATAGATACGTGTATTGCTTATATATACACACATGTGTGCATGTATTGTATATGTGTATACACACACGTATGCTTATATATGCATGTGTGTGTGTGTGTGTGTGTGTGTGTGTGTGTAAAATCTGTTTCCTTAAATATTATTATTCTGGGGAAATAACTTTCAGGCTCAAGCTAAACTCCAGATTGCTGCTCCTTAAATGAGAAAGAAGGGTTTCAAGTTCTCTATCCAAAGCTTGACTCCCTTCCCACCTTGAAAATGTTTGTTGTTGTTTGTCCTTGGCTCTTAAAGAGGACCATGGCATCAGGGAGGTGATGCCATGACATGCAAGTGAATTGGGTTTAAGTGAGGGAGGGCTGTGCACCAGCCTCACTTTCTTTAGGTCCAGTGGTCAGATATAGATCAAAACAACTGGAGATGGCCCAGGATGGAGTGATAGATCCTGGTCTTTTCAAGCTAAGGTCTTTAACAGGTCTCAGGTTGACTGAGGCAACACCCATTCAGTGATTAAGGTTTTAATAAGTAATCCTTCCATAATGATGACACATAGCAAATAGCTAATAAGCTCATTTATTCAGATGGAAAAGAGAAATCCCAGAAAGTATACATAGGAGAATATATATATATATATATATATATATATATATATATATATATAATGAATAAGTGAGATAATTGCTCATTGGGAACAAGATAATTCAGTTGAACTTAGAGAATCTCAGATCTCACAAAGCAGAAATTTCCTAAAGTCACAAGTATAATAAGCTAGGAACAGGGACATGATTAAAATTCTACCAGTTAGCTTCTTCCCAAAATCTTTCTCCCTTCGAAGACATGAAGGATTAGAATCTCACATTTTCTCTACAGTGTCTGGAAACTAGAAGACCCCAAAGATCTCTTCTCTCCTACATTGACTCTGCCCTTTAAAGCAAGCATGGAGGAGCAAGTAATTGATCATCAGTAAAATGAGAGTCCCATATTTTGAGCACAAGTTATATTTGTAAAGCCTTGCCTTCTTGTGAGTGGGAGGAAAGAATCTGAGTCAGGGAGATGCTGGTTCTGTCACAGAGGTCACTCTTGGAATTTTGTTGGGTTATCATAGGAGCATGACCTAGTTCTTAAACCACTGGCATGACTTCCTTGTTGTCTGAGGGATAAGAACCTTGTCTTTTTTTTCTTTGCTTTTTTTTTAGAGGGGGGGAGGCAAGGCATTTGGGATTAAGTGACTCACCCAAGGTCACATGGCTAGAGTGTGTGTGTGTGTGTGTGTGTGTGTGTGTGTGTGTGTGTGTGTGTGTGTGAGAGAGAGAGAGAGAGAGAGAGAGAGAGAGAGAGAGAGAAGTGTCCAAGGCCAGATTTCAACTCAGGTCCTCCTGACTCCAGGGCCACTGCTCTATTCATTGTGCTACCTAGCCGCCCCAAGAACCCAGTCTTTAAAGGGAATCTGACATCTGAGGAACTTAATAGAAATCTAACTGCTTTGCTAAAGTCCTTCTGGCCTATGGTCAACCCTTTGCCAAATGAGGAAGGGAAAGATAGCTATGTACATCTGAATTATTAAATTTTATATATATGCACATATACATATGCATATATATATGTATTTTAAATAGTTTTCCTAGTGGAATAAACTTCACTGTTAAGTATGTTATGGTCCATGAATCTCTCATTACATTCCCATCTAGCAAACCTGAATCTCTGAGGCAGCCCCAACTCAGACCTGGACCAGACTAACCTTCATGGAGATGGTGCTTTCAAAGAAGAAAAACTATTTTACAAGGTACAGATGGGGAGAGAAGGCATTCCCATCACAGGGTGGAAGCTAGGCAAAGACTGGGAGTCAGAATATGGAATGCTGTCACTGCAAGAACAAGATAAAATCCAAAGACATACCTTGAAGCCAAATTGTGAAGGCCAAAACAGAGGCATCTGTATTCTATCCTAGAGATGTCAGAGGAGTGAACTAGCCTTTAGGAATATCAGTTTGGTAGCTGGCTGGAGAATGGATTAGAACAGGGAAAAACTGGAGTCCAGAAGACCAATTAGGAGGCTGTTACAGCACTCGTCAGTCAGTAAACATGTATTAAGCGCCTACTGTGTGTCAGGCAGGGTACTAAGTGCTGGGGATACATAGAAAGATAAAAGACAGACTCTGCTCTTGAGGAGTTCACAGTCTAATGCAAATAATTACATACAAAGAAACTGTACTCATCTAATAAATTAATACCCATGCTGCGGTAGCAGAGGTTGCTGATGAGTTAATACATCACTTATTCCTGCCTGGTTAAAAAAAAAAAGTTTATATTTACACATGGGCTTTCCAGGGACACTTACCCAAAAGAATCATTCTGTTGATAGGAATTACTGTCACCCTGACAAGCTCTTCGTGGAATTGGGTAAAGGGACTTTGGATAGCTCCCAAATAACATTGTCTTGCAGAGCAGGGTACAGTATGTGTTCCTCCTAAGGGTCCGCCTTAGATCAGTAAGTGGTAGCGTTTCTAAGGAAGCAGTCCTTTTTACTATTGCATATGCTCTAATAATCAGTAACAATAAAATAGTCACATATTAACAAAAACACATTACCTGAAAGCTAAAAGACTATGAACCGGTTGCATGTTTACCATAGCTATGACTAGATAACTGCATCTTAAAGGAGAACTTTTCTCAAAGGAGCCATCTGCCTCCAGGCTTTAAGAGATCCATGACCTCATCAATAGGAATGTTTTCTCCATTCTTGTATATCCCAAACCTTCCACACAAAGATGTGCTAGTGAGTGTTTAACAACCAGCCCTCTGGAGTAAGGCATATGATATGCTTTTGAGTATAATTTACATTATTAAAATTTAATAATCTACATCATTATCAGGTTCTTCATCATTTTCTTAAGTCTAGACAATCAACAAAACAATAAACCAAGCCCTGGTTGTAGACTACAATTTTCAAGGTGTAATTGAAAATTTAACAATTGGCTCTCATGAGGGAGTTCCAACTGGTTCCAGCACACCACTGCATCCATGCCTTCTTGTCATGTGCTCTATATCTTTCCATCAATCATCCATGGAAGATCTACCCAATACAATGGAGAACTTCCTCTAGTTTTTTCTAGCATTTCAAGGACGGAAGGGAAAGGAAAGAAAAGCAATGAGCAGTTATATAACATTCATTATGTGTCAGACATTGTGCAAAGCATTTTCACAAACATTATCTCACTTGATCTTCACAACAATCCTGGGATGAAGTGCTATTATAATCCCTATTTGACAGTTGAAGAAACTGAAGCAAACAGAGATTAGTGACTTGCAGACTCACACAGCTAATATGTATTCAAGGCTGAATTTTAACTCATCTTCTTGACTTCAGGCCCATCTCTCTATCACTGCTTCACCAACTGTCTCTTGAGTACCAGTGATACCCCTTAGCTATCCATCCATTTGTTATCTCTCAGTAATATGATCAGCCTATCAACTCATTGTCTGATGTTTTCTTTGATGACAAGTCATACCATTTCTTGCACACCAAGTCATAGTTGATGACACGTTCCACCATTCCATTGGTTATTGGGTCATATATAGTTTTTAGCTATAAGCAAGGCCCATCGATTTTTTTAAAACTCTCATCTCTTCCATAAACTAAACAATAAATATCAAGTAATTAATAGTAAGTATGTGTTAAGTGCATTTGCTTAGTACTATGCAAAGGGTCCTAGAGCTAAAAAGTACAAGGCTACATAGATGTAGGAAGGTGGGAGAGATGTGGGATTTCATTGTTTTAGGGATTTTCTGGATGAGGCCTCTCCCTTTACCTATAAAGGCTTGCATGTTCTCTATAATTTACAAAAGAAAGTACAATGGAGGCCAGGCCTCAAGGAGATAACTCTGTGGTTATTTCAATTTAAGAGGTGCAATTGACTTTAGGACATAAAGGAGAAAAGAGAAGTCCAAGAAAATCAAATGCTGATCTGGCAACAGAGTTCAGGTTTTGTAAATTTTACTCTGCTTAACAGAATTCAAACACATTGAGGCCAGACTATTATCTAGGAGTAGCTGAATAAGCAGATGAACGTTAGTTGAAGATATGTGCAAAGCACTACGTAAAGGAATTGGAAATTAAAGGTCTGCCCATCAGTTGGGGAATGGCTGAACAAGTTGTGGTAGATGATTGCGATGGAATACTACTGAACTATAAGAAATGATGGGCAGGATGTTCTCAGAAAAAAAATGGAAAGACTTATACGAACTGAGGCAAAGTGAAATAAGTAGAACCAGAACACTGTACACAGTAACAGAAAAATTATTTGATGATCAACTGTGATAGACTCCAGCAACATAATGATCCAAGAAAACTCTGAAGGAATTGTGATGAAAAATTCTATCCATTCCCACAGAAGAACTGATGAAGTCTGAATACAAATCAAAGCATACTTTTTTTTAACTTCGTTTTTCTTGGGAGGGTTTTTGGCCTATGTTTTCTTTTACAATGTGACTAACGTAGAAATATGTTTAGCGTAACTACAAATGTATAACATATTAAATTGCTTGCCTTCTCAATGAAAGAGGGGGTGGGGAGGGAGAGAGAGAATTTGGAACTTGAAAAAAATTTTAATTTTTTTTTTAAGTACTATGCTAAGTATCAGGGAAACCAATGAAAATGCAGAAATGATCCCTGTTCTCAAGGAGTTCTATTTATTTTATTTATTCTATTTACTAGAAGAGGCAAAACATATAGAAGGATGGGAAGGTCCCACAGACTTTAGGGTGTTACAGCAAAGCAGAAGGTAATGCATCTCCTCTAGGGTCATTTCCACTGATAAAATGTTTGGGGATTTTTCCCCCCTGATTTCAACAGTACCAAGGACTTTGATCGGTCAGTCAATAAACATTTATTAACTGCCTGGCACCGTATGTGTCAGGCACCGTACTAAGAACTGGGGACACTAATATGAACAAGGACAATTCCTTGCCTTGAGAAGCTTACAATTTAATTGAGGAAGACAATGCAAAAGAAAAAAATCTGAAAAATGAAGGGAGACAGAGAGAAGATACGTGAGCCAAGGCCCAGGGTGAGCTGGGAGGCCACGAAGAGATGGATGGCCTGGGAGCCCCACTTTCAATAAAGGCTGTGGGAGGAGTTCTTTGCTCTGCCCTCCAGCCCTCCAATCAGAGGGGCAGAAGGTACCGAGGGTACTGAGGAGGTGTCAGCATCAAACCCAATGCATTCTCATAGGATGATGAGGTTTCCTGGGTCCGTAGTGGGGACCAGTCCAAGAAATGCAAATTGGTGGTGAAGAGCTTGGCAAGCCTGTAGCCCTCTTTACATGGAGAGTGTCAAGAACTTTGTGTCTAAGGTCAGCGAGTTGTAGTGCTGAGGAGTTAGGAGCTGTAGCATTTATAAAAGGATTCGCCAGACTGTATATCAATAGGGGTCACTTCTCGTAATCATGATCATGGGAGCTGGACTGGAAATAAGACCAGTGGTCTGAGAGGCACCGCCACTCCTGGGGATCCTGGGCTTGTTTGTGCATCAGTGGTGATCAGGGATTGGCATGGGTGGTGGTAAGAAAAGTGGATTCCTTCCACTCAGAAACTGCTCCTATCAATGATGTCCACAGGGGCCAGGCTGGAAGCAAGGTTGGTCATCTGGGGGTGCATTGCTCTTGCTAGGATTCTTGTGTTCAGAGTCCTGTGCCAGATGAACTCATCTGGCATTTGTCATCTCCTGTCTCTCCCTCAGAGAGACTTACTGGGGAGCATGGGGGAGAGAAGGAGGGAAGGAGAGAAGAGAAAGAAAGAGAGAGATGATTGCAAATCTGGCCTCAGATATTTACTAACTGTGTGACTGTGAGCAAGACCTCAGTTTCCCCATCTTTAAAATGGGACTAATTATAGTTCCAGGGTTGTTGTGAGGATCAAATGAGATAATAGTTGCAAAGTGCTTAACAAGGTATCCTGCACATAGGAAGCAATATGTGTGTTGTGCATATATATGTG
>CM053588.1:271056614-271095144 GCA_028646515.1 Pseudochirops corinnae
GCTGCTCTCCACATTTAATTTCTTATGCTGACCTACAATATATGGAAACCACAATGGGGTAAATCATGATGTGAAAGGGATAACTGTAGATGCAGGAAAAAAAACAACCAAAGAACAAGATGGCCTTTGACAAGGCCTTCACTAGGATGTTAGTTTAGGACTAGCATCATTCAAAGAAGCATTGTGCCTGTCACAGTAGGCAGTTAAGAAATGCCATTGATTGACTAACACATGACAGTATTACTACACCTAGACTCTGCCACAAGCTAGCTATGTGACCTTGGAAAAAGAATTCTCATTGTGTGTTTGTTGGTGGTGGTGGGGATGGAAAATTGCATCCTCTTTCAGATTTGGTGTTGATGTGTCTTCTTTGATTAAACACCATGTTTTCCTCTTTTTCATTATTTCAACATGTTAACATTGGTTTTCCTAAGGTGTTGAGAGATGTGAAAATTCAATTTTTCACTAAATATGGGCTTATTAAAAGGAATATTTACTTTAATGTTTCAATGATCAGTGATTTCTTGATGAGAGTGTTCCTTTTACTGAATCGGATCAACAAACCCTCACAGGGTGAAATAAAATAATGTCTGAAAGGTGTTCTTCAAATATGACAGTGTTGAGTGTCAGCTGCTATCGTAGGGAGACGGCTAAGACAAAGTTATAGTGTTGGATAAGAGTCAGTGAATCAGTTCTAACATCAGGAAGACTTGAATTTGAATCCTCCTTCTAATTCTTTCTAGGTGTGTGACCATGGACACATGGACCATGTGACAAGTCATAAGGAAAGATTTAGAACTGGAAAGGACCTTAGAAGTCCATTAAGAGTTCTGTTAGGGAGCAGATTATTTTTACTTTTCTTTGTATTCTCAGCACTCAGCAGGGTTCCTGGCACACAATAAGTGCTTAATAAATGCTCTTTGACTGCTTTACTATCAGGTCCAACTCCCTTATTTTAAAGATGAGGAAACTGAGGCTCTGAGAGGTTATGTGACTTACACAAAAGGTCACCCAACTAGGATATGTTTAAAGCAAGATATGAACTCATATTTTCCTGACTTCAAGAAGAGCATTCTATATGGTATCCCCTAGTCACTTCACCTCCCTAGACCTCAATTTCCTCATCTGCAAAATGAGAATAATAATATCTGTAGAATGTACCTCACCAAATCAATAAGGTTCAAATAGAAGAAAGCTTTTTGGGAAATGTAAGGCCTATACAAATCTCAGCTATCATAATGATTACAATATACTAGCTAGTTTTCAATATTTCTTGTGGCCAAAAAAAAATTGTCAACCTGTAATGGCAAGCAAAGAAGTGCTTAGCACCTTGTTTCAGTTCAAGTTTCTTTTTTTTTTTTTTGGGGGGGGGCGGTTTCCAATTGAGGAATTTATTTAAACAGATCAAATAGAACAGGTGCCTCCTTGTCTCTAAACTCAGAAGAAGATGTTGGGCCTCTTGGTAGTAAAGTGTGGCTTGTGCAGGCAACACAGAACTCTGTGGGGCAGAGGGAACTTGATTTTGGAGTTGTGAAACTGCTTCACTGTGGGCCAGCGGCATTTGCTGGCAGGAATTTCTTCCACTTTCATGATCTGAATGGAGTGGTCCCGGGCACAGTGATGGGCTCCCATATCTCAGTAGCACTGAGTGATGGCACCAGCAGAGGTCAGGGCCCTGTACTCCCTGTACATGTTGTGGGTCTCACTCCTGGAATCATAGTGCAGCCAGATGCCAAAGTTTTTCACTTTGAGAGGGGACTTTTCAAAGACCTGTCCACAGTATACGATTTTTCCAGAAGATTTTGTCATCTTTTTCAGCTGGGAAATGAAGTACCAGAATCGGAATTTTGCTATGACATGATTAGGAGCAAAGATCTGCATATCATAAAGAAGTGACACCGGGCTCTTGGGAGTGGGCAGGCAGCACCCAACTACTTTATACTCTCTCAGAGTCCCTGAGGCCTTCATGGTGCTGCTACGTCACACCCCGCCAATCCGCAAAAGGCAGTTCAAGTTTCTTTTAAGCTTTGCCCATGAGTATATCAAGTCTTTGTTAAGAAACAGGACTTGTGAAACCCACAGTGGGAGGAACGTGCTGATGCAACAGGAAGGGGTGGAACAATGAGGAGCTAATGACCATATACAAGGAGAAGCCCAAACTAGGAAAGAGCAGAAGTGGGAAGAGAACAATTGTGGTGGCAGAGTGGAAAAGGAGAAAACTTATGGTATCCCAGCACTTTGTTCTGTCTGTGATGATTTGTGTTTGTAGTTATACTTTGTACAGAAGCCTTGGAATGTTACTGGAAGACCGCAAAGAGGATTTTCTTGTTGTCTGTTATAGAAGTCCTGGAGGAGAGTTTCAGAGGTCCTGGGACTTTGCTGATGATTTATGTTGACCTCTTGGACCTTGTTGGTCAGTTTGTGTTGATTTCTCAGACAGAGAGTGAATTGGTAATGGTGCCAGCAATGTGGATGAATGTTGTTGTGGCTCTATTAAGCTTTGTCTTCCCAGAAACTGAAACTGTGAAGGACTTGAGGTGGATTGGACACTGTGAGCTTCAATATGGAACTGGATGAGGAACTAGACAGGAAGCTGGATGAGGAGCTGGACAGCGAGCTGAGAACTGTCTACCTTTGAATCCAAGTGACAGTGGGCTAGATTCAGGCAGGAGCTGGGACCATGGAAGAGGAACCATGGAATCTGACAGCCAGCTTCGAGACAAGATGAAAAGACCTCTCCTTGGGTACTTAATGCTGACTGGGAAGATTATGATTTACTGTGGCCTAAGGGCGGGCAAACTTTGCACTTTGTACTTTGTACCTCTTAAGGATCATCGAATTAAGAATGATTGGAAACTAATCTCTAATAAAGAAGAAGACTTTCTGACTGAGAGATTAAGACAATGTGATCTAGAGGTGGAGAACTTTGACCTTTGTACTTTATGTCCCTTAAGGAGGCTTGCTCTTTAAGAATGATTGAGTTAAGGACTTACTGAATGATACCTTTTGTTTAAAGCTATGTGACCACTTTGGTGAAAACTATGTGGCCACTTTAGCAATAAGTTGTTGTAACATATGAATGCTGTACTATTGTGTAAACATTACATACTGTAATGTTTCTGTGAATGTTTTGCTTTAGTTTACTGCTGAGTAGAGAGTTCACCATACTGTGTGATCAGAACCTTAAAGCTGTTCACAGCAGCAGTCCTCTGGAAAGTGGCTCGTGCTTGGCTTTTTACACCCTGGGGTGATGACTCCCTCTGACCCTAGCTATATGTCTTTGGGTAACAGTTAAACAGGCCATTTTACTGTGTCACCATTTTTGAGCCACATTCTGATTTATTCTCTTAGTGTAGAGGTACCTGGCTTCTCTAAGCTTTTCTAAGCAAAATACAAGTTCTGACAAAACTGGAAATATTTCAAGTGTGGGCTTGGTAATGATAACTATCTGCTAAAATTTTAAAAATCCTTGGCAGGTGTAGGATCTATAAAGTTTATTTAAGTTTGTCCTCCTACTTGGAAGTAGAACTCAATTTAAACTAACCTAATCAGAAAAAATTTCTCTCTTAGCTTTAAAGATGTCCAGGGGAGATACGGATGAGCTGATGAAGAGCAAAGTGAGTACAACCAAGTGAAGTGAACAGAACAATTTGTATGACTACTACATTGTGAAGAGAAATGTCTCTGAAAGACTTGAGAGCTCTAATCAGTGCAATGACTAGCCATTGGACCAGAGCTGAAGTGTGCTATCTATCTTCTTGTTAATTGAAAAAAAAAATGATTTCTGAAGAAAGAGACAGTCTTTCCCATTTTTATGTGATTATTTCAATTCAAGATAATGATAATGTAAAGAGATATGTAAAGATAATGTAAGAGTTGTTGAAAGGGAGGGAGAGGATGGGAATTTTGTGTATATGTTAGTAAAGGGAAGTGTAAAATTTAAGGGAGCAGAGAGTTATAGTTTTGAGGGAAGGGAAGTCCACTGGTAAGCATTGATCAAGCTCCTACTATGTGCTGGTCTCTGTCCTAAACATTGGGAATATTGCATGAAGAAAGGCCAAAGACAGTTCCTATTCTCCAGGTGCTCACAGTCTAACAGGGAAGACAACTATATACAAATAAGTTATATATAGGGTAAAACTGAGATAATTTAAAGAGGGAAAACACTAGCAGAAAAAGAGGATTGGGAAAGGCTTCTAGTTGGAGTTAATGTTTTTGCTGGAATCCAGAGAAGGCAGGAGGTGACAATGAGGAGGGAGAAAATTCCAGACATGCCAGACAGACAGTGAAAATGCATGAAGTTGGAAGATTGGAGTGTTGTGTTGGAGGAACAGCAAGGGGGGTGGGGGTGAGGGTGGGGGAGAAAAATATAGAGGTAAAGAAGGAAAGGTTAAGAGTGAGGAAAGAAGGGAAGCATAGGGCTAAGAGGAGAAGGGTGCTGAACAATAATAAAGTCCAGTTCCATGAACCATTTTCCTTCACCTCAATACTTGCAATATCTGACAGTCTTCTCTACTCCTAACTTCAGAGGCAGGTAGGTTGCACAGTGGATAGACTACTGCTCTTTTGAGCTCCTGAGTTAAAATCTGGCCTCAGAGACTTACTAAGCTGTGTGACCCTGGGCAAGTCACCTAACCCTGTTTGCCTCAGTTCCTCATCTGTAAAATGAACTGGAGAAGGAATGACAAACTACTCCAGCATCTTTGCCAAGAAAACCCAAATGGGGTCACAAAGAGTCAGACACGACTGAAACAACTGAACAACAAAAACCCTAATTCTTGCATCCTTGGTTTCCCAGTTCCTCAATATCCTAAAGTAATCAATCAGTTATTTTATTAAGTGATTCCTGTGTGCAACATTCTGGTTATTCCAAGACAAAAAAGGAAAGTATTCCCATAGGTTTTATATCTAATCTACCTCAAATGTGAAAAGAAGAGGTCATACTATACTTTTGACCCTCTCCTCCCATCCAAACATTGCTCATTTGAATTTGCTCCTGGTGCCAGAGTTCCTAGTCATGACTATGCTTGGCCGTTTTGTTTTTATTACTGTCCCAGATTTGTCATCTTGCACCTGTGGGGGATGAACTATAGGATCCCTGTGTGAGTTAGGTCACTGGGCATCTAGCCAGCTAAAAAGGGATGGGAAGGATGATGATCGCGTGCTTGATAAACCATTGCACTATTATAATGTGTTCCTTCACGAATGCAGACTATGCATCTCCATATTGTTGATTCTTCCTCTGCAATCTTTTATACCAACCCCTCCCTTTCTATTTCGCCATTGCCTCACTCCTAGACAACTGCAACACCTTTCTGGCCAATCTCCCAGACTCTTGTCTTTCATTGCTCCAATCTGTCTTTCGTGCAGCTGCGAGAGTCATCTGCCAAAGACATCTTTTCCATCCTTTCAATACCCTGCTGAAGAATTACAAAGCCTCATAATTCTGAGCATATCAAGATCTTCCATCAACTCTTCCCTCCCATCTTTTCAACTTCATTTCGCCTTTCTTGCACCTCAGCGTTAGTGCTCAGTTTCAGCCAGGTAGCTCATGACTGAGTGTGTTTGCATGTTTCCTCCTTTTCTCCATGGTTTCATCTCCCTTACCTCTTTCAAAATCTGGTCTCCAGCCTAACACCTCCAGGGAACTTACTTGTAACTGACTCTTTCGTGTGCTTTCAGAAATTTAGTTCTTACTTTGGGAAAATGCTTCCTGATTTGTTTACTAAGGTACTGCTCTCAAATTATTTCCCATCGGATGGGATCTCACAAACTAGATTATGAACTCTTGAGGACAAGGTGCAAGGTGGTTTGGGGTGGGAGAAAAGAACACTGGACTGGATTCCAGTCATGACTATGTGAGTTGCAAGGCATAAGTCCCTTCATCTCTCTGGGCCTCCATTTTCTTATTTATAATGGGGGGTAGGAGAGTGGGGGTTGCACCAAGGTCCATTCTAGCTCTAAATCTATGTCTTTGTTATAACTTGTTTTAAAATGTTTTCTGTTTCAGAGCAGGTCAGGTTCTTTCAGAAGGGGGGGAACCTGAAGGATGGGGGCGGAATTCTGCAGATGGGAGCCAGAAGAGTAGGGTGAGGAGATACCCTATGTGGAACCCAGGAGAGGGGAACACCCAGAATGGGCCCGGGCCTGCATGGCAGCAGTGGTCCTGGGGGAAGATAAGATGGGTCCTGAGAGGATCTTCCCAAACCAGAATGAAGATCTGGGGCAGCACCAGGACCCCACAGATGGCACAGGTGACTGGAGCAGTGAAGAACCAGAGGAAGAACCTGAGGACCTGTGGTCAGGCCCAACAGACTATTCCTACCAGCCTCTGAACCAGGACCCTGAGCAAGAATAAATAGAGTTGGCACCAGTGGAAGGTATTGAAGATGCTGTCACTGACATTCAGGAATTGATCCAGGCCCTGGCGCTACACCTTTCTGACCCTCCCATGGAGAGTGAAGCTGAGGAAGAGGAGGGAGCTGTAGGAATGGGCAGCAAAAGTTTCATACCCATGGACCCAGAACATGTGGAGATGGTGAAATGGACAATGGCTGGAGTAAGTCTGCCTGCCCCAGGAGTCCCTGCTTGGGCCCAGGAGATTTCAGATGCCCAGTGGGAGGATGTGGTACAGAAGACTCTCCAGGCTTGACAGGCAACCTCTACATGGAAGTGACTACCACAGAGAACAGCCTCATTTCTTTTTTCCCCAGTACCAGACCTTGTACCACCTTGATACACAACTGGATAAATTCATGGTCCCAAATTATTTGTTCTTCTTACTCCCTTCTACATCACAGGCAAACTCAGACTTTATTGCAGCTCTCTTTGTGGTTGCAAAAAACTGGAAATATAGGGGATGCTCATCAATTGGGGAATGGTTGAACAAGTTATGGTATATGAATGTGATGGAATACTATTGTGCTACACATCGTATGTGTGATGACCAACCTTGATAAACTGGACTCTTCTCAGCAGCACACAGTTATAAGACAACTCTACAAGTCTCAGGATGGAAGGAGATATCTACATTCAGAGAAAGATCTAGAAAGACTAGAGTTTAAATGGAGACTGAAGCAATACATGCTATCATTCTTTTTCATGTTTGGTTTTCTTTCTTTTTTTCCCATTGTTCACTCATTGGTTACAACCCTTCTATACAACCAGACTATTGTACAATGTGAAAGTATTTGCAGATCCTATGCCTGATTGCACACCATCATGGGTTGGGGGGGGTGGAAGGAGGGGAGAAAATTTGAAACTCAAGGGATTGTGGAACTGAATCATGTAAACTAAAAGTAAATAAACAAATCAATGGGAAAAAAACGAATTAGAGCTATAAGACTGGTCACTCAGTTCTCCTCAATGAGGTATATCAGACTAGAGTTATACTTATTTGTTCCTCTAAATATTGCTAGTCTAGGGGCAATGATTTTTAGATTCAAGAAATTATTATAAGAAATATGGCATTATCTGAAAGCTCGATTCCTTCCTTCCAAATGACCTGTTTTTTTCTAGTGAATAGCAAACTGAAGTCAGAGAAGTTATACAGATTAGAATATACTAGACCATGTACAGTGTGAATGAGCTCTCTCATTGGGAGGGAGATAACTCAGGAGAGATACAGACAGACAGACATAGAGACACACACAGAGACAGACACAGAGAGATAGATAGAGAGAGACAGAAAGAAACACATACAGAGAGACAGACTGAGTATGCAATTTCACCAAAAGGGAAATTTCCCAAAAGGAAGCAAACTGGAAAACACGGACATGTTGGGGAGCCAGCTTTCCCCTACATGTCTGCCTTCCAAAATCTCTCTCTCTCTCTCTCTCTCTCTCTCTCTCTCTCTCTCTCTCTCTCTCTCTTTCTCTCTCTCTCTCTCTCTCTCCTCTCTCTCTCTCACACACACACTCTCTCTTTATCTCTCTCTCTCTCTCTTTCTCTCCTTCTCCCCTCACTCTTAATTTCTTTCCAAATAAAGTATAGAACCACATGTGTGCTCTCTCAAGGCAGGAAGCAAAAAGGTCTCTCTTTTCGTAAGCTTTTTATGCCAACTTCACTCCTTAGGAGGGCACCTAGAAAGCACAGTGGATCTGGACCTGGAGTCAGGAAGACTCATCTTTCTGGGTTTAAATCTGGCCTTAGATTACTAGCTGTGTGACCCTGAACAAATCACTTAACCCTATTTGCCTCAGTCTCTCATCTGTAAAATGGGATAGAGAAGGAAATGACAGAACCATTCCAGCATCTCTGCCAAGAAAACCCCAAATGACTGATGTTATAAAGAGTCAGATGTGACTGAAAATGACTGAACAACAACAATAACCCTCAGGCAGGTATCAGGTTATCATGCTCTCCACTAATGAGGAGAGACATGAAAATGACCCAGGTTTGAACTCTGGGTTACAAATATAAGGCAGTGTGAAATATGGCCTTTACTAGCATTCTTTCCGGATGTCTCATTATGGTGTGAATGTAACTGTGGCTTCTTTAAGGATATGTCACTGGACTTCCAGCTTGGGGCTTGACAAAGATCATTGAAGGACCAGCCTTGCTCAGTTCATTCAAGTTAATCACAAGAAGGCTGGGTATTAAGCAACTAAAAAAAAATTTTTTTTTGCCATAGTAACTTATGGAACTATCTAATAGACATCTAGCGATTGTAATATAGAAAAGAGAGCATTCACACCTAAGAAAGCATGTCTCTTTCAAAGTTTTGAAATGTGTTCCAAGTGAGTGTAGCAGATAATACACGGCTTTTTCAGAAGACACTATGATGTGTTCCAGGGAGACTTCACAGAGGAAGAAGGATGTGAAAGGGAGTTTGAAGGACTATTGTTGTTCAGTCATTTTCAAATCTTTGTGACCCCATTTGGGGTTTTCTTGGCAAAGATACTGGAGTGGTTTGCCATTTTTTTCTGGCTCACTTTACAGATGAGAAAACTGAGGAAAATGCGGTTAAATGACTCATTCAGAGTCACATAGTAAGTGTCTGAGCCTGGATTTGAACTTAGGAAGTTGAGCCTTCCTGATTCCAGGTCCAGCACTTTATCCTCCATGCCACTTTGCTGACCTAGGGTTTGAGGTGCAAGCTCTGGGAACCCCCTTGAGCTCTCCTTGAATCTTTAAGGTACAGATTAGGGTTAGGGTTGCTCTGGAGACCCCAAAACACCAACATGCCGGGTCCTGCCAAATGAATTTGACTCAAGTCTTCTCAGCCAAAGAAAAGTAAAGTTTATTAATAGTTCATTAAAAGTTCACCATATGGGGCAGACTCTTAGGGAGTCTAGGTATCTGTGATGCTTGCATTGGGCAAGCAGTCCAGAGTAAGTCTGACACACAGTAAATCTGTGCTAAGTCATTCTATGGCACTCTCACACCACCTGGAGGGAAGATGGGATCTTATGTGCAGAGGAATCAAGGGTTGGTCTAAAGGAGGAGTTTGGGGAGAGTCTTCAGGAGGAGTTAATGAAGACAATGCAAGGGTGGATTGATATTTTGATAGACTCAAGGGTGGGAAGTAGATGGGCAATGGGTTTGGACCCAGCCACAATGAAAAGCTTATGGCCTCTGCAAATGCCTCATCAAGTGAGAAGAGATTTCAAGGTGTTGCCCAGAGGCTTGAACCTCAAAGATTCAAAGAGAGCTCAAGGGACTTTCCAGAGCTTGTACCTCAATCACATGGGAGGAGGGTATTCCACACTATAGGAAATAGTGAAGAGCCAAGAAATCTCAAGGAGTTTTTAGAGGAAAATGAATTTACTGCTTTGGTTAAGATAGAGCATTCATATGATAATTGACCACTCATTGGAATAAAGATTCCTTGAGGGCAGAGACTTTCACTTTTTTATAGACTTAGCTAGCACACTGCTTGGAACACAGTAAGCATTTTAAAATTTTATTAAATTAAATGGAATATGATCCTGTGAATAATCTCCAATTTATAAGATTATATTCCTGAACTTCATATATAAATTGGTTGGAATTCAGGAGGTATTTATCAATAAAAAGAATTGGAAATGATGGCTGGGTTCCTGCTCTAACCTACACAAAATTCTTTTACCCAAATCATAGATAAAAGGGTTGTTGTTCAATCTTTGCTTTTGAAGAGGACCAATGACATCATGATGTTGGGGTCTTTGTACTGGATGTTTGCTGTGGCTAATTAGTCTAATATGAGTTCGGAAGGCTCTACCACAAATCAGGCACGAATAATCCATTAAAACATTTGGAATGGAGATGTCTCTGGATTTAACACCTCACATTTCCTTTGTGCTACTGAGATTCTACTTTGCTCATGGAATAAAAAACCTTCTTTGATGTAGCTACATCCTGCTGGTTGGTCCTGTGCCAGTGTTTCTCATGTTTCACAATAGATGCTGAAATTCTTCAGAGATAACTTGTGAGTGTCCTTGAATTGTTTGTTCTGACCACCATCAGAGCTCTTGCCTTGTGTGAGGTCTCCCTGAAATGCATTTGGCATTTGGACTATGTGACCAGATCATTGAAATTGTACTTTCTACAGTATAGAGTTTGAATACTTGGCAGCTCAGCTCCAGAAAGAACCTCCGTGTCTAGTACTTTATTGTGCCAGGTTAACTTCAGAATCTTCCCGAGACAACTCACGTGAAAGTGATTAATTTTCTGGCATGGTACTTGTATGTTGTCCAGGTTTCACAGGCATTTGACAAAGAACTTAACAAAATAGCTCTGCAAACCTTCAGTTTGAGAGACAACCTAATACCTCTTCTCTTTCATACTTTCTTTCAGAGCCTCTCAAATGCCAAACTAGCTGTGGCAATGTGTGTGTCAAACCTCATCATCTATGTGTATCTTCTCCAGAAAGTGTTCAACCAAGGTAAGTGAATTTAACTACAGCATTCAGAATTTCTCTGTTTACTATGACCAATGATTCTGATGTCATTTGGGGTTGCTGGGAACTCTAAAATGTCAGGGTACAGGGCAGCATCCACCTGGAAAGAATTCACATACTCAAACCTTCTTCCACTCAAAGTGGCAAGGTTTACTATAACACTAATAGTGCAGGCTAGATTCCTAGTGAATCTGCAGCTTAATGGCATTCAGACTCATACTTGCATATAAAAAAGGAACAGTGAAAAGATCTGGATGGGATTAAGTAGTGGTAAGCAACTTGGGGTGGGCCAAGAGCTACTGTGAAAAACTTTCAAGTATCTAGGTGAACTGGGATGGGCCAGATGTCTTGGTTTAGATGCCAGTGATCTGGCTGCTGAAATGTATGGGAAAATTCAGGTACTTGGTCACTTTCAAAGACATGGTCTTTTCCTTTTAGGGGTGCAGGTTCCATCACTTCATCAGTTCTATGGGAGTGGGCAGCTTTCAGAGACTTGTTGTGCAGCGCTGCATTTGCTCATCTGGTCCAAAACACTCACAAACATCAGAATTTGTTTGATGAAAATGTTGGGGAACTTCGGAAGCTACTAAACAAGAAACAAGAATTCCAGTTTACCAGTAGGGCAATTCCTCCATCTCCAAGAAGACAGTGTTTAACTTTGTTAAAAGTAAATGCAAATGAAGCTTAAAGAGATGCAGGATTCTTGGCTCACTGAGAAGGCAGACAAGACTCAATTTCATGCAGGCAGAAACAATCTCTCTCTCACAGAACTTCCAACTGAAGAAGAGATTTTGAATGCCATTAGGCTCTTCTTGAGTGGCAAAGCACCTGACACTGATTTCATCCAAGCAGAGATCTACAAGGCAAGGGATCCACTGCTCATACAGAAACTGACTGAAATCTACTAGATTACATGACAAGAGGAAGTTATCTCCCAGGAGATCAAGGATGCCTGTTGTGCATCTCTGTAAAAGAAAAAGAAACAGGCTGTCCTGTCACAATCACAAAGGAATCTCTCTCTCAGTCATTGCTGGCAAGATTCTTGCCAGAGTCCTTCTTTATTGACTGATCCTTCACTTCAAAGATCGTTACCTGTCCCAGAACCAATGTGACTTCAGAAAGGGCTATAGACATGGTGTCACCCAGTACCCAACACCAGTAAACACGACATTTGCTGCCAGCAATTCCAGGAGAAATGCCAAGAGCACAGCAGAGGTCTGAACACTACGTTCACCAACTTGACCCAGGCATTTGTCACTGTCAGTCATGGGGTCTTGTGGAAGTTCATGGTGAGTTTGGTTGCCCAGAGAAGTTCATGCCAGTCTCATGATGGTATGCTCACATGGATTCTGTATGAAGGTTGAAGCTCTAATGCCTTCCCAGTCACAAATGGAGTGAAGCAGAGCTGTGTGCTTGCTCCCGTGTTTTTAGCATGATGTTTTCCACAATGTTGTGGATGAAAACAACAAAGTCATTACACTGATGGTAAACTATTTAACTTGAAAAGGCTACAAGTTAAGACTAAATTGGAGGGAGAGTTGGTACTCGACTTTTTGTTCATAGATGATTTGAATTCAGTGAAGCTTCTGAGGCTGAGAAACAACAGAATATGTAATAATTCTCTTTGCTTTTGTTGATTTTGACCTTATGATCAACACCAAGAAAACAGAGGTTCTCCACTAGCCAGATGAAAGAGTAGCAATGAGATCAAGCCCCTGTATTTCCTATGAGCCTAAAGCCTTCTCTAAGCACTGTCAGGACTATAAAGAAAAGAATTGAAAATGAATTTGGACAATTTGGACAGTCTCAGATGGTGAGGGTCCTATAGGAGAGAGTTTTGACAGTAAGGAAACAGAATGACAAGTAGACATTTTTATACGTGGTTCATTCATAAATCAGGGCATCTGGCTGTGGGAGATGAGGCTAGAAACATATGGAAAGTGGGGGAGGGAGGATTTAAGGAGCTTTGAATGCTAGGCAAAGTCATTTGGACATAATCTTATGGCCAATAGTGAACCACTGAGAGTTTTTTTTTTGAGGAAGTGATATGATTAAATATGTTCAAGAATCTAGTAATGATGTATTAAATGGATTAGATGAGGGACTGTGTAGAAAATGGGAGACTAGACTGGAGATTATTGTAGGAATCTAAGTGTGAGATTTAGAGGATCTATACTGGGGAAGGGGAAGGGACAGAAAAGAAAGACGAGTTACTATTGTCTTAGTTCTAAGCCTTCGCTTTGTGTGGTGTACTGCTTGATTATCTACACACAATTCAAGTAAAGTTCATAGCTCTAGAGATTTTCCAGTGAATTAGAACTTTTCAGACCCTAGCCCAGATATTTCAGAGAAAAAGTTCCTTAATTTGACAAAATTGCTTTCTATGTGAATTGCACAAAAGGCAGCTACATTTCAGTGGCAAGAGTCCTGAATAATTCAGAGTCTGAAGCTGACTTTACATCATAGCTCTGCTTCTTACTAGCTATGTGACCCTGGGCACGGGCACATCCTGAGGACCTTCCTACGACTCAGATTCTCCTTCTGCAAAACCAAGGGATTGGGCTAGATCGATGATTCTCAAACATTTTGGTCTCAGAACTTCTTCATGCTCTTAAAATGATTAATTATCAATAATTGTAACAATAATTTATCATTTTTATAATATTAATTATCAATTGTATGGGATATAGCTGTCAATATTTACCATATGAGAAATAAAAAGATACAATTTTAAAATATTTATTAATTTGTTTAAAATAACATTTTAATGAAAAATAATTGTTTTTTTTTTTCCAAAACAGAGACAATTTATTGAAAAGAGTGGCAATAGTTTCACATGTTTGTGCAAATCTCTTTGATGTCTGGCTTAAGAAAAGACAACTGAATTCTCATATCTGATCTTGCATTCATTCTGTTGAGATATGTTATTTTGGTTGAAATATAAGGAGAAAATCCAGCCTCACACAGATATGTAGTTTGAAAATGGAGGAATATTTTAATAAGCTAAAAATATCTTAGTACTTTTATGAAAATTGTTTTGAGCTCGTAGAGAGATCCCCTGAAAAGGTCTAAGGTTCTGTAGACCACACTTTGAGAACTGCTGTGTAATAATAACCCCTACCTCCCAGCATTGTTGTGAGGATCAAGTGAGAAGCTGTTTGTAAAGTGCTTAGTCCAGTGTTTGGTACATATCTAGCACTATATAAATGTTAGTTATCATTAGATTATCTCTAAGGCTTAAAGCAGCCTGGAACCCAATGTTCCTAAGTTAGTCAGTAAATTTATAGACTTGGACTTAGTTTAATAACCTCTATATCATCAAATCAGTGTTTACTAGACTCTGATAAAGACCTGTCTATGGAAGTAGACTCAAACCCTTATGAAAGACTACTGGGAAGAAACCACTGAAGATCAATTTTTTCCCCCTTTAATTCCTAGTCTATAGTTTATTTATTTTTATTATTTCTCCCCCAAAGCTGGGACAATCTACTTTTTGTCCTGCACTTTTTCCTTTCTGATTTCTTGAAATATAGCTTTGAAAAAACAGGCTTTAAAAAAAATCCCATTGTGTTTCAAATGGAGTTACTTGACTAAACTTTTAAACCCAAATCACTCTGGCTTTCATTGAAAGGCCAATACTAGTCCTCAGCCCAAGTCTCAGAGACTCATTGTTTAAGGTTCTGATAGCTTAGAGGGAATGTAAATAAAAATTGTTTTCTACTCTGGCTAGAAATTTTAAAGGTCTTGTCTCTCAGATACATATTTTTGTGATGGTATTTGGACCAATCTCTTGCTTTAATTTTTACCCTGCCCTTAGTCCTTGAATGGGTGTTGCCTTAGAGCAGAGGTTCCCAAACTTATTTGGTCTACTGCCCCCTTTAAAAAAAATACTCAGTGTTCTGCCCCTCCCATCTATTTTCTTTACTTCTTTAACATTTTTTAAAAATTTGTATCATTTTAAAATAAAATCAAAAATGATGCATTTTAAATTTAATAATTTATTGTAAATTTGTGAGTTTTTTCCCCTGCATTGAAATTTTGATGATGCAATATTGCATCATGTAACTGTATAGTATCATATTGTAAACAAGTCATTACATGCACTTATTCCTGCATGTAAAGTCCATGTTGGACTTTCCTACAATGTGTGACACATGTGCCTGCCAACACTTGATTGTTAAGACCTGTCGTCAAACTTGACCACTGATCAATTATTTAAAACATGCATTTTGTGTGTTTTTGGAAAATAATGCAATCACTACAACTTTAACCCTGGTACACGATAGAGGAAACATATAAGAATAGTTTTTCAAAATTTCCTTATTTTCTTATGCTTCCAAAGCCCTCTTATTTTTATTTACACCCCTCCCCCCAATTGCAAAAGAGGCTACTACCACACCCCCTCTCCCATCAATCATTCTAGTGTCCACCCCAGGGGGTAATATTCTAGACCCCCGAGACCTGGGAAAGACCTTAATTTAGAAAGGCCATCACCATGTCTTGACTTTTTCCTCACCACTGGACTTCAATGATTACAGGGGTGAGTGAGCTGATGATTGCACTGCTCTGTTGTTGTTGCTTAGTTGTGTTCAACTCTGTGACCCCATTTTGGGTCATGCATGCCTATTTGGGTGTATTTTTTTTCCAGTAGCAATAGAGAATTTGTGGCAATTCTTCTATATTCTCTATTCAAACAACCTTATAACCACAGAAGAACATGCATCTGTGATACATATATATATCAATAATTTCAGAGTTAGGGATGCAGTCTGTGGTAGGGCAGGGCAGGGAATGGTTCATTCTTGTTTTTTTATCTCCTGCCCCTGGCACTGAGTATAACCCATAATAGTTAATAAATGTTTATTGCTTGCTTGCTAGATAGGGCAAAGTAGAGACCGCTGGCATAAATTAATTACATGAATATTTATTAATTGCCCATATTTTCTCAAATGGAGCTTGCTCCCACTGTGCTGGGCACTAAGGGAGATACAAAAATAAATTAGACACATTGCTGCCTCCAAAGAGCTTGCACATTAATCAGGGGGTAAGATATGTACAGAGATGTATGCAAGTCCAAATATATACATGAGAGGTACAAGTAAGATACTATGAAGTCACGTAAAGGAGACATCATAGATTCATAGACATACAGCTTGAAGGGTTTTAGAGCTTCTCTAGCCCAGTCCCCTTATTTTACAGGGATCAAGTCCTCCCTGGTCTCACTCTGTCAGAACAAGTTTGGCTACATCTCTCTCTCAGGGTTCTAAATGCACCCCTGAGGGGCTGGAGTTATCTGCATCTGTTGCTATCAGCTCATATGAAGCCTCCATCCTAGGTGTATCCTCCCCATGATTAATTACCAATGATTAGTGCTACAGTTTCATTTAATCATTTAATAGTGATAAGCTTTTACATAGGGATATTTACTTTGGAGATATAGCAAAAGAAGAAGTACAAACATTTTTCCTCAATACTTTAGGGAGCCTCACGGCAGTAGGCTCAGACTTAGTGCACTTTCTACATAGTATTGGTCTCACAAAATCTACACCCAAATGCCGTGTGACTACACTGGGAAGAGAGCTGAAAGTTATTTCTAGATTCTTAGGGCAGCCATTCAGTGTTGACTGAAAAACCTGGCTTGACCTCCACTCTTGTATTCTTGCACTCACAAAATCCTGATCCATGCATGCATAGCTGGTTTTCTTGGCCTTTTGAGATGCATGATCATTGCTTCCAAATTTCTTTACCTAAAATTAAAGGACAAAAGCCATGGCAGAGGACAAAGAATGAGAGGCCCATATTCATGGAGTCATATGTTGGCTTCACCATTGTCTTTCACTGGATGCTGTCCAGCAGGAAGAAGTCAGAGGAAGGGAAGAAGTCAACCCAAGAAAGGGACTGAAGTCCACTAAATGTCTCTCTTATCTCTCCCTCTTTTCTCTCCTCCCCTACCCCCAGTTCTGGCTCTGTAGTGGCAGCCAATCAAGAGATCTCTATCTATCTGACGGGAAATGGTTATGAAATGTCTACAAACTCTGTTGTTTCTCCAGGGCACTTGCCTCACATCATGATCCTCCCAGAAGCCCATGTGAGGGCTTGCATCAGTAACAGTCTGTACATGCCCATAGAGATTGGCCCCACTGACCACTTCCTCTATTACATACAGATGAGGAAATGAAAATCCAAGGAGGTTGAATTGCCAATTAATTTATGGATTTATTAACTGATTTATGAGGAGACATAAAGTTTGGCTATTTGTTCTGGCTTTCTATTTATGAATTAGTTGCATCCAACTTGTGAATAGTTTATTCTCTCAGTCCTGGAGCTCTCAGTTTATGGCTAAGGAATGGGGTTATAAAGGGACCTTCTGGGTGGAGTAGGGGGCGGGCATGCAAGGGTTTGGTTTTTTTTTTGATACCACTGGGAAAGATAATAATGGTAGCAAATGGGGAGTAATATTTCAATCACACTTTGATAAGGTACAGAGTGTACAGAGGCAAATGGTAGGAAAGGGATACAGAGGCAGAGAAGTATGGGGACCGGGATGGAGTGGTTGGTGTAGGGAGGTATGCAGCATGAAGAAGAGAACTAGGGGAACAGAAAGTCTCTTATCTAACCAGGGGTGGGAATTGAGAGCATTTGGGCAGCATTGGCACCTAGCAGGTGGAGGAATACTCGGGGGCAGGAGTTTGGGTCTCATTTTTATGGGGTTTTGGTGGTGGAGGATGAACTTACTCTTATCTTTGCCACCTTAGAATTAGTTCATTAACATATCCACATGTCTCAAAGCTATCAGTGACACCTTAGGGTTACTTCATTAGCATAATGTTTGCTGGCGTGCTGTTGGTTTTACTGCTAGTGTTTAGAGCTTATTTGAGGCTTACAATCCACAGGCATTTATAATAAGGCCTACCTGGCCTCCCCTAATTTAGCACATAGCCTCAGGGGGTGGCCGTAATTTGTAAGACATTTTCCAGGGACTCTTATACTCTCCCTAATTTATGAGACAGTTTGTAAGTAACTGTTATGCTCCCTTAATTTGTGGGATAGTCTGTAAGTGACTTCTAGATTCCCCTTTGCAATCTTATTTCCTACTCTTGTTACCTTATGTTAGCTACTTATAAATTTATTATACTAGCTAAAAGGGACTGGGGGTATTGGTGGCCAGGAGCACTAGAACAAGATCCATTCTAACATGGAGATTAAGTGATGCCTAAAGTAGGTAGCAGAGTCAGAATTTGAACTCAGGTCCCATGACCCAGACTTTTGATGGTACTTTACCTCAGTGATTTATAAAAGATAATAGTAACTGGTATTTATAAGCACTTTAAAGTTTACACAATATTTTACATAAATTTTCTAACTTAAACTTTACAATAGCTTTGTGAAGAAAGTATCACAAGTATTATTATCTTCATTTTACAGATAAGAATAGCGAAACTTGACAAAGGTCAGATACAACGTCTGAGGTATAATTTGCACCCAGGTCTTATTGACTCCCAGTCTAGCACTCTCTCCAAATATGTCATGCTAGGAACAGGTGGCATTTGTGTTGGACCTTGAAGAAATTATAGGAAATTTTCCATGTAATATCAAATTTTGGTCATTTTGTTGTTTAAGTTTTGCAAATTTTTCTTTGTTACACAGGAGAGGGATTGATCTTCTGGGAAGATGTTCATATATTGGGGAATGAATCTGCTATAAGTTAAAGGCATAAATAAAAGATATTAATTGAAAAATTTTAAAAGATGGTAGAGGAAAGGAAGAAGAACACTCTAAATTCAGGGAAGAAAATTGGTCAATACACACTTATTAAGCCCCTACTATGTGCCAGGCATTGTGCTAAGTCCTGGGGCTACAATAAGAGGCAAGAGATAGCCCCTGCCCTCAAGGAGCTCACAATCTAAGCAAACAAACAAATATGTATGAAGAAGAAAAAAGAAATAATTAAGAGAGGGAAAGTCACTAGAATTAACACAGGTTGGGAAGGGCTTCCTATGGAAGATGGGATTTTAGTTGGAATTTTGTGAGAAAGTGTGGAATCTGTTCTGAGATAGAAGCAGTTTGGTTGCCTGGAGTGTGAGTGAAGGGCAGGAGTATGAGATAAGTCTTCAAAGACAGAATTTCTTGGTATGGTGTTTCACAAGGTAGTCTGGGCAGACTTTTGTGATTGGCTGAGCCAGAGAGGTTTGGAAAAAAGTTTCAGTCTATGAATTACTACTTATGGTTAGCATGCAGCTAAAAATAGTCTTCCCTCTAGGAATAATTTAGGAAACCAGTTGCTAACAGCAATGTTATAATTAACAAAATGGGCAAAAGTATCTCATGCTTATTAGAGTAGAATTGTTGTAGAAATTGTAAGATAATATATATTTAACTAGAAAGGACCTTAAAAACTATATTGCTCAACTCCTTCATTTTACAGATGAGGAAAATGAAGCTTAGGGAGGTGAAGTGATTCATTTACCCAGAGCCCCATAGGAACTAAGTGGCAGAACTAATTTTTTTTTTGAGGGCAATTGGGGTTAAGTGATTTGTCCAAGGTCACATGTAAGTGTTAAGTGTCTGAGGCTGGTTTTGAACTCAGGTCCTCCTGACTCCAGGGTCAGTGCTCTATTCACCATACCACTTAGCCACTCCGAGAACCAAGTTTTTAACCTGATTCTTCTGATTCCAAATTCAGTACTTTCTTCCCCCTAGAAGATTCCAGATTTATATGTCCACCTCTAGCCTTTCTCTTGTTCTTCACACAATCAAGCATCACTGGACAGTGATTAACATGTCCAAAAACTCATTCTCCCCAAACCCTCCTCTCTTCGCAATTTCTCTGTCACCAATGTCCTTCATGTTATGAAGGCCTGAAACCTTGATATTGGCCTCATCTTCTCATTTGTACTTACTTCATCTATCCAATCTGTTGCTTCATCTCATCATTTCTACTTTCACAAAGTCTCTTGCTTGTACAAGCCCATTCCTCTCCACTCATGTGATCATAACCCACCAGGGCTCGGCTCCTCAATACCTCTTACCTGGACTATTGCAACAGTTTTCTAACTTGTCTTCCTGTCTTGTTTCCTTCCCCATTCCAACCTATTCTCTGTTGAGCTGTCAAGATTTTTCCTAAAATGTAGGTCTGTTGATGTTGATCCCCTGATCGAAGAACACCAGTGGGTCACTATTGCCTTCGGGATCAAATATGAGTCCTGGAAGCTCAGTGACCCAATGGATGGAGTTCTGGGCCTGGAGTCAGGAAGTCTTAAAGAGGTCACATCTGGCCTCCCACATTTACTAGCTGTGTGATCCTAGACAAATCACATCTGCTTTGGCTTCTTCAACTGTAAAACGAGAATAATAATAACACTGCCTTCTCAGGTTCTTGGGAGGATAAAACAAGGTAATGTTCGTAAAGTGTTTAGGATATAGTAAGTGCCTCCTATACAGTAGGAGCCTAATAAATGCTTGCTTCTTTCCTTCCTCTGTTGAGTATTTAAAGATCTTCAAAACCTGGCCCTTTCGGACCTTTCCATTCTTTTTAAGCTCACCCTTCCTGTATGTACTCTATCATCCAGAGGTTTACTTGTTGTCTCTCAAACAATCTCTGGTCTATAGCTTGCATGGGCTTTCTCCACACTTGGAATGCTCTGCCTCCTCACCTCTGACTCTTAGTTTTTCTTGTTTTCTTCAAGGCTCAGCTCAAATTCTGCCTTCTTGGGAGACCTTTACTGGTCCCTTTCCTACCTATTAACCTGGCAACCCTCAGATGCTAACTCTTCCCTTCTCAGATTACCCTTAATCTACTCTGTTCATATCTTGTATGTCCCTAAATATTTATATGGGCAGCTAGGTGGTGCCATAGAGCATAGAGCACCCCATCTGCAGTCAGCAAAGAAGTCCTGAGTTCAAATTTGACCTCAGACACTTATTGGCTGTGTGACCCTGAGTAAGTCACTTAACTCTGCCTCAGTTTCTTCATCTGTAAAATGAACTGGAGAAGGAAATGACAAACCACCCTAGTATCTTTGCTAAATAAAGCACAACAATCCCAAATGGGGTCAGGAGGAATAGGACACAACTGAAATGACTGAACAATGCAAGGTAGTTACATATAGTCTTTCACATTGTACTGTGAGCTCTTTGAGGAAAAGAACTGTTATATCCTTTCTTTGTCCGCCTAACTCTTAGCACAGGATCTGGCACTTACTAAGTTACTTAAATGCTTTGGTTGATTGACTGACTACCATGTCAGTGAAGAAGTACAACTCTAAAGGAACAAGAAAGATTCTTTAGTTAATATAGTTTTGAAAACATGGGGAAAATTTTAGCTTTTCTTTTTTTGATGAAAAAAAGCAACACAAGGCTACTTCTTAGAATGGTCATTTCTCAGTCTCTCAACTTTTCAGAGAACGTGGATTCCAACGGCAGCCAAGAGGCAGATCTCAGGGCAGATCAGAACTGAATCGAGGCTTGAGAAAAACATAGAATTGAGGTAAAGAGTTCCAGGAAATACTGTGAAGTCTGTCACGGTGTTCTGTGGTATTTCAAGCATCTAGATAAAGGTGAACCTGAAGTGATCTCAAGAAAGGTAGTGGGTGTGTGTAGCAAATTATGAGGACACAGTTGAATCAGAGAAACAGAAAACTCTGAGGCAGCAAATAGTGGTTTTTTCTGTGTTATATAACCTGGTATCTTTTTTAAAAAATAAATTTTTATTGACAGCTTTTGTTTTTAATTCACCTAATATTCCCCTTAATGCATCAGTGTAATCAAGCACATTGAGATATCAATGGGAGAGGGAAAAAAAAACTCCATTTATGGTTATTCCTTTTTATTATCAAAAAAGAGTAAAAAAATACTCTTGTCAACATCATATCAATTAAATGAATTTAAATAGTTGGCGAGCAATCCTTTTTGTTCTCTCTACTCAAATCCATTCAGATTAATGAACATTTTTTTTCTTTTTTTATCCTGAAAGTGAAGAACATTGATAGGCTCATAGAATCATTGGTCTAGAACCAGAAAGGACTTAGAAGTCACTTAGTTCAATTGTCTCATTTTAGAGATGAAGAAACTGAGGGCCAGAGTTTGCCTAAGATCACACAGAATTTGTTGGAGTTGGGATTTGAATTCAGATTGTTTGATTTCCAAGCTAGGATTCTTTTGGTCAGTTTATGTCACTTCTCAGATATAGAGAAATAGGGAGAAATCAAAGATTCACATGAAATTGGTAAGAAATTAGCTTCTAGCACAAAATGTATAAAAACCCACTTTTAAAGTGGAATTTTATGGAATTTTAAGTTCTGAAAATAGATGGAAGGATACAACTTTCTTAATTAGCAGGAAAACATTTACTCTCATATACCTGAAGTTTTGAATAAGCTGATAAATGATTGTAGAATCATCTAGTAAAAATGGCTTGTTTCAATACTTTAAAGTATCTGTGATTTTATCAACGTGGGTATTTCTTCCATTGGTAGAGATCACAAGCTCTTTGTGGTGTCTGTTGATGGTCATCAAAAATCCTTTTCAAAAATCCTGAAAGTACACAACAAAACCACAAAGTACTAGGAACTCAGATGAGGTAACAATCATTGCTAGGAAGATACTTCAGAGAAGATGGTGGTTGAATGTGGATCAACAGATCACAGGTAATTAATCGACTGTAGAACTAGCCCTGGAAGGGAACTCAATGGTCCCCTAGTACAACTTCCTCACTTTATAGGTGAGGAAACTGAGGATCAGGGTGGTTAAGTGAGGGTTACAAGGTAATGCTTACAGTAAGTGTCAAAGACAGAATTTGAAACCCAGTTTTCTGACCCCAGAATCAATGCTCTTTCCACCATACCAAATGCTGTCTTCCGTTGGGAAAAAATATAAACAATTAATGATTTGGTGGCCAATATTTTGGTAATAAGATGCTCCAAACTTAGACTACTTCTTAGTTAAAAGCCATACAGTCTGTTACTGGGACTGAATTCAAAACCTTTTCAGTTTGGTAGGATTTTCCAGTTTTCATTCTGCTTGCATAACCTTTGATCAATTAATTCATCAATTATTCAACAAGTTTTTGATGACTACCTTCTATATGCCATTTTACAGATGAGGAAACTGAGGCAAACAGAGATGAAGTGGCTTGCCCAGCATTGGCACAGCTAGTAAGTGTCTGAGGCTGCATTTGAACTCAGGTCTTCTTGACTCCAGGCCCAGTGTTCTATCCACTGTACTACCTAGCTGTCTCTAGGTAAATAATGCAAGTTTTTAAAGCTATTTCAGGTGAATTAGTGAAATACAACATGAAAAACAGGGACCTCTGATCCCCTTTTTTCTTCTCAATTCCCTTTTATGATTGTATACTTTTATTTTTCATTTGGTTACTTGAATTTCTTGTTTTGTCTACCTTATTAAGTTATAAGCCTCTTAAATGAATAGTTTGATATCTGTCCTCTAACATTTATCCCAAGTACGTAGTATCTTGCTTTACATCCTGTTCTTGCTCCTTGTTGACAGACTAATTGGTCTAGAACAGGGAGTTCTTAATCTTTTTGTGTGTCACAGATAGATGGCCATCGGGCAAAGGCAGATCTTTGTTTTAATGCAGACTTCAGAAGGTTCAGAACATCAAGGTCCAGTGAAGGAAACCTGGAGCTTGCAAGAAAATAATGAAGCAAACTAGCTTTATTGAAAGGTCTCACAGTATTAAGGGCAGTCAAGGCAACTAGTAGAAACAGGTCTTGTCTCCTGGATGAAATTGCATGAACCATGTTGGGGTCACTGAGGGAATAGGGCACCCTCCCCAAAGCACTAAAGTCTGGTAGAATCTTATCTGGATCAGACTTTGGGGGAAGGCAACAAGGAGACTGGACCTGGGGACTGGTGCTTATTCCCACTACTGAGACAGTGAGGGAAAGATATCTGGAGAATTGATTGCTAGTTCATAGTCAAACTTCCTACTGGCTTGGAAAGGGGTTTGGGGCCTTTGGAACTTCTTCACTGAGCAGGGCGGGGGTCATTACAACCATTTTTGGAATAATGTTTTTAAATGTAGAAAATGAAATATAGGATTGCAAAGGAAACCGATTATAAAATGTAACTATATAATAAATATTAATAATAATATAAAAGTATCTATTTATGGATCTATTTTATATATATTGAAATATTTATATATATATTGAAAATATAGCTAGATAGATGCATGTGTATATATACATGCATCTATCTAGCTATATTTTCAAGTTTCTGGACCCCAGGTTAAGATCTAGAATAATATTTACTCCCCAAAATCAGCATGGGGAATTCTCTGTTTGGGACTCCTTCCATTAAAGAATATTGATAATTCTGTCTGTGACTTAGTAAATAAGTCATATTGAGTTACTTTGTGTGCATATAAGTTAAGTTGCTGACCCTGGTTCACATAGTAAGTTTCATGGGTGGGATTTGTACCCAAGTTTTTGTGACACTAAGGCCAGCCTTCTAGTCACCATGCTATGCTCTCTGGTTCTGCTCACTTCACTTTTCATCCATTCGTATAAGACTTCCCGAGTTTTTCTGAAAGCATACTGCCTGCCATTTCTTATAGCACAATAGTATTCCATCACGATCCCTTGCTTAACCACTCCTCAATTGATGGACATCTCTTTAATTTCCAATTCTTCACCACCACAAAGAGAGCTGCTACAGTATATTTGTACAGATACTTTCTTTTCCCTAAAAAGAAACATTTTTAAAAGTACCTAAAAGAGCTCTTCTTTTTTTTTTTTTCCCAAAGAAGAAGGGGGCATTCACTTAGGAGGAAGAAGGGTAACCCAAATTTATAATTTCGTAGATATGGCTAGCCATTTGGTCCTCCTGAAATATTTGTAGACTGATTAAAAAAATTATTTTCATACAGATACATGAGGAGGGGTTAAGGAGGAGAAACCCCAGAAGGAAGGAGAATCTGTGAGAGCTCCTGACTAATGAGAAGATATTCAGTAAAAGGGAAATGAGGACTAGGTTACTGTCCAGCTTGTACATACAGATTCAACTCCATCTGTCAGGAAGTGTGGGAAAGGGACCAAGCATTTTCTACAGTGTCTACTATGTGCTAAACACATTTTACAAATATTTCATTTTATCTTCACAACAATCCTGTGAGGTAGATGTTATTGTACTAATTTTATGGATGAGGGAACTGAGACAAATGGAGGGTAAGTGACTTTTCCAGGGTCATAAAGCTAGATAAGTGTCCAAGGGAACATATGAACTCAGGACGTACCAACTTCAGGTCCAGAACTCTCTCTATTTCACCACCTAGCATGGCACAGTGGAAAAAAATCAATAGATAAGAACCCAGATCACTGCAAAAAATCAAAGGACATGTGTTCAAAGTTCAGCACTAATATTTACTACCTGTATGACCTTAGACAAGTCACTTAACTTTCTGGGGCCTCAGTTTTGTCACCTGTAAAATGAAGGAGGTGGACCTTCTTTCATCAGGGCCACTTTCTTCTGTAGACCTGTGATCCTGTTGGCTTTAAGGACCCTGACTAATTTCAGTTTACTTTAATAAACATTTATTAAACATTACTATGTTCCAGGCAGTGTGCTAAGTACAGGTGATACAAAAAGAGGCAAAAAAATAGCCCCTGCCCTCAATGAGGTTACAATCTTATGGGTGAGACAACATGCAAACAAATACGGAAAAAGAAAACTATGAAGAGGAAAAATAGGAAATCCTTAACAGTGGGACAGCACTGGACTCAAGAGGGCTTGAGGAAAGCTTCCTGTCGAAGGCAGGAATTTAGCTGGGACTTCAAGGGAGCCAGGGAGGTCAGTAGTCAGAGTGGAGGAGGGAATGTTCCATGCACGGGGGACAGTCAGAGAAAATACCTGGTGCTGGGAGATGGAGTGCCTAGTTCTTGAAATAACCTGGAGGCTGGTATCATTGGACAGGGGAGTAAGGTGGTAAAAACACTAGAAGAGTAGGAGAGGGTTAAGTTATGAAGGGTTCAAAATAGAACATTTTTGCATTTGCACCTGGTAGCAATGGAAAACCACTGGCTAATCTTATTTGAGACAGGAAATAGCTAGTCCTCTAAATGCTGCCAAGGAAAAGGCCCTATATCTACATAAGTGAAAACACTCCTAAGGAATACACGTGCAACCAAATTGCTTAGCTAGTGAGTGAAACAGCAAAATATTTTTTGGTTATATAGATGTGGCTGTCAAGTGAACCAAGCCAGGTTGCCCAGCAACAGATGGAAAACCTGCAACCATCCTATCTATAATGTAGATAACACAGCTAGTTGCAATTTCAACGAGAAGCCAAAAGCTATATTGACCCAATCAACAACAGCACCACCGCAAAAATATGCAAATCGATTTATGTTCTTTATGCTTTACTTTACAAATTGATGAGAGCCAAAGGATGAAAGAAATACTTCCTCTATGACTTAGGGAATTACCACAAAGAACAGCAAGGGAGATTTCTAAATTGCCTAAACAGGAGTTATTTACAGTATGGGTAGGGAACCTGTGACCTCAAGGCCACTTGTGGCCCTCTAGGTCCTCAAGGGCAGCCCTTTGACTATATCCAAACTTCACAAAATAAAGTTTGGATTCAGTCGAAGAGCTATACTTGAGGATCTAGGGGGCCACATGTGGTCTCGAGGTCACAGGTTCCCCACTGCTGGAATATCCATTTCCCACCATCAATGACTTAGTGGATAAGTCCTAAGATGTATGTAGTCCAAGGCATATATAGAGGTTAAGTTATGACTCTGGGTCAGAGGGCTAGTAAGTATTAAAAGCTGAATAAGAACTCAGGCTGACAGACTCTAAACCCAAGAACTCCATCCACTACTCCATGTGCAAAAAATTGTTAAGCAGCCTTCTTTATCTGAACCCAAACTTCCATCATGACCAAAGTAATGGTTTTAGTGGATAATTCAACATCTCCAAACTCAACATATTGACACTGACATTCTAAAGCGTTATAAATGTTAACAATAATTTCTGTTATTGTATCTCAGTTGTACAGGAAAGCCAGCCAAACATAGTCAATGGGAAAAAAATTTATTTAGGGTAAACAAAGATAGTGTTTGCTGTGTTAGGGTGGGGGGATAAAGTCACAAAGAAACACACCCTATGGAGCAGTAAAAACATAGTTAAGGTGATTTCATTGCTTATGATGTCCTTGGAAAGTCAATGCAATGAGTCACAGTTAAAGGTGTGAAAACCAGTTCTGTCAAAAAAAATAAGAAAAAGAGCCCTCACTTCTCCCAGAGCCCTTGGGTAGGGAGGAGCCCATGAGAGCTTGGCTGCTTTGCTTTTCTTTTTCCTAAAGTTCCACCAACTTGGGCCTCCCTCTGCGTTTGCCTCTTTCTAAGTACTTTTGGGTGCTGTAATCAGTGATTGGTGAATTATTTTGTTCTCCATTTCTTTCTTCTGTGAGACTGAGATAAAATAGGAAAACTAAAACATAGGACAAAGTTCAGCTGTATTAATCTAAATTCATAGTTTGGTTATAAATACGGCTTTATACTGCTTCTCTTCTTGGGGAATCAGTGTGCTTATCAAAATTCCTTGAATAAACACTAACAGAGGTGTTTGGTCAGAGGAACTCACTGCTGAGTTGGACAACCAATATTTATGAATGGGTTATTATGTGCAGGTTTGGTGCTAAGGATGCCTAATGCAAAACCCAATAAGGGACTTTGTTTACCTTCTAATGGGGGAAGTAGCTTGGAAATACTTAGATACTTAGAAAATGTATTGTTCTCCAGCCATCAGGAGGGCTGATGACATCATGGGGTAATGACTTGGGCATGAATTTGATTTAAGTGAGGCTGAGTTGCCCAAAATCATGGACTCTGATAACAGAAGACATACTTAGTAGGTGGAAAGTTATCTCGGAGGAGAACAGGAGAAGGGACTCCTGCGGAAGGTGGAATTTGAGCTGTTTTGAAGGAGGTCAAAGGAAATCAGAGGCAGAGATGAGGAGACAGACTATTCCGGAGATGTGAGACTGTCTAAGGACATGGAGACAGGTGATGGAGTATAAGGTACAAGGAACAATAAGTATGTTGGCATAGTTGGTTTTTGTATCAGCACAGGCCAAGAGAAACTGACCAGTGAAGATTTAGTCTAGTTGAATGAATGCATACCCTTTGACAGCAAGGAGATTAAATCAGTCAAGACTTAAGGAAATTAATTCACACCATTCATTGGAAAGACAAATACTGAAGCTGAAGCTTAAATACTACGGCCATGTAATGAGAAAATGGGATTCATTGGAAAAGATCCCAATGTTGGCAAAGATTGAAGGAAAAAGGAAAAGGAAACAGACAGCAGAGAAAGTGATGGATAGACAGTGCTATGGAACAAATGGAAGCTGGGACAGATTTCAGGAGAGAGGGGAGAGAGAACAGAAGAGCCTGGCATGCCTATGGTCCCTAGGGTCACCAAGAGTTGGACACGACTGAACAATTACAATTTTCATAGCTACTGGGGGTCATTCATCTTGTAGGATGAATACTTTTCCCTTCCTTTCTGGGAGCAGTTAAAAACAAACTTATCTTGAAAGCTATTTGCTTTTTTCTATAGGTATTGCTCTATGGAAATTCTGTAGAAGAATCTATAGAATAAGGGTCCAACCAACTTACCAATTCTGCTGTAACCTTGAAGGAATCATTTGTGGAGTAAGGTTAATAGTGTCAGATTAAATAATTAAATGATAATTAAGTAACCTCTATCCCTTGCCCCTCATTTTCTCCTCACAAACAGTATAAATTGCTATCAAGTGTCCTGGGTCTTACTGATGATTGAGAAACCTTGGAAACTAGGTAGGATTTATTAAGCAATTTCCATGAAGCCACTGTCCATTTGTGGGAAGGACATTTGGTATTCATTAGCCTGAGGAGAGTCACATGATGATGGTCAGGGGAGAGGGAGGGAAAAGCTCAAGATTTCATTATGAATTTTGGGAATCATGAAAAATTGAGTACACGCCAATTTCTAATGTCAAGGTAAATTCATTTTCACCAGACACTACTAGGGAATAAATTATTTCCTGGGAGCAATACCTTATCATTCATTACCAAAGGCAAAGGGATGTTTTTTTAGCACGATACACAGTCTACTCAGTCAGTGGCCCTATAACAGCAGAGCTCAAAATGCTTGAATTGCCCCTCCTGGAGAAGCTGACTCCAGCAGTAATGTCTCTTTCCCGGGGATAAGAAGGTGGTGAGTCCTAGAAAGTTAGAGTTTTAAGGGACCTTGGAGATCAAGTTCAAACATCCTCCTGTTTTCTCACTCTTTTTAAAAAAAAGTTCCAGATAAGCACCTGCAGATCATAGTCAGTTGAAAACAGAACTTAGACTATACCCAAGTGTCCTAATTAATACCCCTAATACAAAAAAAATTTTTTTTCTTAAAACTAATTTTAAATTTAAAAAATTAAAAGTTAATTTTTGAAAAGGATGGATTTTGTTATAACACATCATCCCCCACCCCCACTCATGTGCAATTTCTGAACTCCGTGGTCTTCCACAATACCATGGAAAACCCTTGAAGGCCAACACATTAACTGAAACGTTGCTCCCTCTAAATGTAGCCAGTGGGTTGAGGCAAGCTTCTGAATAAAGTCAGAGATTTGGGCTAGTTAATTTCTGAGGGTGATTTCTTACTGCTGTTTCTCATAGTTAGCATTTATATAAGGCTTTAAGGTTTGCAAAGCGCTTTACACATTTTTTCTTATAACATCCCTGGGAGGTAGGTGCTATTACACTCTCCATTTCACAGATGAAGAAACTGAGGGGTTCCTCTGCCTGAATAATAGCATATCTTATTATTGTATGGTATTTTACAACTTGCAAGACATTTTCCCATGTTATCTTATTTGGTCCTCACAACAACTGCAGGAGACAGACTAGGTATTATTATCCCCATGTGACAGATGAAGAAAGTGAAGCTTGAGAGAGCTTGATTAAAATCTTATAGTTAGTAAAGTGGCAGTCAGCATAGAAGCTAAAACACTGGGTTTCCCACTCCTGAAACTCATCCCATTTCATTATAATATAATTGTTACCACACATAATGGTGGTGACTTTGAGATAGAGATGAAATGAAGGGGACTTTTCTACCTATTGACTATTTTTAAGTGAACTATTTAACTATTAATATTAATTATTTTAAATTAAAGAATAACATGGAGGCCTTAGAAGCTTACTTTTTAAAAATAATTTTATTAATAAATAAATAAATGGCTTTTTTATAATAAATGCTTGTTGACTGAGTTTTTGACTAAGGATATATACTGAATTCAAGGGGGGGAAAGTCATATCTATGATGAATCTGTAAAGGATCAAATGTTAATTGCATTAATGAATGATTTGGAGTCTTATGCATGAATGATGTATAGTCATTGAAAGTTGGTAAAATTCCAAATTCTCTGTTAGACATGCTGAGGAAAATATGAGTAGCCACACATAGATAAAGGCATAGAAATTAAGAAAGTATTTTGTTCCTCTCAGAAACCTTGTCAGAAGCATATACAACACCCCAAAACACAACATACACACTGAGGAAAAACATAGAGGAGGTTGTGCTTGTTGACTGATGGGCTAATCAACATATTATTTTATGGTCTTTTGCTTCAGGGTCAAAGGTTCACAAATCTGGTGCTGGAAATGATTTTAGAAGCCATTAATCCAACTCTTTCATTTTACAGATGAGGAAACTGTGGCCTCAGAGGCTTGCTCAAGGTCACATATGCATGAGAAGCATACATTGAGCCCCAATCTCTGACTGTACGGAGCCATTAAACTTCATCTCACCGTGCTCTCTGTAGCCTGAACATTTCCTCATACACAATCATTTCCATCCATCCCTTCCATCCGTTGAAGCAAGTGAAGCATTTGACCCAATGGAGTGTTGTCTCTAATATGCCATAGAAAGAGAGCATAGCAAGAGTGTTTTGAAGGCAGGACAAAGTCTTTACTTAAAAGGAATATGCTTATTTTTGTTGTTGTTGTTCGGTGGTTTCAGTCACATCTGACTCTCTGTGACCCCATTGGGGGATTTCTTGGCAAAGATACTGGAGTGGTTTGCCATTTCCTTCTCCAACTCATTTTACAAAAAAGGAAACTGAGGCTAACAGGGTTAAGTGACTTGCCCAGGGTCACACGGCTACTAAGTGTCTGAGGTCATATTTGAACTCAGGAAGATGAGTCTTTCTGATTCCAGGCCTGTTACTCTATCCCCTGCACCATCTAGATGTTCGGCATGCTTATCATAAGCTCATAAAATAGAGTTGGAAGGAACCTTGGAGATCATCTTGTCCTCATTTGGCAGATGATGAAACTGAGCCCCAAAGAAGTGAATTTACTTTCTCAAGGTCATATAGTTTTGTATATAGCATAGCAAGCCTGGTAAAACTGATGAGTCCAGAGATCAGAGTTGAAAGATCTGGATTCAAATCGCAGTTCTGTCACTTAATACATGGATGACCTTGGTCCCTGAACTATGAGTTTCTATCTCCTCAGCCATGAAATGAACAGTTTAGACCAGGCTTCTGTGTTCCCTTCTGGTCCCAAAACTTTGAGCCTCTGATCCCATAACTCAAACTCAGGTCTTCAGATTTATATATAAATCCAAGGATCTTTGCTGTTTTTCTTTTGACTAGACTCATTCGCAGTTGGGAAACTGCAGCATGACAGTTGCCAGTGACATTACCTCTAAAATGCAGCTGAGTTCCTGCAATGACTCATTTTCCTGTGTCTTGCAGCTGAAGGAGACAGTGGCATTGCTGTTCTCTCACTTAGAGACACCCTGTTCTTTTTCTTAGGCAGATACTGTTCCCTCATTCAATGTGACGGGTTCTTTTTTGGTTTTTGTTATTGAAAATTTTCCCTTATAGAAATGAGAGTGTGAGTTAGCACAGAGCACTGTGACGTGGCTAACTAAGCATAATTCAGGCCTTGGAGGCCAGAGACTTTTGTACTCTTGAACTTGTTCCAGTGAACCTTAGAGACAAATTGTGGTCTATTGAGGCTACCAAGTTTTCTGGACTTTCTGATTTAGAAAAAAAAAAAGGTATCCATCAGCTGTACCTTCTTTGTGGAACTTTGTAACTCCTCCCAGATTAGGCTGTGAGCCTCTTGAGAGCAGGGACTATCTTTTGCCTTTTTTGTATCCCTAGTGCCTGGCAAATAGTAGGCACTTAGCAAGTGCCTTTTGACTGTTGACTTGACTTTCCAAAAGGCAAGGATCCATTGATTTGTGCAAAAAGTACAGAACTAAGAATCAAAAGACCTGGGGTGGAGTTCTATTTGTGACACCTGCCAGCTGAGTGTACTTGTCAGGATTCATCAGCTTATGTCCACAATGAGTCAAAGCAGTGACTTTCTCTGTGATCCACCCAATCCAATCAAACAAAAACAGATTTTCAATTCCAGTGATCAAAAGTACCTTAGGGCTACGAGTTTGGAATTTGTTTGGGTTCCCCAAGCCACGATCACTCACTCAGTCCCCAAATTGTAGGTTTCCGGAGACATGGAAGGAAGTAGACCTGGTAATACCTAGAACGGGGACTGGTCCTCACTCCTTCCCTGGCATGATGAGGTATTGAAGGCATCTCACCAGACATACAAATAGGAATAACCTGAAGCCCTGAAAAAAACTTGGGAGACTTCCAAGGTTAGAGTATTAGGAGCCCAAAAGGTCAACGCTTGTTGCAGAGCTTTAAATCTTCTAGCCACCCTGCCATTAGTAGAAATGTTTGTGTGTGTTTGGGGGTGGGGTGGAGGTGGTAATGGGAGTAAAAAATATTTATGCTTGGTAGTTGAATTAGAAAATTCGTTCCAAATTCTATATTGAAAGGAATAAAATGACATCTTATGAATGTTGATTTTTCTACATTTTAAATGAATTTGTCCCCATAAATGAAAAGCATTGATAGGCAGGTAGAATAGACATTGACTTGACTGAATTTGATGAATTAGCTATATTAATATAATAGAAAATATTTTAATTTTTAGGAGATATTCAGTAGTTTTTTTTTTGAGAGGGGAAGGCAAGGCAGTTGGGGTTAAGTGACTTGCCCAAGGTCACACAGCTAGTTAAGTGTCAGGAGTCTGAGGCCAGAGTTCAGGGCCCATGCTCTATTCACTGTTTCACCTGTCTGCCCCGCAGTGGCTTTTAATGATAAAGTGAGGATTATGTCATTCAGTGCACCTGCTTGACTCTTTCTCAGCTGGCTTGTTTGTGTGTCTGTTGGTTCGTTTGCATATAGACATAGTCCACAATGAAAAGTCCCAATGATTATGACAATCTTTAGCAGTTATAAAGCACTTTAAGTTTTGCAAAGCAACATATGTATCCCTCACAAAAGCCTTACAAGGTAGATGCTATTATTATCTTTATTTTACAGATGAGAAAATGTAGGTAGACAGAAGCTAAGTGACTTGCTCAGGCTCACACAACTATTAAGTGTTTGAGGCAGCATTAGAACTCATGTCTTTCTGACTTTGAGTTCAGCGCTCTATCAACTGTACCACTTAGCCTCCACATCTCTAAACAAAGCCTCCAAAAGATGGAATACATTCTTTCTCTATACACACACATTGTGTGAGTACGTGTATAAACGTCCTCTTGTTCTGTGCCATGACTGTAGCTGAAATTGGGATTGTTGCTAGTGGCTTACTGGTTCATATGAGGATTAAATGTCCAGCCTTAGCAGATATAATGACTAGCACTTATTTCAAATCAATAGATATCTCTTCAGTTTCTTCATCTATCAAGTGAGTGAGGTGGATTAAATGATCCCCAGCTATGCCAGCTTGCTCCGTTCTAAAGCTGTAGATACTAAGCAGTAAGAGACTTTGTATGATGGTGGTGATTGAACGGATGTCTGGCTTTTAGTGAAGTCACATAACTATCATGGTGCTATTGGCAGTTTCTTCTCTTCAGACAGCCACAGAACAAATTTGTTCTTCTGGTCTCTATTTTCATTGGTGTTTTGCTTTTTTATTCTTGAACAAAATAACATGAGAGAGATGTGTACCTTATATAGGTAGATAGTGTACTACAGTGGAAAGAATTCTAGCAAATTTTCTATGTGATCTTTGGGCCTGTTTTCTCATTGGTAAAGCAAAGATGGAAGTAAGATTAGACCTTGAAAATCCCTTCTGTCTCTGGGAGTATATGGCTGATTTGCTGGGTTCATGGTCTTCAAACTGATTATTTTTTCAAGTGACTTTTTTTTTTTTGCACTATCTTATTCAGCTGATCACTGTAGGGTTCACTGAGTGAGCAGGATTGACCATAAATAGACCTGTATTAAGAACATTGGATTGACTTTTTCTCAGCTGGCTTATTTATTTGTTTATGTGTTTGTTGGTTTGTTTTGTCACATAGACACAGTCCACAACTAAAAGTCCCAATGGGTGACCTGTACCTGAATTCTAAATTCAGCTTTTTTATTTCTTTCCAAAAGCTCCTATCTTTCTGAATTTATAGAACATTTGTAGGTCTTTGATGTGGCATAGCTAATATTTAACTTCAAGTAAACAATAAAAATGTTCCTAGTTTGTTACAGGTTCAGCTTCATTTAGAATGAGAGATTCCGGCTGATTTTTCTGCAGTGTTTAGACAACATTCTGACATTTCGTCCAGGGTTTTAATCAATGCATTTTGAAAAATAACTCGTAACTTAGGTTATGCATGGGGGATAAACTCATTAGAAATGCTGATGGTTCATCTTTTTTTTTGGTTTATTGAGGTCAAGCCTTGACAAAGTAAAGTAGGGAGCTGAATAATCATTTGGTAAGTGTGGACAGTGTAGATCAATCAGTCAAGCTAAGCTGATAAGTTCCCTTAGATACCTGTAACTGGGTAACTGCAAACATTTCAGCACTAGGTAACTGCAAACATTTCAGCACCATTGTGGTTGTTAATCCTGGGTAGAACAGATTGCCAATTCATAGGAATAAGTATAAGGTCTGAAAGGACAAACAGCTAATTGTACATTGTATATCTATGTAATAATGAAACTGACTTTCATTAATGGCTTATGGAATTTGTCTCATTGATCATTTAAAACAGCTTTTGTGTTTCTGAAATTTCAGGTACTTAAAGATCAAAAAAGAAACTAAATGTTATGGGTCCTTCTTTCACTTGCCAGGAGAGAAATACAAATCCTAGCATTTTTTTTTTTTTGTTATTTTCTCCATCAGAAAGGAAGACATATTGATGCCAAGTCAATTCCGCTCAACAATAAGTTAGGCAATCTAAACACAAAGACAAAAACTAAATTTTCCCTAATCTTGAGGAGTTTACATTCTACCAGGAAAATGGGAGCATGGGATATAATAGGAAATTGATAAGTAAATATAAGGTAACACAAGGAAGAAGAAAGCACTTAACAATTGAAATGATCGTGAAAAATGTAGGAGGATGGAGGAGAGAAGAGAAAATCTAGAACAGCTGTTTCTAAGAGTGTGATAAGAGTTAATCTGGGAAAAGTAAGAAGATTCTCATGAAACATGAACATGAAATTATAGTAGGACTAGTTGACCCAGTTCTGTGATATTCTCTTTCTTAAGCAGCATAGGAGCATGAGATGAGAAAGCCGTTACTGGGGGTAACTCATGGTTGGAGTTTGAGAAGGGGTGAACAGTGATAGGACGAAGGTGTAATTCAAGGGTAGACAAAAGTTATAGTTAAATCAGTCAACTATAGAGTCAAGACTGAAAGGAGGAAATGATTGCAGAAAACAGGAAAGGGTAGAGGGATTAGAGGTAATAGTAAGTAAGGATAAAGAACATTCTAGTTTAGCGGGAAATTGATAAATGGTCAAAATATGAACAGGTGGTTTTCAAAAAAAGACATCCAAGGTCTTCAACAATCATATAAAAATGTTCCAAATTACTAATATTAGAAAAATGCAAACTAAAGCACCTCTGAGGTTCTACTTTCATATTCGTCAGATTGGCAAAATTAACAAAAAAAAGAAAAATGACAAATGATGGAGGGGTTGGGAGAAAATAAACCCATTAAATGCTGTGTTGGTGGAGCTATGATTTGGTCCAGCCATTCCAGAAAACACTTTGAAAACATGCACCAAATTGAACCATGCATATAACCTGGGACACAGAAATATTGTCAATAGGCTTCTAATTCAAAGAGATCAAAGAAAGAGGAGAGGACTCATATATACAGAAATATTTACAGTGGCTCTGTTTATATGGGCAAAAAATTGGAAATGAAGGAGTGGTCATCGGTTGGAGAGGCACTGAATGAATTGTGGTTTATAAATCTAATGGAATGTTATTGTTTTGTAAGAAATGACAAGTGGGATGGTTTCATATCATCAAACCTCAAACATTTAACAATGTTGTAAAGACAAACAACTTTGAAAGACTTAAGAACTCTGATCGTTGCAATGGATCAACCACCATTCCAGGGGATCTATGATGATGCATAGCTTCCTCCTGATAGAAAAATGAAGGACTTTAATAAGCAAAACTAGACATACATTTTTGGAGATGACCAATGTCGGGATTTATTTCATTTGACCATGAACATTTGTTGCAAAGGTTTTCTTTTTCTTTTTTCAATGAGGGAAAGGTAGGAGATAGAGAAAATAAATGCTTGTTAATTGAAAAAATAAGAGAAAATTAAAAAAATAAGTTTAAGAGGAGTGAGGCAAAGGGAGAGATAGAAGAATAGGAGGCTATGATGAGAGAGGAGAATTTCAGTCAGTCAGTATGTCAATAAGGATTTATTAAGTACTTACTGTATGCTAGACACTGTGATAAGCACTAGGAATACAAAGAAAGACTGGTTTGTAGAAGTAACAGAGTTATGGGTGATGGTTAGAGCTAAAGTATCATGTAGATTAGTTTATTAGCTGCCCCTTTGAGAAGCATGTTCAGAAGAATACTTAGTGGAATATATGAAGTATGGTAAAGTGTTAATGAAAGAGAAGAGAGAGGGTAAAGGTCATGATCTTGGGGCATTTGCCTGAGGTGGTGATGGGAACAACAGTCCTGAGAAGGGGACACTATTGTGAAAGGCCCTGTTATTGTTTAGCTGTTTCAGTCACATCTAACTCTCTGTGACCCCATTTGGGGTTTTCTTGGCAAAGATATTGGAGTGAGTGATTTGCCATTTCCTTCTCCAGCTCATTTTATGGATGAGAAAACTGAGGCAAACAAGTTTTAAGTGACTGGCCCAGGGTCACACAGACAGTGTCTAAGGCCAGATTTAAACTGAGGAAGATGAGTCTTCTTGTACCAGGCCTGGTGCTCTATCTACTGTGCCATCTAGCTGCTTTGGAAGAGCCCTAGGAAGCTAGATTAGGGAAGGGGGAGAGTGGGTACCAAAAGGAAGAAAAGGGTTACAAGAAAGAGACATAATGGGGAACCCATTGTGCTTGGACTACTTCATAGTGTTATCTCACTTCTAAGGATTTAGAATTAAGTTGCTGTTGACTAGAAAAAGTCATGCACTAAGATTCCCATAAACCTCTGAATTTCTGCATGCTTGTTTCCTGGATAACAATGGGAAATCTTTGAATGGAGAACATGACACTTTAGGTCAAACTGTTAAGAAACAGAAAAGCGGCTAACATTGGAAGGTAGGCACCGGGAGCTGGCAAAGTCATAGTGAGGAATCACAATGTGTATTCTGTGTCTTGATAGATTAGAGTGGGTGAGTCCTCTCACTGAGTTTCCTTCTGTGTAGCACTCTGTTAATATTAACAGAAGAGGGGATTGGCAGCCTCTGAGCTACATGGGAAGAGTTAGCGCCTTTCACTTGAACCATTGTGACCTAGTGATGGCACATGACTTAGGAGATAAAGCAGATAACATAAAATGACCATCTGTGGGCTTCAACTCTTTAGAGCAGTGGTTCTCAACCTTCCTAATGCTGTGACCCTTAAATACTTGTATGTGGGCGTATCTGCATGTGGGCGGACCTGCCTGGAGATGGATAGAGGAGGGATGTCTCGGTTCCTAAGACCATCGGAAATATGTGTTTTCTGACGGTCTTAGGTGACCCCTGTGATCCCTGTGAAAGGGTCATTGGACCCCCAAAGGGGTCACAACCCACAGGTTGAGAACCACTGCTCTAGAGGGTTATAGATCATCGAAAGCCTTGGGAGGATAGGGAAAACGGAAGGTAGCATTGTTGAAGGCACTCTAGTACAGTAGTTCTAGAGTCATAGGAATTGGACTCCAATTCCACCTTACATGCTTACTGCCTATAGGATGTTGGGCAAATCCCTTGGCCTCTCAAGGTCTCTTTTTCCTCATCTGCCTAACAAGATGGAAAGCCTAGATGACCTCTGAGGTGTCTCACAGGTCTTGATCTATGATCCTATGTAAGGACACTTGAGAGCAGCTAGGTGGCACAGTGGATAGAGTGCCAGACTTGGAGTAAGGAAGACCTGAGCTCAAATTTGGCCTTGGCCAATTCCTAGCTGTGTGACCCTGGGCAAGTCACTTAACCCTGTTTGTCTCAGTTTCTCATCTGTAAAATGAACTAGAGAAGGAAATGGCAAACTAGTATCTTTGCCAAGGAAATTCCAAATTGGTTGTTCGCAAGGAGTTGGATGTGACCGAACAACAAAACAACAAGAATACTTGAAGACACCTGAGGAAGCCATTT
>CM053588.1:271095644-271117601 GCA_028646515.1 Pseudochirops corinnae
AAGGAAGGAAGGAAGGAAGGAAGGAAGGAAGGAAAGAAGGAAGGAAAAAAAAGAAAGAAAGAGAGAAAGAGAGAGAGAGGGAGGGAGGGAGGGAGGGAGGGAGGAAGGAAGGAAGGAAGGAAGGAAGGAAGGAAGGAAGGAAGGAAGGAAGGAAGGAAGGAAGGAAGGAAGGAAGGAAGGAAGGAACCAGGTTACTTAGAGCTTTTAAAGCCCTGAAGTTTTAAAGCCACTACGGTTTATTAACTAGGAACTGGCATGGTCAGATGGATGTGTAACTTAATTATAGGATCATACTTCTAGAGTTAGAAGGGACCTCAGAGTTTCTGACCTCAGGAAACTGGGGATATAGGTTCAAATCCTGGCTCTATCACATAGTAGCTGTGTGATCGTGGACACATCACTTCCTAGAGGAATTATCATACAATGGAAGGAGAATTGTCTCTATAATCATAAGCACTGGGTTTGTGTCTCACCCCTGACACGGTCTGTGCAACATTTAACACATCACTTAATCTCACTGGGCCTCAGTTTTCTCATATTTAAAATGAGGAAGTAGGACTATATGACCTCGGAGGTCTTCTAACTTAAGCTATGATCCTATGACCTCAGGTTCATCAACTATAAAATCAGGTGTTTGGACTATATCATCTCAAAAGTTCTTTCCTTTTCTAAATCTGTGACCCAGCACTTAATACTGCACCTGGAACTAAATAAATGTAGTTGGTGCCACAATGGATAAGAAAACCTGAATTCAAATTAAGCCTTAAATGTTTACTAGCTGTGTAACCCTGTGAAAGTCACTTAACCTCTGTTTGCCTCAGTTTCTTTATCTGTAAGATGAGGATGATACTAGCAACTACCTCATCCCCACCCTCAGGGATGTTGGAGGATCAAATGAGATGATAATTGTTAAGTGCTTAGCCAGGTATCCAGCATGTAGTAAGCAATATATAAAGTTAGCTACTCCTATCATTAAGTGCTAAAGGTACTTAATAAATGCTAATTGGTTGATTGATCTAATCCAACTCCTTCATTTTACAGATAGAGATACTGAGATCCAGAAAGTTGAAGTAGTTTATTCAATTAGTAGATTTTTTTTTTTTGCTTGGGTCTTTTGATTCAAATTCAGTATCCTTCCCAAATTACCAGAAAAAACTTACTTCCCGTTTTGATAGGAGAGATTTTATTGATATCTTTTCATAAAAATGAAGCAACCACATTTCTGTATGGTTATATGACTTACCTTAAGTCCCATACCTCAGCATCAGAGTGAAGTCTAGACCCTGCCTCTTATGTCTTCTCCCATTTTGTCCACCCATCATATTGATTGTCATTCTTTCTGATGACTGATTCATTCATGCCCTGTGCTTCTTTCAGAATCATCCTCTAACATTTTGAGGACTGAGATCTGCTCCAGCTTCCAGAAGTCACTCATTGCCAAGGTAGCTGTGACACTAAGCAGAGTAAACATGAAAACAGGCTGATTGATTCTCTTATTATATCCAGTTCAGCAGCACGTAATTAGTGCTGCTCCCAGCTGGAGATGTTTGATTTTTTTTCCAGTTCACAGTTAATAACAATTGCACTATTGCAACTGCAATCCTGAGAAGCAAGCATCTCTTCTTGGCTATTAAATTGCTATTGTCCCACCACTTGGATTTTCAGTTTATTAAAATAGTGACATTTACAAGCATCATTAATTCATTTGCTCTGGGAATTTCATTAATGATTCATCATTTGGTTTAGTCCATTTTTTGTCTATTAAATTTTCTTAAAACGGACTTATTGTCTTGAGTCCTTGACAGAAGCAGGAAACTGACCTTCATAAAACCAGAGGAAATGAGGGGTTAAAGAACCCCACTCCTCTGTCACCAGAGTTTTCCTTCAGAGAGAAAGAACTCTGCCCCTAACACCTTCTCAAACCACACAGTTTCTTAAAATAAAACCCTCTAGAACAATATGGATACATGTAGTCGCCACTGATAGAATATAAGCTGAAGGCAGGGACTCTCATTTTTTGTCTTTTTGTCCCTAGAGACTAGCACAGTGTCTGGCATTTAGTCAATGCCTGTTGATTGATTCATAACAGGGGGAAAAGCTCTATGTCTTAGGCCTGTCCAAAGGTCTGGCTCCTCCAGGTCATAGATGGAACAACAGATTATTTGCGAAATTTTAACAGCTCTTGACTTTACACATCATTGTTATCTCTTTCTTCCATTGCCAAGATGTCCATAAGATCAAAGATTTAGAACAGGAAGGAATCTTCAAAGTCATTGACTTCAATATCTTCGTTTTACAGATAAAGACACCGGGACACAAAGGTTAAGTCACTTACTTACCCAGGGTCATACAACTTGTAAGTATCCAAGTCAGGATTTGAATTTCGATCTTCCTGATACCATGTTCAATGCCATAACTACTATGCCAAGATGCATCTCCTATAAAACAAAGACTGACTGGAAAGAAAGCCTTCTATATCCTCAAGAGATGTCATCTCCTTGTACCTTGTCCCTCATTACTTCTCCTACCTCTGTCCCTACTCCAGTCCATCACCATCCACAGCCCTGTAGTCTTTTTAATTAGGAGGGTTCATGGTATATAGTGGGTCTTTAATAAATGTTCCTTATTTGTTTGAGATCTGAGACATATTTAAACTCTTTCCTTACTATGGTCAAAACTGTGACCACCAAAGGAATCAAGGAGTAGCAAACAGAACCATAGATTCATTGGCAAAACATTCTCCTTAATGAGAAGCTGAAGGAGAAGCATGACCATCTCATAAGAAGAAAGATCATAGAATCACAGAGCTAGAAAGGGTCAGAGAGGCCATTTAGACTAACCTTTGCTGATGACAAAAATGAGTCCCAGGAAGGTGAAGGGACTTGGCAGAGATAACACAGGTAATTCATGTCTGGGGCAGGATTTAAACAGACTTTTTCCCAATGTCCTGGACTCACAGTACCTTTGTAACAAGAAAATCAAAGTGCTCAGAGTAGAACAGAACAAAGAAAACTGACTATGTCTCAAAATCATTTTCAATAACAGTCTTTTAAGAATGAGACTTCATATCAAGATGAAGAATGTGAGTTTGATCCCAGGTTTTAGTCTTGAGGACTGAACTGTTATTCATTCTTTCGGTTCCAGTGAAAAATGGCCTTTTGAATTTGGGGTTTTCCAGGCATAATAATTGTTCTTGGGTTTTGGTTTTTTATTGTTTTTTTTTTTCCCTGAAAAAGAGCCGGGGAAGGCTATATACCAAGAAGTGAATGAAACTTTTTTTTTCATTAAAGGAAAAATAATATGCAATTCTAAATGCATTGTCTTAGACTTAGAGGATTTCTTGTTTGTAAGTTTCTAACAAAAAAAAGGCAAGCAACAAAATTCTATCCACCACTCACAAATTATTTCTTCACTTTATGCCATACCAAAGACATTGTCTATGGACTCTGTGGCAAGCAAAACAATTAAAACAATCTGTAAAGATTTTTAGGGTAAACTTTTCTTCATTAATGAGAGCAAAGCCATCACCTTTGAATTCTAATATCCTGGTCTCTGAAATACTGAAAGAGGAAGTAGAAATGGCATGGAAGAAAACAAAGATGGGAGGAGTTGCTGAATCAGACCAAGCACAAACAGAGAAGTATCTATAGATAACATAATTTTGAGGGTATTGAGGGATGGGATTCTCAAAATATCTGAAAGAGGAGAAGATACCCAACTCAGGAAAAAGTCATGGATTATATAGGTACAGGCACAGGTACAAGTAAAGCACAGGGGGTGCAAGGGATAGAGTGCCCGGGCTAGAGTCAGGAAGACCTGAATTCAAATCCAACCTTACATACTTACTAGCTGTGTGACCCTAGCCCCAAACTAGTTCTAACCTCAGTGAACATCTCCACATCTAATCTAGAACTTTATTTATTATGAAAAAATCATTATTAGTGATTTTATATATATATAAAATATATAATATTATATATCATTTATCATATATTATATCATATATAGTATTATAACATTATACATTATATATATATATATATATATACATATATATTCATTTCACAGATAGGAAAGCTAAGGCTCTCAGCTTATGAAAAATCTGTTATACTGATTTTTCCTACAAACTGTAGGAAGGCTAATTTTCTAAACTATTTTAAAGGAGCAACTGACTTCTCAGAAATTATCACAGAGCTAATTGGCCATATTCACGTAAGCAGCCATTGTTATCAGTCATCATATATGACCTTTAAGGTCTAGATTTGTAAAACTAAATCAATTTTATTTGCCCTTGTTTTATGGTATTATAATCTCATTCCTATAAAACAGGTTTTCTGTCTTATTTTATGATTCATGATGCAATCCAGAGAAACTGGCCTTCTCTCTGTTCCTCACTCAGGATACTTCACCTGTCTATGTGTCTTTACATAGATGTTCCTGGAATATACTCCCTCCTTATGTCTGCTTTATAGACTACCTCTCTTCTTTTAAGCTGCAGCTCAAAGCACAGTGAATAAAGCACCGGCTCTGAGTTCAAATCTGACCTCAGACCCTTGACACTTACTAGCTGTGTGACCTTGGGCAAGTCCCTTAAGCCCAATTGCCCTACCTTCCCCCCTCCAAAAAGCAAAAAACAACAACAACAAAAAGATGCAACTCAAATACCATCTTTTGCAGGAAGCCCTTCCTGATCTTCCCAACTGCTAGTGCCTCCCCTGACTATATTGTATTATTTTATTACTTTGTGTATGTGTATGTATATGTATATTGTGTATATATGTATATATAATTCACTTTATACTTATGCTATACATATTTTTATCTGTAATTATTATCCACCCCCCCATCCCCACACTTTAGACTTTAGGTTAGGACAATGCTCTGTACACTCCTAGGGGGAATGTCTGGGTTGAACTTGTGACCTCTTGGGTCTTTTTGCTGCTTGCTTGGGGTATTAAGTGTTGAGTTATTCTGGGGTCTCAGGGTTTGATTGGACTGGAGACTTGCAGGCTTTCAGTGCTCCCACAGAGTAAAGTATGTTCAGCATCTTTGGTCTGGGCTCTGCAAATTTCTGCTCCGCATTTGGATCCATGCTACACACCTATGGGTTTGTCTCTGGTTAGTTTGAGTAGACTGTTGCTCTTCTCAGTCACTATCAGCCAGAGGGAAACCTCTATAGATTCAAGATGACAAACAGAAACCCAGTTCCTCTCCTGGTTATTTTGCCTAAGCCTTCAGTCTGGGCTAGAGGATGGAACTGAGACTCCACTCTGTTTTTGAGGTCAAAGTCAAGAAGCTACTGTTTATTTCTAACTTGCTCTTCAATCAGTATTTGTCTTAGGGCCCTATACCACCCCTCAAGCTAGAACGTGCCCCCTCCTACCCTCCTTGCCAGACACAGGTTCCCTCCTTAGTCACTCCCTGCATCTGTGACCTAGCAGTGAGTAGCCAACAAGAGAGGTCCAAGTTTTTGCCCTGGTGCACAGTCCTGGCCCTTTTTGGTTCCTCCATGCCAGAATGTTCTATGTAGCACACCCCTGGCCAGACCCTATTTCGTTTCCACAGATCTCTCTATCTCCCTTTGTTGACTTGGGTTGAAACTTACTTTTTTAAACTTTTTATTTCCTGATCAGGATTCAGATTGGTGTGCTCTTCAGTTCTTTGTGGAGGAGTTGTGTTGGAGAGCTGGGTTGTACTTCATCTTATTACTAACTTGGCTCCACCTTTCCAAAGTAATTTCTCCATCTCGGGGACCCTATCTTTTACCCTCCTAACTCCACCAGCTCTCCTTGTGTCACTTTATTTGCTCAAAGAACTGGATCTCTTCTGAAACTCTGGTCCCCATCGGTCTCAATCACCAGACAATAGAGGCTTAGGTCACAGTAGCAACAACCGTCAGAATATTCACCAGCTGGCATGTCTATCAGATTAGTATTAATCTGATTAGTGTTCCTCTCTGTTGCAGGTACCTAATCGGGCAATAGGAAGTCTCTCTCAAGGTCAAAAGAAAAGGAAATAAGGAACTCCCAAACTCCGTGTAGCTGCCTCAAATATCATCACTTCCAGGTAGTCCTTAATTTTATTTCCTCCACAGGAATTTCTTGGCTCCTTCAACTCTCCATCAAGATAAAAGATCTTGCAGGTACTACCATATGTGGAAAATGGCTTATAGATTTCTTCTTATTCTAATTATGACACAGAAAGCAGAACTAGGTTCAGCAGGTAGAAGTATTAGAGGACAATTTTGGCTTGATATAAGTATGATGGGGTACTGATCAATAATCCCACCACTCATGAGCATGCACAGAATATTCAGCTATTGTCGTGCCCACATGGATTTAGGAGTGTGTATAGATAATCCAGTACGCTAACCATTTGGCAAAGAGGACTCTTACTGATTGGCTTTGGAGCCAGAACCAGGATGTATTCAAAAGACACTGGTCAACCAGAGACTACCTGTGATTACTTCTGTCTTTTCCCCACCTGGCTGTTTTCCAGGATAAGAGACAGGATGCTGAACAGGAGAGGTCTCAATGTCTTTCTACCTAAAGTCAATAGGTGGTCCCTGTTTTTTGTCTCTTTTCATTTGTTCTTTTCTGTTTTAGGTGAAATAATCTAGAATATGGCTAGGACCTTTTGTGCTTCAAAAGGTTGGTAAAGCCACCAGAACATCTGGGAGCAGAATCCAATTCAATATCAAGATCATATGGAATTACTTTCAGTACCCAGACCAGCAATAGATGAGACGAGGACTCTTCCAATGAGTGGCTATGTCACATATGGAAAAGAACTTGATGGGCCCAATTCTATATAGAAACCTTTAATTCTGAGCTCACTTTTCCCAGAGACTAGAGTGGGATAGGACAGAATGTATCCCCAGGTATTGACAAGGATGGAAATGTTTATTCTTTTGTACTTGCAATATAATCACTGTGTGTGTGTGTTGTATCTCTTAGATAAAAGCTAATTGATGCTAACTGGTGATAGTCACTGACAATTGTGAGGGAACAAGAGTGTAATGTAGCCTCAAACCAATAGTTTTGGAAAAGAGACACCACCAAGGATACCCTATATGTGATAGGTACTAAGTACTCATTTGATATTGATCTATATAGAAATAATCGTTGAATCCATGATCCAGTTGGAGTCATTTCCAATCCAGTTGGTCATTTCTTTTCAGGTTCTCTGAAATCTCTCCCAAGTTTCAGAAAAATATGAGAAGACAAATAAACTAGTGCAGAACAAAATGAACAATTTATATAATAAAAATATAATATAATATAATATATATTATATATAATATAATATAAATCAAATAATGAAGAAAAATAGCTTTGAAATACTTAAGAAACCTAATCACAGCCATGATCAACTACGATTCCCAGAGAGTGATGATGAAGCATGCTACCCTCCTCTTTACAGAGTATTGATGAATTCAAGTTGGAGAATGAGATCGACATTTTTGTACGTGGCCAATGGGGGAATCTGTTTTTCTTGATCCTGTATATTTGTTACAAGGGCTTTGTTTTTCTTTTTTTCTTTTCTAATGGAGAGGGAGGTCAAGAGGGGATAGGATTATGATAGCAGTAATAAAAAGAAAAGCAAGAAAAGAGGGTCATTGAATTATCTTTTTCAATGGAGAGAAGACAACAAAAACTATGCCAGAAAAAAAGCAGAGATTCAAAGAATAGCTTTGAAAGCTACAACTTTAATTTTATACTTAAAAAGCAAACCATATATAATAAAAATCTGTGGTTCGATGTACAGCCCCTTTTTATCTTCTATTATATCCATGGAAATGCCCTTTTTACTTGCTGATGACTTAGGATAAAAATAAATTTTAAAAATTCAGTATTTTACTTTTCAACTCTCCTTTTATAGACTATCACTTCTTGTTTGGCCTTCATTTTGAAGAGGACCAAGAACATCCCAGGTGATGTCTTGACTTGCTTGTGAATTAGATGTAAGGTCATTGAACAAAGCTGTCAGTCTCACTCTCTCTTCCAGAGTCATGGAAATCTAGTGGCAGAACCAAAGTCAAAATGACTGGTGATGGCTTTGGATACAGCGGATGAGTTTGGCATATTTGATATCTGACCAAGCTCTAAGCCCTCCACAGCACCTGCTTTAACCACCTTTGTGACTGCTACGACAAATTGTTCTCATCTGCCCATTCTGCCTGGGGAAGTCTTCACATACTTGGGATAGACACATTCTCTAATTCACCAACAGGCATGAAGCCCATTGGTTCCTCTCGACCTGGGTTAGCCCATCTACTAAGACAGTTTATCAGGATGTGGACAGATGTTGTACATGCTACAGCTTCTTGGAGTTGAGTGGCAGGTAAACACCAGTGGTATCAGCAAGCCATCACACCAGAGGTGCTAGTCTTCCTTGAACACCTTAGACTATTATTTATAATTTAAATTTTAAACTTTTCTTTTTTTCTTTTTCTGGTAGTATTGTCTCCAGCTCTCCCCACTACTTCCACAGCCCCCCCAATCCCTAGTAGTCTAAACAGTAGGGAATATTGAATGGGTAAATAAATTTTAAAAGTACTCAAAATGGCTTAAATTGGAAATCTGACTAATTAAAGAGGGAAAAAAGAGGCATTTCCTGAATTACCTACATATTTGTGAAACTTCTTGTTTTGATTTGACTTTAGAGACCAGGCCATCTCTCATGCCTGAAGTGTGTTCCTTCTTTATTTCTCTCTTAGAAACCCACCATCTCCTATGGAAAGCCTTTCTTTTTCCCTATAGTTTGTTGAACTTTCTTTTTCTTCCTCCAAGTATCTTATGAGTAGTACTAGTAGTAGTACTAGTACTAGTACTACTAGTAATACTAGTACTAGTGGTAGTAATAGTAATAGTAGTAGTAACAACATTTATATGGCACCTACCATGGATCAAACATTAAGTGCTAAGTGCATACAGGTTACATTCTCCTGGTACAATGTAAACTCCTTCTTTGAAAGCCAATAGTTTCCTCAGTGCCTTCCATATAGTAGGTTATTTTTTTAAAAGCCCATTGAATAGTGGATGATACAGATTATTGGGGGAAGAGGAGGGAGAAGCATTAATTAAGCACCTACTGTGTGCCAAGCCCTGTTAAGCACTTTACAAATATGTCATTTGACCTTCCCAACAACCTCGTGAGGTAGATGTTATTATTAATATCACTATTTTACAGAATAAACAGAGGCAGATGGAGGTTAAGGGGTTTGCCCAGGGTCACATAGCTAGTTGTGTCTGTGGCTGAATTTGAACTCTGGCCTTCCTGACTCCAGTTTCCGCACCCTGTCACCCACAGTAAAGAAGGGGAATTCAGAGTTGAAAGAATGTATGTGGTTTGTATACATTAAAAATAAAGACAATGAGGGAATCTGCTTTAAACCATAAGTTTTCATTAATGCCGCCTGTGGTTTCTCACAGTATGTCAAAGCCAGACCAGTTCCTACTGGCATGCCTCCAATCAGTACAAATTTGAAGGAATTAATTGTAATAGCTATTCCAAAATTCAACCATTCCAGCTAGTTCTCTACCCTTGCCAAGCCCAGAATAAAGACTAGAGTGATTCCTCACCATCACCCATTATTAGTAGTATGAGGAGTAAAAGGATTAAAGGGAATTGGGACAGGTACAGCAAAGAATCGTGGGCAAAAATAAAAGTGAAAGGTACCACTGGGACATAGAAAGTAATGTATGGAAAATGGTGACCCTGTTCTTTGTCCAAGTTTATTCTCAATTCCACTAATCATGTATATGTGGCCAAAAGCACTCTTCAGTGACTATGCAAACCACTAACAAGTTCCAGCTTTAGTGTTGAATGAGTGACCCTGGCTTGAGAATTGTCCTTGCACCTGATTTAGTCTAAGGGAAGTGTTGAGTTGAGCATCCTGAGGGCGCAATGTTTGCAGTCCTTATCCTGCTGTAGGGAGAATTTAGACTGTATCTGTGCTAGAACTCCTAGGTCCCAAACAATCCAAAATTTGGATCAGGAGGGAGACTTCCAGAGTTTAGAAGGATAGAAAGACGGAAGCGCCTGGAGTGTTTTTACATTATGCATTCTCATCCCTGGTCTGTAAGTACTGCTTATTGACTTATCAACTCTAAGCTAACAATAAAAATGATAAGTAGTAAGACCAACCATGACTCCAGAGGAGTCATGAATGATGAAGCCTGTTACCTTCTGATAGAAGTGGAGAAACATATTCTAGACATTGCAAACGTGGTGATTTATTCTGCTTCACTATGTTTATTTGTTATAAGGATTGCATTTTTTTTTTTTTACTTTTGAGGTAGGGATTTGGGAGGAGGGGGAAGAGAAAGCTAGACATAGTATTGACCCCCCAAAAAAGAAGAAAAGAAATAAGAGGTCATTGCCCTTTAAAAGTGCAAAGAATGGAAAAAGAGTTCATTACAAAATGTAGATAAACAGGACAGCTTTGAAAGTGACATGTTGCATTTATCATAGTTATCCCTTCCACAGCAAGACTTTTCCCATCATGTTTTTGATATGTCACTGGTTGGCATAAGAAATTAAAGAGGAATTTGGGAGGAGTTTTGTGGAGGCTGCAGATGACACATGATAGCCAGCTGACACAGAAAAAGTTTAGAAACTCAGAAATGCATAAAATATATGTATAGTATTATATAACACCAACATATTTTATCTTTCAATACCATAATAATTTAGACTTCTCTGGTAGGGAGGGTCAAAAAATTTCATGCAGATTTTTCACACCACCACCACCACCCCTCTCCTCCCCCCAGCAATGTGAAAGGGATAACTGAACTTTCTCTTTTTTTAAGCAAGCTATAATCAGTGGTTCTCAACCTTCCTAATGCCATGATCCTTTAATACTTGCATGTGGGCATATCTGCATGTGGGCAGACCCACCTGGAGATGAATAGAGGAGCAGTGTCTCGGTTCCTAAAACCATCGGAAATATGTGTTTTCCAATGGTTTTAGGTGACCCCTGTGAAAGGGTCATTTGACCCCCAAAGGGGTCATGACCCACAGGTTGAGAACCACTGCTATAAGTAATTGATATTTTTACAGTTTCACATATAATCTTTTCTATTTTATTTTGTATATGAAATTATTTTTTCTTTTTTATTCATTAAATTCCAAATAATTTTTAAAAATACTATGTGGCAAAACATATAAGTTTCATTCTGAATAGGTACAACTTTTAAATCAATCAAGTTCCTGAAAGAGATGATGGACTAAAGGTACAGAATGAGACACAAAATTTTCAGATACAACCAATAGATATATTTGGCTTGACCATACTTACTTGTTATAAGAGAGTGCTTTTTTTTTAATTTGGGAGAAAAAGAGGGAGCTAGTGATAGCAAGGCCAAAAGAAGAAGAAAAGGGGATCATTGAAGGATTTTATTTAATGCACATAAGAAAACAAAAGGAATTTCAAAAGGAGACTCAGACAAGCAGAACAGCTTTGAAACCAATGTGTTTAATTTATTATACGCTTTTTTTTTTAAGATTCAAGCTTCATGTAATAGAGATTCATGGCTTCATATACAGTCCTTTTTTTCTATATACAGAAATGTTGGTGTTTGTCATATTCAGAATAATAAAAAATAAAATGGACGAAGTAGCTGAGAAAGAATGATCCAACGTCGTGGGCCATAGTTAACGTTAAAAATGCCACTTGTGGACCTGAGGGGTACTTGTTTTTTTATTTTGTGCTTCTGTCTGTTTATAAAGAAAAACTAATCTCTAAAATTAAGGGAATAGACTATTAGCAAATATTTTCCACCCTGTTGGCCACTGAAATCATTCTTTACCAAGGAAGTACTCATCGCATTTGACTCTAGTATCATTTGCTAGATGACTATTCATTGCTAACCCCGATTACTCATTCTATGAAGACACCAAAGTTGAGAGTGATAATAAATAAATAAAAATCATGGCCAAAATTCCTGTCATTTCCAGTTACAACCATCACCACCACAAGCTTCCCATTTAGTTTGCTCTGGGTTAGCTCCAATTTATTTCAACTTGATAAACATTTAGTAAGTACTAAGAGCACAGGTTCATTCAAGGGCAGGTTTAGATTGTCCACAAAAATTCTATGCCAACCAAAAGTTCTAAAGTCACTCTAGAACCAAATGGAATCTCTGGCCTCAGATCTTCCCTTAGTTTCTGTGAGAGAGCTTTCAGAGCAAGGGTGTCCTATCCAGAACTGGACTTTCTGAGACTACTCCAGGTGAAAAAAAGGTATTGATGAAGGAAGAAAGGAAGGAAGGAAGGAAGGAAGGAAGGGAGGAAGGAAGGAAGGAAGGGAGGGAGGAAGGAAGGAAGGAAGGAAGGAAGGAAGGAAGAAAGGAAGGAAGGAAGGAAGGAAGGAAGGGAGGGAGGAAGGAAGGAAGGAAGGAAGGAAGGAAGGAAGGAAGGAAGGAAGGAAAGAAGGAAGGAAGGAAAGGAGGGAGGAAGAAAGGAAGGAAGGAAGGAAGCAAGGAAGGAAGGAAGGAAGGAAGGAAGGAAGGAAAAGAGGGAGGAAGAAAGGAAGGGAGGAAGGAAGAAAGGAAGGAAGGAAGGAAAAAACATTTATTAAACATTTACCTTCTGTCAAGTACTGTGCTGACTCCAGAACATACAAAGAGAAAAAACTAGACAGTTCCTACTCTGAAGGAGTTCACTATAAGGGGGAAGATAACATATTAAAAGAAAGTTGATTCTCAGAGTGATTGGAAAGGTATGGAAATCCTAAGTACCCAACAGCAGGGAGATGGCAAGTCCCAGCGGCACTCCCTCCCCAAGTCATGAGTGTTTTCTCCCCCTTGAAATCATCTTTTATCTATTTTATACTCATGTATGTGTGCTTATTTGCATTTTTTCCCAGTAGAAAGTAAGTTCCTTGAATTCAGGGTCTATTTGGATTTATTTTTGAATCAGTGGCACAGTGTCTTACATGCTGTCAATACTTAATAAATGTTTATTAAAGTTGAAGTTTGTTTTGATTGATCTTCACTCTTCTTTATCACCAGAGCTATAATTAACAACTTCTGTGCCAGGGGCAAGTGTGACATTGTGGGGGGAAAACTGGGTCTGGAAGCAAGAGTCCAATTCCCATCTCTGACTTTTATTACCTGTGTGGCCTTGGGGAAGTCATTAAACCTCCTTGAGCTCAACATCCTCATCTATAAAATGGAAGCATTGGACTAGATGACACTAAAGTCCTTCCTACCTCTAACTATGATCCCAAATCAACTTTATAACTCATGGTGTGAAACTGATAAAAGAAGTAGGACAATGTACCATATTTCACTGCGTAAAGTCGCCACCACATAATCATTGCACCCTGAGTATTTGGTTGGTTTTTTTTTAGTCCAAAAATTGGTTTATAACCTTTCGTCATGTGATTGTCACATGGTATAATTCTGTTCATCATGCTGCTTCAAAGATAAACACAGCAGAAATGTATTCACCAGTGTCTTATGAATACACATTTATCTCTTGTGTATTACAAGATGTAAGTCTAGAATTTTTCTAAAGACTGGCTGGCATGGTTTGTTTAGAGCATTGCAGTACTAACATATTGTCACTCAACCCAAGGAAGAGCTGTAGGCTTAAGGGATGCCGGCGGGCAGGCGAAGCTGCTATGAGTAAGTTATGTGATATAGTAAGACTTGTATCTTCCCAATTTTAACATACATTCACAAGTTTTCCGCTCATTCTAATCTTGCACCAAAGACAGTTTAGTAATAAATTATTTTTAAGTAATACCGGCACAATTTTTTTTAAAGCTTTATATAGTGGTTGCACCCTTCTTTTTTGCAAAAAAAATTTAGCATAAAATATGGGCTGCTTATGCAGTGAAGTATGGTAGTTCAGCAAGGTGAAATTGGGCAGCTGGGTGACATAGTGGATAGAGGGCCCAGCCTGGAGTCAGGAAGACTCATCTTCACAAATTCAACGTCTGTGTGACCCTAAACAAGTCACTTAACCCTGTTTGCCTATTTCCTCATCTATATAATGAGCTAGAGAAGGAAATGGCAAATCATTCCAGTATCCTTGACAAGAAAACCCTAATTGGGGTCACAAAGCATCAGACACGACTAAAAATGACTACATTACAACAAAAGGAGGGAAATTGATTACTTACTGTGGTGCCTTATCAATTATTAACAATTTGGGGCATCTACAAAATTATCTTTAAAAAATCTAAGAAAGTTACTAAGCTTTTTATTTTATTTTAATCAATTAAATTTCATTTCTATTTTAATTAGTCTTGTTAACTAAATGTAGACTCCCTAGGGTAAAATGGTCACTTTGCCCTACTGAGATAGCTTGATAGAGCCTAGAAATGAAACATAGCCACGGACTGAACTTGGCCTCATTCGCCCTTTTCTTTGGCTAGGCAGTGGAGATAGATGGGCAGAACACATGGGTGAGAAAGTCCAGCTTCTCATTCATTGATGCAACCCTACCATTAAAGTTTAACTGAAGACAGGGTGTGTATTTCACTGCAGGCAGGACTCATGAAGCTCTTTTTCCCAATGAACCTAGCTAATATCAGACATCACCTGGGAAAATCATAGCTGCCTGTATTTTGTTTTATTGTTCCGGGAGATAAAGGAGAGCAATGGATTCCTGCGTCAGAGGTTAGGACTGACAACTAGGTCACCCAAACACCCAGACTCTAAAAATACACTCAGCTATAGATTGCTTGCTTCTGACGTCAATAGAAGATGAAGCCTTAGATTACGAGGACTTTATAGCTTTCTCATGTTTGCCTCACAGATAAATCTGTCATATGGCTCTTCATTTCAGAAGCATACAAGAGTCATCTTCTGGACTTCCCAGGCAGCCTTACCTGAAACAGCCAAATAAAACTGTAACAATGTAGACAGGAAATAATTAGACCAGTCATGGAAGCTAAACAAACATCATACCCAGAACTTCTAAGAAAGTCGAAAAGCTGGGTAGTATATAGCATAGTGGGGTCAAACTCAAAGAGAAACTAGGGGCCATTAAACCATAAATAAGGAAGTCTGCAGGCCACGTATTGACTTAGAAAATCACATATCAATATCACCTATGTTCTACTGTATTTTTGTTTGCCTTGTTAAATATTTCCCAATTACATTTAATGTGACTCTGGCCATATTCAGTGCCTTGTATCTGACGCCTCCAGCACGTAGGACACTGTATCTGAGCCCCTTTAAATGCTGCCTCAGACACTGACCAATTGTGTGATCCTTGGTAAGAGACTGAACCACTCTGTGGCATTTTTTTTATCTGTAAAATGAGGAAATTGGACTTAAAGGTGTCTCAGGTTCCTTCCAGCTCTAAGTCTATGAATCTATAGTCTCATTTCAATGACTTTTGATTTTCATTTTGTTCTGTTATCCAGACCTATAATTTCATCTAATTTAGGAACAGTGCTGTCTGATAATAGCAACTTGTCTGCAATTTATAGTATGAGAGATTTGCCTAAAGGCCCTGAAAGGTAACTTGCCCAGTATTAGCCTATATGTATCAAAAGCAAAACTTGAACCCAGGTCCTCCTGACCCCAAAAGTGACTCTCTCCACCTCACCGTACTGCCTCTCACCTTGTACTTACTTAAGATCATAGAAACAGAGAGATGTAAGGGACCTTGGAGGTCATCTCTTTTACAAATGAGGAAGATGAGACCCAGACAACTTAAATATTTCTTTATTGGAGGAAATCAGAGTTAAGTGACTTGCCCAGGATCACACTGCTAGTAAATGTCTGAGGCCAAATTTGAACTCAGGTCCTCCTGAATCCAGGGCTGGTACTCTATCCAGTGCACCATCTAGTTGCCACGAGCTTAAATGTTTTGACCAAAGTCACACAACTGTTTGGTGGCAGAGGCAGGATTCAAACCCAGGTCTTCTGAGCCCTAGTATAGTGCCCTACTACTTTTCTCACACCCCCCAAAGCTAAGACCTGAATAAATGCACCTATAATTCAGTCAAACAAGTCCGCTTTGTCTGAAAACCTAGATTGCTGAGTAGCATCTGTTTGTCACAGAGGTGGGAAACCTGCAGCTTCAAGGCCACACGTGGCCCTCTAGGCCCTCAAATTTGGCTCTTTGACTGAACCCACACTCCACAGAACAAATCCAGACTTTAAGGAAAGCAGCAACATAGAGCAACTGGACCCTTTCTTTTCCCCATTCCAGCTGAGCATTTGATGACCCACATCTTTTTTCTCTCACCATGCTTTAGAAACTTAAAAAACAGAAAAAAATCATGTTTTTTTCTAGCTATACTCTCAAAATTCCTGGTTAATGTGATCAGTTCTATGGGGAAAGCATTTAATTTGATATTTAAGGTAGAATTAGGGATTAAATTAGGAATGTGATCTGCAAATGTCATTGCATTATCATGTGGAACTCTCCTTCTACCGATTCAATAAACACCTTCTTCTCTGTAATTTAAAGTTTGCAGAGAATCACCTGGATCCCTGAGGGAATTCAGGTCACACAGTTAGTATATGTCAGAAGCAGGATTCTATGCAGATACTCTTGACTCTAAGGCCAACTCTCTAACCACTATCCACACTGTCTTTCAGGACAAAACTGGCCAATCAAAGTCTGATATCCAGTAGGCTAGTATAGATACAGCTAATATCAACCGAAGATTCAATTGGAACAAAAAAAAAGTACTAGACTCACAAATTCATGAGGACTTTCTCTGCTCAAGTGCTTTCCAAGGGACAAATGCAGATAAACATTTTATTTGCCTGTGAGCAGAATTGTGGCAGCATAAAGTATGGGTATTAGATCAGAGTCATAACTCATGGTATTCAGTCACTAAAAACACGAATGAAGAAATATTATTTAACCACAGTGCACCTAGTAAAGAACAAACACATTATTGCAACTGGTATCACCTTGTCACAATATATCAAATTTATGTCCTGTGTAAAAGGGTTTAGTTTGGGGGAGGTTTGTTTTGTTTTGTTTTATGCTTTTTAGACATTGAAAGAAATCTTCAAGAGTGGTAGGTGCCTTGGAACCCTAGCAGGTGGCCGATATTCTAACGGCAGCTTCACACATTTTAAGATAGATTTATAAGGTTTGCAAATTGCCATTCGTAGCCAATAAATTGAGAACAATCACTTGAGTGATGGAAGCCCAATGAATTGAAGCCAAACTAAAAAGTCTAGACAATTCCAGAAAATCCTATTCAGTCTAGGCAGGTGAATTTCATTATCTAGTTGCCAACCTTCCATTCTTCATCCTAATGCTTAGATCTGCCCTTTGTTTGGTTTGCCTTGGCCTGTTTGACCTGGAGATTTGGCCCCAAACTCCTAGAAAGTAGTGACTCCCTGAGGGGAAAGACAGTGATAAGCTGGAATAATAAATATACTGGAACAGGACATTCAAGATGGCAATGATCCTCAAGGCTATTAGAATTAACTCAAGTATATGAGGTATATCTTTGTTCACCTTGGCCCCAAAAGACAGAACTAGGACCAGAGGCAAAAAGCTTCACATCTGGAACAATTTACTTAAAATCACTTTCCAAAAAGTGGAATGGCTTCCTTAGGAGGTAGTGAGTTCTCTCAAAAAAGATAAAAAGGCTAGGTAAACCCTTATCGAATTTGCCATAAAAGAGATTCTTGTTCAGAAATTGACTCAGATGGCTTCTCAAGCCCCTTTTAACTGTGATTAACAAGCATGGTTCTAGACTAGGCTTGGTGGCTCACAGTGCTCCATTTTGCTTATGTGTACATTCAAAGGATAAACAATTACTTAAAAAACATCTATTAAGCCTTGCTAAAGAAACAGGAGATAGACAAATTTAGAGAAATCTCCTCTTCAAACATTCACATGAATTATTTGTGCTCGACCTGTGGTAGAGCCTTCTGAGCTCCTACTGGTCTGATCAGCCACAGTCAGACACACTTTACCTGGACCCTGATATAGGGATGTCATTTTGATGCTCTTTGAGGAAGGAAGACAACAACCGCTGTCTTAGCACCGGACCAGGCACAATAGGGACGACAAGGGGTGATACCTAGGCAGTTAGGTGACACGGTAGATAGTGCACCAGGCTCACAGTGGGGAAGATCTGAGTTCAGATTACACCCTACATGTGCACTAGCTGTGACACTACTAACAAGTCGCTTAACTTCTCTCGCTCAGTTTTCTCATCTGTAAACGGAGGGGAATGGATTTAACGTTCTCTAAATTCCCTCCCAGTTTTAAATCTATGACATAAATGCTTGTCCAGGAATTCCTGGAATTCCTTACAATGTGTTGTTGTTCATCCTTCCTTCTCAAAGAGGACCATGACGTCAAAGTCTAGCTGGAGAGACAAGCCTAACACACACACACATGCACACACACACACACACACACACACACACACACGCATACAAATAGTGAACAATACAAGACAGTACAGAAGCATTAACTCAAGACTTCAGAGTTATAAAAATGGAGATCAATAACACTGTCAGTATTATTCCAAGGAGTAACATTGATCTGAACTGTGTTTTGTCACCATTATAAGGAGGAAGAAAAGTAGGCCTTGTTATATATTGATTGCTATTGCAGCTAGGAGGTACAGTGGACAGACTGCTGGACCTGTAACCAGAAACACATGAGTTCAAATCTGGCCTCAGGCACTTACTAGCTGTGTGATCCTGGGCAAGTCACTTAACCTTATTTGCCTCAGTTTCCTCATCTGTAAAATGAGCTAGAGAAGGAAATGGCAAACCACTCCAGTATCTTTGCCAGGAAAATCCCAAATGGGGTCATGGAAGTGTCAAATATGATTGAATAACAAGTAGCAGTAGCAGATCTTAGACTGAAAGAACTTCTTGATGAACTGGTAGCTGGTACAGTAATAAGAATACAGGATCTAGAGTCAGAGGATGTTGGTTCAAATCCTGTCTCTGAAGCTTACTACCAGTATGACCTTGGGCAAGTCACTTAACTTCCCTGGGCCTGCCTCAGTTTCCTCACCTCTAGGTTGGGAGAGCCTCTAAACTAGATGGCTTCTAAGATACCTTCCAACTCTAGGTCTATAATCTGTTGATACATTCTTTCCTAAATATTGACTTTTTAATAATGGATCTAAAAATGGCCTAGTGATCAAGTTCAGACTCATAAATCTACAATTCCCATTGAATTGACCCTTTTTCAGAATTAGGAGTGTATTTTTCTATCTTCAGTTCTCTTGGAAGAGACAACTTGGCAAAGGGAATAGGCCTCACCCTGAAGGCCAGTAAGACCTGGCTTAGAGTCCTAACACTGACATATACTAACTGTGTGCCCTTGGGCAAGTCACGTAAATTTTCAGTACTTTAGGCAACCTTCTACGACCAAAAATTGCAAAGAAGGTGCTTTGGTAAAGCTAGTTTCCTCGCCTGAGAATTCCCTCTACCAACTAAATGACAAATAAAGTCCCTATCTAGTCTTCTGGGAGCTCTTTTTCCCACAACTTGTCAAAAATTATTGTCAACACTGACATTATCATCCTTTGGACAAGTAACAGCAGTGTAAGAGACATTCTTCAACTAGGCCTGAGGAAGACCAAGGAAATTTACATCAGCTTAATGTTCCAACCTATCTTAGGCTACGCCCTTTTTTCAAAACTTGCAGATCATTCTTATCATGAGAGAAATGAAAGCAAAATAACCAATATTTTTCATGATTACTGATCCAAAGTTGATAGCTTCCTGGCCTCCTTTCCCAAAACTCAGTCTTTCATAGCCCATATCTATCTGGCATATTTGAGTCTAGTGGTCAACTTTGGTCTAGTGGCCAACAGACTTGCCTTAGCATTAGAAGGACCTAAGGTCACATCCGGCCTTTAATATAGATGGGCTATGTGATCCTGGGCAAATCACTTAACTTTTCAATGCCCTCAGATAACAATCTAAGGATATAAATTACAAACACGTTGTTAATCTTCATCACTGGAGAGTTTTTACTTTGGCAAAACCATGGACTCAGACTAATTTTTTCATTTAATGTGCTTGTCACATAATATCACATATAGTTATCTGTTAATGTCTCCTGCCCATTCCCAGATACCAAGCTACTCAAAGGCTGGGACTATGTCTTATCTGAACTTTGTATCACCTCCAGAATCTAGCAAAGTATTCTGTACACAGTGCCTTGATAAATATTTGTTATAAATGTATTTTTAATAGATCTTTCCTCTAGCTATTAACATTGTACCATCTTCTTTCATGATATCTTCCTTGTTTTTCTTCCTTAAAAAGACTTTTACTGCCTCTACTGTGTTTTAGGAGTCTCAGTTTCTTCCTATCTTGAGCTTTGCTAATACTATTTTCAAAGCAACACGCATTAACCTTTCACCCTGGTTTCTGTTCCTACATTGCCCTGAAATTGTTTTCTCCAAGGTTACCAGTTATCTCCTAATCAGTCAATCCAAAGGTCTTTAGATACTCCTTTTTCTTAACTTTCCTTCAGCATTCAAAATGGCTGATGGCCACTTCCTTTAAATACATTGTATTAGTTCTACTGCTATCATTCTGATCTCTCCTCTATGTCCATTCATCAGCTTAACTTCTACCCTCTGCCTTATGAGAAGAATAGAGTGGCCCAGACTGGTAAGAGGGAGATGAATGTCTAATGAAGCTGAAAAGATAGATTGGGGCCAGAATGTACAGGGATTTAAAATTTAAACAGAAACCTGGATTTTATCCTAGAAGCCACAGGAAGGTGCCAGAATTAGCTGAGGAGGGGAGTGACATGGTCAGATTTGTGCTTAAGGAAAAGTACTTTGGTAGCTGTGTTTAAGATGGACAGGAGTGATGAAAGATGAGGCAGGAAGACCAGTTAGGAAGCTGTTGTTACTAAACTAGAAATGATGAAGTCCTGAATTAAGAGGGTCATTGTGTGAGTAGAGAGAAGAGGTCTCATGTGAGAGATGATACCAATGTCTAAATGGGGAAACTGGGCAATTGTTTAGTTCTTTGGGGTGAGGGAGAGGACAGAGTCAGAATTAATGCCAAGATGAATCTGGAAGACTAGAAGGATAGCAGTAATCAAAGAGGGAAGTTTGAACTAGGAGAGTGTTTGGGAGGAAATGGAACAAGTTCAATTTTAGACATGTTGAGTTTAAGATGTTTCCAGTAATTCTACTTGAAACTGTCCAATAGAGAATTCATATTACAGAACTGAAGACATCCTCAAGGGATGGGTATCCCTTTGATTTCCAATTCTTAGCCACCACAAAAGAGCTAAAATAAATATTTTTGACAAATATGTCCTTTTCTCCTTTGGGGGGATGTTCTTAGAATATAGGTCTAGCAGTGGTATTGCTGGATTAAAGAGTATGCACAATTTTATAGCCCCTTAGGCATAGTTCCAAATGGCTTACCAGAATGGTTGAATCAGCTCACAATTCCACCAACAATGCATTAGTGTCTCAGTTTTCCAATATCCCCACCAATGTCCAACATTTTTTCTTTTTTGTCATATTAGCCACTCTTCTAGGTATGAGGTGATATCTCAGAGTTGTTTTAATTTGCATATCTCGAGGGCGGAGGCAAGATGGTGGCGTAGGAGCAGCAAGGTACCACAGCTCCCACATAGCCACCTCAAAACACCATAAAATATGACTCTAAACAAATTTTAGGGCTCCAAAACTCACATAAAAATACAGAAAAACACATCTCCCACTGAAGGCAGCTCGGCACAAGGGGCTCAGCACAGCACACTGGGAGCTGAACCCAGCCCAGCCTGAAAACACAGTGTGGCCCTGGGGGCAGCCAGGATGAGCCACAGCTGAAGCCTTCAGGAGAGTGGATCAGTGGCAGCTGTGGCAGTTTCCAGAATTATCAAGCCATAAGAAACAAGGACAAAGTGAAAGGTCAGTGGAACTCAGCTAAATTTGGGGGAGAAAAGCCAGGACTGAAACCAAGAATCACCTACCCAGCAAAATTGAGTATAGTGTTCCAGGGGAAAATATGG
>CM053588.1:271118101-271134680 GCA_028646515.1 Pseudochirops corinnae
GCGGATGTGGAAAAATTGGAACACTAATACATTGTTGGTGGAGCTGTGAACTGATACAACCATTCTGGAGAGCAATCTGGAACTATGCCCAAAGGACTATAAATAATTGCATACCCTTTGACCCAGTAATATCACTTCTGGGGTTGTATCCCAAAGAGATCATAGAAGTGGGCGGAAGACCCATATGTACAAAAATATTTATTGTAGCTCTCTTTGTGGTGGCAAAAAACTGGAAATTAAGGGGATGCCCATCAACTGGGGAATTGCTAAACAAGTTGTGGTATCTGAATGTAAGGGAATATAATTTTGCTATAAGAAATGGGGAGGAGATGGTCTTCATGTTTACCTGGAGTGGCTTATACAAACTCATGATAAGTGAGAAGAGCAGAACTAGGAAAAATTTGTACACAATCACAGACACATTGTATGTGTGGCGATCAACCTTGATAAAGTGGACTCTTCTTGGTAACACACAGTTATAAGACAACTCTACAAGTCTCAGGATGGAAGGAGATATCTACATTTAGAGAAAGATCTAGAAAGAACAGAGTTTAAATGGAGACTGAAGCAATCTACATGCTATCGCTCTTTTCCATGTTTGGTTTTGTTTCCTTTTTCCCATTGTCCACTCCATTGGTTACAACCCTTCTATACAACCAGACTAAGTCCAATATGAAAGTATTTGTAGATCCTGTACGTGATTGCATGCTGCCATGGGGGGTGGGGGGAGAGGGAGGGGAGAAAATTTGAAACTCAAGGGATTCTGGAACAGAATCTTGTAAACTAGAAGTCAATAAACAAATCAATTAAAAAAAAGAATGAGTGGTTAAGCTGAGGCTACAACGTAAATTTGTAGATTCTTGTTAAAAAAAAAAAGAGGCAAGCAAACTAGAGAATCACAACCTTAAGTATAAAGACTCTTTGGGGACAGTTGAAATACTGAGATGTGGTGTTCTGGTAAATGCTTAACAACCATCTTTCAGGAAAAAGAAGTATGAACGACATTCTTTTTAAGATTGTTCAGCATTATTAATATTTTCTTCATCACTTTCTTGAGTCTAGACAATCAACAAAACAATAAGGTCCTGATTTGTAGTGGTTGTCAATTTCCATGGAATAAATACTCACTGAACATTTAACAACTGACTGGTATGTTCTGTTTGGCATTCAAAGCCCTACATAACCTAGCCCCCTCCTATCTTTCCAGTCTTCTTACACCTTACTCCCCAAAACTTATGTACTCTTCAACTGAACAATAGAGAATTTCAACACTAAGCACCAGACAATACAGTTTTCTCTCTCCCTAATATTCAATTCTGGGCCTAGTTCATCATTCTCCTTAAGTACTTGTCCAAGACTAACTCAATGGTCTGCCCCATCAACTTTGTGCCATAATTTGGGCAATATGTGTTCTTCCTTAGTTTTTTCCTCCTCTGAATATTTGTGATTCTAATTGAGATGTTTCTGAAGTTTTGGGGACCTTGATCGGATCTGAACAATGATGGCTTGCAAATAGGTATATCTGGAGAATTTTTGTTTGTTTTTTTTTGTTTTTTAACCATCTATAAGGGCAACAAGGTGGTGCAGTGGATAGAGTTCTTGGCCTGGAGTGAGGATGACCCTGGGCAAATCTCAACCTCTGTTTGTCTCATCTGTAAAAATGGGAATAATCAAAGCACCCGCCTCCTGGGATTGTTATGAAAATCAAATGTGGCAATATTTGTAAAGTCCTCAGCACAACGCCAGGCACATAGTAAGTCCTCTATAAATGTCAGTTATTGTTATTATCATGTATAAGGAATTCTTCTTCCTTTTGGACTCTCTATTGGATATTCTTCCTGATGGTGGCACACAGCTTTTGTGGATCTTCATGTTCCTGTTTTATGCTTTTCATACTAAATAATTAGAAAGTCACATAAAATGAGCTGGAGAAGGAAATGGCAAACCACTCCAGTATCTTTGCCAAGAAAACCTCAAAGATGGGGTCATAAAGAGTCAGACATGACTGAAACAACTGAGCAACAAAAACTAGAAAGTCATCAAAAAAGTTGCCTTTGTTGTTGCTTCTACCAAGAAATCTTGAATGATTTGAACATATTCATGGGAGACACTATAAAGAGACTCGAAGGCCCTATTTTGCTCTGTGGAATCAAACACTTTCTTTGGTTAAAAAAATGGAATTTTATTTTTTTCTGAACTTTTCATTCAATTATGTGACTGTAGAGAAGTGGTCTCCTAAAGGATATAATTTATTGGGGTGGCTAGGTGGTACAGTGAATAGAGCACTGGCCCTGAAGTCAGGAGGACCTGAGTTTGAATCTGACCTCAGACACTTGACATTTACTAACCATGTGACCTTGGACAAGTCACTTAACCCCAGTTGCCCTGCCCTCATGCCTCCAAAATGCAAAAAGAAAAAAAAAAGAATATAATTTATTAAAGCATACCTGTTCCCTTCCTTCTTATATCTGTAAATCAAAGATTTCCATGATACATGTTTCAATGATTCTTATGAAGATTTTGTACAGACAAGAAAGTAGGTATGTAGGTTGGTAGTTATTAATGTGTTATCAATTGCCTTCTTCCAGTAGTGATAGAATCTTTCAGTTTTTAAAATGTTTTCTATAATTTCCTTTCAGATATCTTGACAACTGATCTCTCAATAACCTCAAAATTTTGTCACCTCCAGCATGGATGTGTTCTTTATACATTTTGTCTGGTCCAACTACTTTTCTCTTCTTTGTTTTCATTAGTTCCATTTTTATTTCTTCATTCAGCACATAAAGAACTATGTCATTAAAGTCCAAATATGGTGACTCCATTGTCTTTAATAAAAAAAAGTTATAAAAATGTTAACAGGTTTTCACATTTTTTTATCCAACTATCTTGTTGAAAAGATTCATGACACATAGACGTGAGAATTTGGTGCTGTCTACGAGCCTTCGGCGTCTTTCATATATTGACCTGGAAACATATTTTCCAATTTTTTTTTTCCATTCCTTTCCTAATCTCCTTTTCACACAGAAGTTACTGAGTACTAAAACACGTTGGTTAAATTTGGAGGGTCTTATAGAATTCTTGGCAGCTATGTGGTACAGCGGATAGAATGGGAAGTCTGGAATCAAGAAGACCTGAGTGATTCTGGGAAAATCCTTTAGGCCTGTTTGCCTCAGTTTCCTTATCTGTAAAATGATCTGAAGAAGGAAATGGCAAACCACTCCAGTATCTTTGCCAAGAAAAACCCAAATGGGGCCATGAAGAGTTGGACACTGCTGAAATGACTGAAAAACAGCAGCAATAGAATTCTCTGAAGACTTGCCTTCACCCTCTGTAGGTATATAATCAATAATTATCTTTATGAGGTCGTTGTTACTGTTTTGTTTATGTTCATCATAAGCTTGCAGGGAAAGGCAAATGACCAAGTGCGGCATTAACTGATATTGGTTGTTGTTTTTGAATGCATGGCAAAACCAATTCTATCCTTTTTTTCACTTGTCTCTCCAAGGACAATCTGTGGTCTATCTTCCTTTTACAACTTCCTTATGCCTTCTGGTTTTAGCTATGGCGAGAATGACAATGTGTTCCCTAGAGTACCAACAGTTAAATTCATTTCTGTAGGTAATCGAAAAACTGTGTGATTCTTGGTGCTTTCTGTCACTCGTTGAAGATTTAGTTTTCTCTCAGTGCTTTTCTCTATTTTGTGAAATGGTATTTGTAATTTTCTATCATCCCATAATCTTTGCAAATAGGTCCATACTCTAAACCAATGTTGTTCTCGGCTGCCATGATAACTGTACACTGATTGAGGTGGTTTCTAGGCTGTGTTGGCCTCCTACTTATGATAACTATTCTATACCCTTCACACTTATTAGAAAGTGGTGACCATCAGAATGACCGTCTCTACTTTTATTCACTTTCAGAATCAACAGTCTGTTTGAATAGGCTGTGTTGATTTTGTTATAAGTAAATGCATCTCTCCTCAACTTTTTCCATTTTTCTAATCTGATTATTAATCTTTTGCTCTGATTGACAGATAAAGGCAAATTGGACAAAGCTCTCATGAAAGTATCTTTTTCATTAATTTTTTACATACAATGAAATGAATTCTATTAATTCCTTTATCCATTTCCACCCTCCCCTCCCCCCCCCGCCAACACCCAGGGGAACCTGTAAGCCACCTTTCCATGTAGCTGCCATCTCTTTATAATTTCTCTTTGACATATGGTATGTTCCTACAGATGTGTTTTAATTCCTCCAGGGTTGTATTAACTTGCTAGCTACTGAACAAAGATCTTAAATTTAAAAGAGAAATAGTTAATGTTTGTAGATAGCTCCAAACCTGTGTGATTTTCAGTGCCCCTGAGTCCTTTCACCCTCCCTCTGTTGCTGTCCCTGTGAAAAGCAGAAGGGGGCCAGGTAGTGCTAAGGACCATTTTGTATTTTAATGGGTTTCATGGGTTGCCATGGTCAGAGAGTTCATCCTCTAATTAATTATGAATCTCTCTGTACCCAGTACTCTGTACTCTGTCCTTGGACTAGAAATACAGTCTGGAAGCCTTTCTAGGTTGCTACAACCTGTGAGATATCACTTCACTTGCATAATCTTTAAGAATACTTATAGGTTCACCTCCACACCTCAATGAGACATCAGAGCAGGACCTGTGGAGACAGTGTAGGAACTTCTTGAATGTTTTAAGGACTCAGGATTTTGTCAGTGTAGGTTGAGTGCTAGGTTTGGAGAGAAGAAGACTGAGGTTCAAGGTCCACCTTTAACACTTATTATCTTTGTATCTAACTAGTGTGGTAAAGGCACTTAGCTTCTTAGGGCATCAGTTTTCTCAATAAAAATATAATGATATGGTTTGTACCTACCTTTGAGTTTTTGTGAGGCTTAAGTTAAATTTTATATATGTGTATATATATATATATATATATATATAGATAGATAGATAGATAGATATACGTATACATATATGCGCGTGTGTATATATATGTAGAATGGGCAGTTAGGTGGCTCAGTGAATAGAGTGCTAGGCTTGGAGTAAAGAAGTCTCATCTTCCTGAGTTTAAATCTGTCCTTAGACACTTACTAGCTGTGTGACCCTGGGCAAGTCACTTAACCCTGTTTGCCTCAATTTCTGAAGAAGGAAAGGGCAAACCACTTCAGACTCTTTCCCAAGAAAACCCCAAATGGGCTCGTGCAGAGTCAGACATGACTGAAAAATGATTCAACAAGAACCACATATGTGTATATGTGTGTATGTGTGTGTATATACAGGCATACACATGGATATCTTGCTAACCTTACAGGGCTAAATAAATGTTCGTTATCATTATGACTCAGCAGAGGGGTTTTAGGAGTAGATGTGGACAAAAATTCACCATTTAACAGTCAACCTGGGAATAAATTTTTTTTTAAATTTAACCGTAGGCAACAGTCGTATAGCCAGTCACTTGGCCCATACTTGGAATCTTTCTAGTTTGGCACATGCTATCAGAACTTGCTTACAAAGCCCATGAGAACCTAGGGTCACCTTTACCCTAAAAGGAGGCACTTAAGCAGACTCACCTGTAGAAATATCTACTGAGACTCCTAGATGGATAATTCTTATCCTGAAAGACAAATCCGTAATGGCTAATAGCAAAGTCATCTTAGAGTTAAGAAGTGTTTGTATCTCAGTTTTTTATGTTAGGATTATAATCGTACTGCAGACGTGTGCAGATGAACATGGATCTATCTGTCTGTCTGTCTGTCTGTCTATCTATCTGTCTGTCTGTCTGTCTGTCTATCTGTCTGTCAGTCTGTCTATCTATCTGTCTGTCTATCTATCTATCTATCTATCTATCTATCTATCTATCTATCTATCTATCTATCTATCTACATAGGCAGAATTTTAAAAAACTCTTGCTACTTACAAGGGGAGGAGAACAACTGCTTATCGGGGACAGCCTTGGTATGGGGCCTCCACACATGCGGTGGGCACCATATAGTGGAGAGGGTAGGTTATGGATCACAGGCCCTGGCTCATTCATTGATTGTTTGAGAAAAAAAGAGTCCGTATGATGCCAATGGGAGACTGCTATGGTATTCATGGGACCAGTAAAGTGAAAGTATTTTCTTAATTATCTAATAAGGTGTGAGGAATGAGGAACAGGGAAATAAGAATAAAGAGCAGAGAAGTAAGGAACTTAACACTAATTTGAGGTTGAAAAAGTAGGTGGGGGAAATGAGGACCATGCCAGTTGAGTGGTTTTCAGGGGCTCACAGTAATAGCTCCCACTGAAACAATTTTTACAACAATTTTCGCTTGTAAAGGCCTCATTTCTCAACTATATGGAGAAGTGGAGGAAATTTATAAGAATGTAAGTCATTCTTTAGTTGATAAATGGTCAAAGGATTTGAACAGGCAGTTTTCAAGATGAAGAAATCAAAGCTGTCTAGTCATAAGAAAAAATGTTCTGTATCACTATCGATTAGAGAAATGCAGATTAAACCAACTCTGTGGTATTACCTCATACCCTTCAGATTGGCTAATACAACAGAAAAGAAAAATGAAACATGTTGGGGGAGATATGGGAAAATTGGGACACTAATGTACTGTTACAGGTGGAAATCTGAATTTATCCAACCATTCTGGAGAGCAATTTGGAACTATGCTGAAATGGCTGTAAAACTGTGCATACCCTTTGATCCATAAATACCACTACTAGGTCTGTTTCCCAAAGATATTTTTAAAAGGAGGGGTGGGACAGAAAGAGCCTACTTGTACAAAAATGTAGCAGCTCCTTTTGTGGTGGCAAAGAACTGGAAACTGAGGGGATGCCTGTCAGTTGGGGAATGGCTGAACAAGTTGTGGTACACGAATATAATGGGATAATATTGTGATATAAGAAATGATGAACAGGCAGATATCAGCAAAACCTGGAAACACTTATATGAACAGATGCAAAATGAGGTGACTATTGTACACAGTAACAGCAACATTGTATGATGATCAGCTACGAATGACTTAGCTCTTCTCAATAATAAAATGATCTAAGACAATTCCAAGGGACTTGTGATGCTATCCACAACCACAGAAAGAACCAGTGGACTCTGAATGCAGATGAAAATGCACTATTTTCACTTATTTAATTTTTTTTCTTTTGTCTGTTTCTTCCTTCATACCATGAATAATATGGAAATATGTTTTGCATGATTGCACATATATACCTATATCAAATTACTTACTGTCTTAGGGAGGGGAAAGGTGAAGGAGGCATCAAATTTGAAATTCAGAATTGAAAAGAAAAAACCCAAATATTAAATTTGTCTTTATGTGAAATTGGAAAAAATAAAATACTATTAAAAATAATAGCTCCCATCTCTCTCTCTCTCTTTTTTTTTGGAGGAGGGAATGCAGGGCAATTGGGATTAAGTGACTTGCCCAAGGTCACACAGCTAGTTAGTGTTAAGTGTCTGAGGCAGGATTTGAACTCATGTCCTCCTGAGTCCAGGGCCAGTACTCTCTTCACTGTACCACCTAGCTGCCCCTCCCATCTCTCTTCTTACTTTAAATCTCACATCTCCAACTGCCTTTCAGACATCTCTAACTGGATGATGTTTGTATGATGGGGTATAAGCTCTGGGAACCTCTTGAATCTTCCTACTTGATCTGGCATTCCCCAGAGGCCAAAAGTCTTCCATTATCACTGTGATTGAATCTCTGTTACCCTTAAACTAGCCTAGCCCTCCATTTTTTGTTACCTCGAGTTGTTTCCCACCCTCGATCCCATCAAAATCCTATTTTCTTGGTTCCTGGAGTCTAACCTCAGTCCCGTCAAAAGTCTCCTTAGACTCTTCCTCAAGACCCTCCCCAAACCCCAAGACCCTCTAGGCCACCCCTAGATCCCTCCCACAATCTTTCTGTATTAAAGATCCATCTTTCTTCTATGAAGCAGCCCAGATTCAACCTAGGTCAGGCTTACTCTGTGTCAGATCGTTCTGGCCCTGCTTGTCAATAGGAGCATCACACATGCTCAGGCTCCTTAAGAGTCTACCCATTATGGTGAATTTTTAATAAACTTTGCTTTTCTTTGGCTGAGAGATGTCTTAAGTTGAATTCATTTGGCAGTACCTGGCATGTCAGTATTTCAGGGTCTTGAACACCCCTAAACCCCAACCCTCAACACATGGACGTCTTAAACTCAATATGCCCAAAATGAAATTTGCTATCCTTTCCCCTAAACTCTCCTTTGCCTCCTACCTTCCCTATTACTGAAAAAGTTCACACCATCCTCAGCTTTGGAGTCAACCTGGATTCCTCAGTATGTCTCTGTCATCATTTCTGTCATCATTTTTACCTTTGCAATATCTCTCAAATACACCTTCTTTCCTCTGATGCTGCAGCTGCTCTCGTATAGATCTCGATTGTTGCAATCGCTTGCTAGTGGGTCTGCCTGCCTCAAGTCTCTCCTTACTCTTATCTGTTCTCCACTCAGCCACTAATCACTTTTATGATTTACTTAAAATACAGGTCCAGTCATGTCATCCTCCTACTCAATCAACTCCATTGGCTTCTGCCATCCCCTCTTCACTGAACATTCCCTCTCCTCCACTCTTACTACTGACCTCCCTGGCTTCCTTTCTTCCCCAAATAACATCCCACCTTCCCTTACCCCTCTTAACTCCAGAGCCTTCCTTCTTTTAAATATTTCCTATTTATCCTGTATATTGCTTGCTTTTTAAATATTTATTTTCATGTGGTCTCCCCCATTAGATTGTAAGCTACTTGAGGGCGGAGACTGTCTTTTTCTTCTTTTTGTATTCTGAGTACTTAGTGAAGTGCCTAGCACATAGTAGGTACTTAATCAATGTTTACAATTGATTGGTATGGTATTTTATAATTTGTAAAGGATTTCCTCACAACATATCTGCATGCTAGGTAGCTGAATTATTCTCCCCATTTGACAGATGAAGAGACTGAGGCTCAGGGCAATTATAGGATTTGTACAAAGTTACAAAGATAGCATATTTTGGAGCCAGGATTCAAACCCAAATTTTCTGTCTCATTTTATCATGATTAATTCTCTCTCATACCTCATCTTGCCTCCATGAGTATACTAGAACTATCCTACAGCACATTTTTATTAAATCATACATAAAATCAGAGTTCTCTGACTCCTGAATCAGAAAAGCATTGAATAGAGAGATAAAAATCAAGGTACCTCTGTAATGTGAATGTTAGTTCTTCCCTCTGCCCTGGGGTCATAGAGGGATCCCACTCCATGAATTTTTGTTTCCTTTTTTTCACAAATTCACAATTTCAGTGTTTATCCTCAGTTCCTCATTCTCACTCACTGCATATATACAATCTGTTGACAAATCATGTTTTTTCTGTCAACAGCAAACATCTTTAACACCAATACCCCCTTTTCATACTTTCACACACCAAAGTTCAGGCCCTCATCACCTCTTGCTTCAATTATTGTAATAACTTCTAATTTCATCTCCTGAACTTGTCTCTCCCCACTCAAACTCAGCTTCCACTCAGCCTCCAAAAAGATTTTCTTAAAATATAAATTATTACCATGCCATCCCATTCCTCAATAAACTTCAGTGGTTCTCTATTGCTTCTAGGATCAAATATAAACTCCTCTGGTATTTAAAACTCTTCACAACTGGCCCCTTCCTATCATTCTTTCTTCTTATAAACATAATTTTCATCCACCTGCTGCATCCTTTGCAGGCCTTTGCACTGTCTATTGCCCACGCCTGACATGTGATCCTTCCTCACCTCTGCATCTTGGAATTTAAGGACAACCTTCCACATCATCTTTCGGATCCCCACAGCTATTATTAACACCCTTCTTTCCCAAACCACCTTGGATTCATTTCTTACATATTCTCTACCTATTTAGAAGTGTACATGTTGTTTTCCCCATTAAAATGCAAACTCTTTGAGGTCAGGGGCTGTTAAACTTTTATCTTTGTCTCTCCAGTACTTAAAACAGAACCTGGCCCAGAAATGGCTCTGAATAAAAGCTCGTTGACTGCTGGATGGATTAGTCATGACTGCAGATTGCTGATGCTGTGACCCTCTGTTAAAGCTGTATCTCCTCAGAGTTTGCAAAGTAATTGAAAGCTTAGTAAGTGCACCCAAATCAAGAAAATTGCAACTCAGACGGTGATTGTAAGAGAAAGTCTTTTTGTTGTCTTTAATTATGGTGTAAGAAACCATTTTATGATTTCATTATAAACCTGAGAGGACTCATGTTTGTAAAATGTTTGAGAGGGGCAATGAACAGGGCAGTGAGAGATATTCATTATCTTGTACACTTCATGCTGAAAGGAATTTTAAAAAAAACCTATTCCTGGAGAGAGCCCACAAACTGTTTTTCGGGAGATGAGTGAGATATTTTATGTGACTGCAGTGTTCACTGCCTGTATAGGTCCTGCATTAGATTTCTAGGCTAGTTTCTGTGCAGACGAGCCTAATGCTTTCCCTAAGCAGAAGTCAGGGAGCTCTTAGGGACCATCAGTAATACGGTTAAACAAGATTCTAGGCATTTTTTCCCTCATTGTAAAATCCTCTACAGAAATTTTTACAGTTGATAAGGAAGACAGGAAATACCCTAGTTCTCTAATCAAAGTGCTTAACATCCTTTGCCAAAAAAGCACCCCATCTTACTTTTTTCCCCAAGAGGGGAAAAATTCACTCTGTGGATTTTCACAATTACTGTTCTGATGGTTAATGAGATTGCCAACAATTGTATTTTAACTCTTTATATGCCTCTGTATTTCCTGTTTTTCATTAGAAGTTTTAGCAGACAGGCCAGGGAACTGTAGTCCTTTTAAGCCTGTCTACTCTAATCAAAACCAGATCAATGGGGATATGTTAATACTGTAACTGGGCTGCTCCTCCTAGTACTCATTCCCACCCCACCCCCACTCCAAACCTTCCCCAAAAGAACAACTGAAAATTAGCAGAGCTGCAATAGTCAGTGTATACTGGGAGGATATGAAAGACCAATTAAAAGAATGACTTTCCAGTCAAAAGAATAACCTGTAGAAGTGGGGAGGATTTTGACCTCCTCCACAACCAATTTGACATTCATTCAATGATTATTAAGTGATTGAACTGAATGAAGTGTGTTGTATTATGAAAACTTGAACACAAATTCAATTTAATAAAGATTTATAAAGTTGTTTTTTTTGTGCAAAGAACTGCCAGGCCCTTGGGATTCAAAGGCAAAGACCAAGATAGCCCATGTTTTCAAGAAGCTTATATTAGACCAGGGAATAATTGTTGTTTTAGTTTAGATATATGATCTTAATAATATGAAAATTTCTTCTACTAGCATAGTAGAATTCCTCTTCTAGCATAATCATGTTAAGATAGCTGGACGAAACCCTACTGATTGTTTCAGACCAGTTTCTCCCTTACTCCTTTCCACCAAACAGGATTGTGTACAGCATCTGGGATTATCCTGTCCCCAGTCCCATTTCCAGCTCTGCTGACTAAGGTCTAGTGAGCTGGAAAGACCACAGAGATGTGAAGATGGGAAAACACAATCTTGGGGAGTAGATTTAGGAAAAAAATTTTTTTTCTGAAAGATTTTTTTCTTTGTTTCAAAGAAAATTCTTTGTTAAATGTTAGGGTTAGAGCAGAGGTTGTATATAAATTATCAGTCTAGAGAGTAGAATCACTTGAAGGGCAGAAGCAGAAAAGGTTTTCCAGCAAATTTCTGAGGAGGAATCATGGCAGAAAGAGGCCTCAGCTTTGGTGCTAGCCAGATCTTCTTCCACCCTCCTCCTCTGTCCAGAAGAGGACCTTGCAAACTTTGAAGAGTCTAGAGATATTGGACTTCTCATCTTACCACCAGTATCCTAGTGGAATCCCTGGACCAGTGAACAGCAGTCCAGTATCAGTATCAGGAGCCAAGGCTGCATGTTTACAAAGTGGTCACACTTAGGTGGAACTTTTTGAGTACCCCATGAATGAGAAAAAAGGATTTCCATCAAGCAGGACTTGTGAGCTACCCCTTTGCTATATGTGCTCTCCAAGAGTGAACCTACTTTTTCCTGGACCCTTATGTATTTGTGGAAGAATGTGCCATAGACTTGTGGAGGGAATGATTTATACCAATTGTCCTTACTATATCCCCTTAGTAAGTGCTGCTTTCTAAAAGTTTTTTATGACTGCCTATTTAAATGATTTTCAGGTGATGATCTTGGGAGTAAGAACACCAATGGGATTCTAGTCAATGTCAGTAGAGAATCACTCCCAGCTCCCAAGGAATGCTAGAAACACCTGACCACAATATGTAGACAAGTGCTAAGGACTCATCTGAAAGAGTCAGAGTTGGGACTTCTAGCCAAGATGGTGGCCTTGATGGAGGTCAGCTGCCAAGCTCTCATTCCTTACACCAACAAAATAATATTGAAGCCAGATTACAGATGACTATACATGTCAGATAAACACGAAGAGAGTTTTTTGTTATTAAAATGCAAGAAATAATAGGACTAAAAGGAGGCAGAATGGGACAAAGGAGTTTTCATACTTTACTTTCAAAACTGTCCATCTTATCTTGTGTTCTCTCCTGGTATTAAAAAATTTTTTTTTTTAATTTTCTTTGAGGGGGCAGGGGTCACTATTTGCAAGTATAATTTCATTAAAATTTTCTTTTAAGCTGAGTGGTGCCAAACAAAAGCAAGTGATTCAGATTAAAAAAAAAAAAAACATTAATCTCTGATTGCTGTGTACCTTGACATCCCCATCCTGTACATGGATTCTGGGGTTTGTTAACTGACTACTATGGAAAACTGTCCCTTTTGTGCTCACACCATCAGGTGGTGGATAGCAGCCAGCTGATGCTAGGAACACTGTAGATATTCAGGAAAGGAGACATAATAAGCCAAGGACTTGGGAGCAAGCTGATCTTTGTATAATCAGCTTTGTGGAATTACATCCAAAAGGTGAACCTCCTAATGCCATGCCAATTAAAACAGAAACAGAATGGGGAAGATATCACGTGACATGCCGCTTTCCAATGCCTTTAGGACTTTCCCCAGAATTTCCTGTCTCAATACTAAGCCAAAGTAAGCTTAACATGGGACAAAATCAATAAAATTACACAGCAGTTTGAGGTGAGAGAACTCTGACCTGTTTAACAGTCATTCCTTTACTCAAGCAGTTTCATAAAAAGTTGTCTAGTAGTATTTGGGTCTATTAGCTGATAAAAAAAGGAAGAATCATTTATCGCATAACTTGTTGATTTCTCCTCTATTGTGCATCATTTCTATTTTATAACCCATTCACTTGGATCTGAAGTACTACTGGAATACCAATTCATTTCCCATGATTAATTGGCTTTGTGGAAAACATTCTAAAACATTCTAAAATTTGACCCCTTTGGGGTCAAATGACCCTTTCACAGGGGTCACAGGGGTTGCCTAAGACCATTGGCAAACACATATTTCCCATGGTCTTAGGAACCTCCTCTATCAGTCTCCAGGTGGGTCCACCCACATGCAAATACACCCACATACGACTATTAAAGGGTTGCGGCATTAGGAAGGTTGAGAACCATTGTTCTAGATGGTCAAGATTCACAGACAAGTCCTAATATTTCACTCCTACACATAAAATCCTAAATACAGAGCTCTAACTGGCAAGAAGCAACCAGAGCTATGGGATATAGCCCAGCCAGTGACTTAGGGCAAGTCATCATTTCCTTTCCTTCTGGGAGGTCTTCCACTCAGGCCCTGGCTATCTACTCCCTTCTCTGAGCCCCCAAATTTCTGGTACCTTCTGGTTCCTTTTCCTAGCTCACAGTGAGATGCTTGAGTTTATCTTGGGATTCTAATAGGGGAAGGATAGGACTTCAGTAGGGATTGAGGCAGTTTCTCATCTCTCTTCCTTCATAGTAAACTCTTCCTAATTTGTAAAGTAATGATAATGTAACTTGTACCACCTACCTCAGAATTTAATTGAAAGGAAAATGACTCGCAAAATGTAAAATGCTATGTAAATGTGGGCTTACTGTGTGTTTTGGAAAAATCATATAGCTAAAGAGTAGATTAGAATCAGGAAGATTGAGTTCAAGTCCCAAGTCAAGTCAATGGTGATGGGCAAACAAATGCAAACCCATACATACAAAGTTCACACCCTGAGGAGCTTACATTTTAATAGGAGAACATATCAAATAAAAGGGACCTGAAAAAGGGTGGGGCAAAGTTAGTGGCTGATCTGGGTCCATCTTCAAAATGGAGGTTCTAGAAGGAAGAACTCGCCAATTGGAGAAGGGGGAAGGGAGGAAACATGCACTTATTTAGTACCTACTATGTACCTAACACTAGGTTAAGCGCTTTATTTGATCCTCACAAGAATTCTGAGAGGTTGGGGTAGCTAGGTGGCTCAGTGAACAGAGCACCTGTCCTAGAGTCAGGAGAACCTGAGTTCAAATTTGACTGTGTGATCTTGGGCAAGTCACTTAACCCCAATTGCCTTGCTTCCCCCTTCAAAACAAAACAAAACAAAAACAAAAACCCCAAAACAAGGAATCCTGGGATGTAGGTGTTATTCATATCCCTATTTTACAGAAGGGGAAACTGAGGCAGACAGAAGTTTAAGTGACTTTGCCTAGCTGGTAAATGTCTGAATCTATATTTGAACTCAGGTCTTCCTGACATTAAGTCCAGGCTCCAATCCAACTTTGATTGCCTCTTAATGGCAATGGCAGAAGGGGAACATGCTGTCTGTGTAACTTGGCACAAGACATTTGACCCCAGATAATTCTGGAAGCAGTTGCTGTCCTGCATTGGCAAACGACATTTTTTTTCCTGAAAGTTCTGTATGCCAATAAAACTACAGGTCTAGTTTTTTTTTTAAATTAACTTTTGTTTACTTTTAGTTTACGTCATTCATTTCCATGAGATTTTGAGTTACACATTTTCTCCCTACCCACCATCCCCAAACAGTGATCCCACTGTATATCCCCTCCCCTAATCTGCTCTCTTCTGTGTCCTCCCCCATCACCCCTCTGACTTTCCAGTAGGGCAAGATGGATCTCCTTACCCCAGTGCCTGTATACCTTATTACCCAGTTGCATGTAGATAATAATAATAATTATATATATATATATATATATATAATATATATATACATTATATATATTTTTAACATTTGATTTTAGAACTTTAAGTTCTAGATTCTTTCCCTTCCTCCCTCATCACCCAGCCCCACTGGAAAGACAAGCAATTCAGTACAGGCTATACATGTATAGTTACACAGAACATCTCCACAATGAACATATTGTGAAAGACTGACTATATTTCCCTCCTTCCTATCCTGCCCTCAACTTGTTCTATTTTCTACTTTGTCCCAGTCCCTTTACATAAGTGTGTGCTTCTAACAACCCTCCCCCTCAACTTTTGCTCCCCTCCATCATCCCCCATCTCATCCCCTTCCCCCCTACTCTCCTATAGGGTAAGATACCCAATTTAGAGTGTATGCCATTCCTTCCCTAAGCCAAATTCAATGAGAGTAAGGTTGACCCATTCCCTTTTGCCTTCCTGTTCTTTTTCTCCTTTGTAACAGTTATCCCTTGCCTCTTCTATAACAGATAATTAACCCCATTCTGTTTCTCCCTGTCTCCTCTCATACTATTCCTCTCCCACCTCTCAATTTCACCTTTTAAAATATCATCCCTTCCTATTCAATTGATCCTGTGCCTTCTGTCTATGTACACATATATACACGTACTCAGATATGTATTCATATGCATATTTACCCTCCTATATAGACATATGTGTTTGTATATATACATATATATACACACACACATTTATATTCCCTTCACCTATCCTCAAAATGAGAAAAGTTTTATAAGTTACAATTATTGTTTTTCCATGTTGGCATGTAAACAGTACAACTTTAAATTCTTTTCCATGTTCCTTATGAGTTCTTATCCATGTTTACCTTCTCAAGCTTCTTGTATTTGAATGTCAAATTTTCTATTCAGTTCTGTTTTTTTTTCATCAAGAATGCTTGGAAGGGGGCGGCTAGGTGGCGCAGTGAATAGCGCACCAGCCCTGAAGTCAGGCGGACCTGAGTTCAAATCCTGCCTCAGACGCTAAATGCTTAGTAGCCATGTGACTTTGGGTAAGTCACTTAACCCCAATTGCCCTGCCTTCCCCCTCCAAAAAAGCAGTCAAAAAAAAATTAAATTAAATTAAAAAAAAAAAAAAGAATGCTCGGAAGTCCTCCACCTCATTGAATGACCATATTTTCCCCTGGAACATTATACTCAATTTTGCTGGGTAGGTGGTTCTTGGTTTTAATCTTAGCTCCCTTGATCTCCGGAATATCATATTCCAGGCATTTCAATCCCTTAATGTAGAAGCTGCTAGATGCTAGGTTATCCTGATTGTGTTTCCATAGTATACAATTTGTTTCTTCTTGGCAGCTTGTAATATTTTCTCCTTGATCTGGGAACTCCAGAACCTGGCTGTAATATTCCTAGGAGTTGTCTTTTTCGGATCTTTTTTAAGAGGTGATCAGTGAATTCTTTCAATTTCTATTTTGCCCTCTGGTTC
>CM053588.1:271135180-271170794 GCA_028646515.1 Pseudochirops corinnae
ACACACACACACACACACACACACACACACACACACACATTGGCTTCCTGTCTCAGCCAACCCCTTCCTGTTATGTCAGCAACAGGAGACAGAGTTCGCACCTTCTGTTTCTTTCATAGAATTACTTAGCCCTTAGTTACTATGGGCTAAGTACCTGCTAAATTAATTACAATTACACTTATCCAGCTCTAACTTCCAGATTCTACCTGTAACTGCCTATTAAAACTCTCGAACTGGATTTCATATACATGTGTGTGGCCAGACCATCAGAGTTTCGCTCTGCAGTAGAATTTGAATTTTTGACAGTTCAGTTAGAAAAAGGACCTCAGTGCCTTGTACCTTATCTTTCCAGGTGATCTTCAAAATCTTCCTAAGACAATTCAGATGGAAGTGATTCAGTTTCCTGACATGGTGCTGGTACACTGTTCAGGTTTCACAGGCCTACAACAATGAAGGCAGCACCATGGCTCAGTTTAGTAGTCAGTCTAGTATCTCTTCTGTCCTACACTTTCTTTCAGAGCCTCCCAAACAGTGAGCTAGCTCTGGCAATATCTGTGTCAACCTCACTATCAATATGTACATCCCCGGAAAGTGTACTGCCGAGGTAGATGAACTTATCCACAGCATTCAAAATTTCTCCATGTGCTGTAGTTAATGGTTCCACACATGAATGGTGCGGTGCTAGCCGGTGGAGAACCTCTGTTTTCTTGTTGTTACTCATTCAGCCAAAAGTAGCACAAGCAACAGAGAACCAATCCATATTTTATTTCATCTCAGTCTCAAAGGTTCTCACCTTTGATCGCTATTTTGGAATTGGCATAAAACTTTGTAATGTCCTTCTTCTTGAAGGTCAGATTCATAAGACTCATTCATAACCACCCTTAAGATAAAACCTTACTCCCCTAACTTTCTGCCTTCACTTTTTATCAAGCCCAAATACACTGACAAGGGAATATTTCGTTAAAGTAACCTCAAACCCTAAGGGAATACTTCCAACATAAATGTTCAGTTATTTGAGAATGTTTTCTTTTTTAAATTTAATTTAACTTTATTACATGGCATATGTGGCTTAGCAATCCCATGATTTAAAAATACAAATTTTGTCCCCTTTAAATCCTGTGCACTTAACACACTAAAAATAGTTCCCATTTTGTTCCTGGGATGTTCTCTTAAGAAAAAGATGCTATAAGAGAGGGATCAAATGGGGTTGATTGCTTGATAGGTAACTATGGCTCAAACAATCTAAGTTGTTATAATTAATACTGAAAAGATGGGAATTCCGGTTATTACTGTCTATCTGAGGTTTGAGATATTTCAGACTCAGAGTAATAAGTTTGTGGAAATTAACTTGTTTCTATGCTTGCTGAAATATTCATACTATCATTGGTTCTTTATTCCTCAGGTCCCAGGATCTGACCAATCTCAGGTCATTGAGACTTGATAGCAATAACGACATGAATATTTAAAGAACTGACACATATGAAATTGAATTAAATTATTTCATTTTTATCCAAAGAGCAGAGCCAGAAACACTGCATGGAAGTCACACATAGATGGATATTGGTTCAATGTAAGAATTTTTTAACTGTGAGGTAGACTTGCCAAGAATGAAATGGGCTGCTTTGGTAAGTAGTGAATTCTCGATACTAAAAGTATGCAACCTGAGGTTAAAATGCCATCTATCAGGATTGCTGTAGAAGGCATGGAATAAGAGAGAGGATTAGATGACCTTTCATTCTAAATGAACTTCTGACTCTCAAAGTTAATCACTCTTAATTTACTTGTAGCACATGCTAATTATTTGGTTTTCAGGTGATAGCTACACAAACCCAAAACATCTAGGGAGGAAGTTAAACGTCCGTTCTAGATGTACCCAAATATCTATGGGTTTGACATCATGTAGATAAAACACTAGGATAACTGATTTCATTTTTACTGTACATTTAGAATTGTGATCATCCTCTAGGCTCAAACATAAGCAAATATATTTTGTCAGTGTCTCAGAGATGGAATGGAACCCCCAAGGTCACAAAGGATTATAGATCTCTATCTCATTTGTACATAGTTGTTTGTCCCCTTTGTTAATCTGTGAACTCCTTGAGAGCAGGGACAGTCTTTGGCTTTCTTTGTACATTCAGCACTTAACATAGTTCCTGGCACATAGTAGGTACTTAATAAATGTTTGTGAATTGATATGGACCTCTAATGTTGAACCAACTCTCTCAGTTTATAGGTGAAGAAACTGTGATCTGGAGATGTTAAGAGATTGACTCAAAATTCCATAGAGAGAATGTCTTTTGTAACTTTAGGAGCATAAGTACAAGGAGAATTCCTTGTCCAAAGGTTTGGATTACAGTTTGGTCTCTAATGCAAAAGGGCTACATGACCTAGAACAAGTCACTTAACCCCTCAGTGCCCTCAGGCAACTAAGACCATAAATCAGGGGTGAAGGACCTGCAGCTCTGAGGCCACATGTGGCCTTCTAGGTCCTTGGGTGCAGCCTTTTGACTGAGTCCAAGTTCCACAGAACAAATCCTGCTCTAAGTGAAGGAATTTTTCATTGAATCTGACTCTTCATGACCTTGGCAGAGGGTTTTCTTGGCAGAGATATTGGAGTGGTTTGTCGTTTCCTTCTCTAGCTCATTGTGCAGATGAGAAAACTGAGGTAAGCAGGGTTAAGTTACTTGCCCAGGGTCACACAGCCAGTAAGTGTCTGACGCCAGATTTGAGCTCAGGAAAATCCATCTTACTGACTCCAAGTTGGGCATTCTATCCACTATACCATCTAGTTGTTATAAATCTGTGTGGACAGAACTTCCTCAATTCTACACCAATGGAATGACAGATGTGAATAAATAACTGGTATTTATATAAACCTTGAAAGTTTGCACAGTTATATGTGAAGAAATGATGGTGAGTCCGTGTATATGTGTGTGTGTGTGTGTGTGTGTGTGTGTGTTTCCCCCTCTTCCTTTCTTTGGAGGAAGATAAGAGCTCTATCCAGAATTTTGGATTTACAGTCAGAAGGAACCTGGAAATCTAGGAGTGATTATAAAGAAATAGGAGCAGATTATCAAAAACCAATCAGCAATCAAGAGGGCTCCAAACATTGCCTACAGTAACAGCAATATTGTTTTAAGAGCAACTTTGAGGGAATAAGTCATTTTAACGATTGTAAATACCAAAATACAAATGACACATAAAGGAAGATGCTCTCTACATCCAGGGAAAGAACTAATAAAGAGAAATATGCATACAATGATTTTACACATATTTGTGTGTGTTTATAACATATATAATATACACAAATACATATTTGGGTTTAATGGTAGTCATCTCTAGGGTTGGTGGGGGGGAGGAAGGAAAAAAAGGGGAAAAAAAGAAAGTTACATGATAACTTTATTATGTAATTAAGAGAAATAGCAAGTTCTATATAATAGATTTCCAGTTTCATGCACAATCATCTTTTTATCACACTATGTTATAGAAATGCTTGTTTTATTCCATAAATTAAAAATAAAATAGTTTTTTTTTAAGGGAGGGGCACAGCTAGGTGGCACAATGAATAGAGCACTGGTGATGGAGTCAGGAGGACCTGGGTTTAAATCCAGCCTCAGACACTTGACACTTACTAGCTGTGTGACCTTGGGCAAGTCACTTAACCCCAATTTCCTTGCTTTCCCCCCTCAAAGAGAAAGAGAGAGAGAGAGAGTTTCCTAAGGACCAACTGGAAATTTGGGATTTTAGGTTAATGCATAACACTTCATCCAGAATACCAATTTGGGAGAAAGTCAAAGCAATGAGGCAACAAGCATTTAATAAGCATCACTATGTACCAGATACTGTACTAAGTACTGCAGATACAAAGAAAGGTAAAAACTAGTCACTGTTTTCAAGGAGCTCACAGTCTAATGAGGGAGACGACACCCAAACAATTATGTTCAAACAAGCTATACACAGGATAAAATGGAGGTAGCTTCAGAAGGAAAAGGGCTGGGAAAGGCTTCTTGCAGAAGGTGAGACTTGAGCTGAGACCTAAAGGAAGCCAGGAAAAGCAGGAGGTTGGGTCTTCATATCAAAGGAAAGAAGGATCATGTTTCTATACATGAGTCATAGTCCTTTCTAGACAGCCAAGAGGAAACAATGATGTACCTTAGCGTGGGCTCACAAATCATAAAGAATTATGGGAATCAAGCAAGAACTAGGGAACTGTTTGATAAAGGCTTAGACTACCTATTAAGTTTAGGCACAACGTGGTCTAAGCTAGATAGAATCTATTATTTGTACTTTTGATTAATTGCAACTCTGATCTTTCTTCAAAATTTTTGGATACAGTTCTTTTCTTCTATGAATAAATACTAGATCACTGCCTTTAATGGTCCACAATGTGATCATAGGATCATAGATTATGAGTTATAAGGGATCTCAGGACCCACCTAGAATAAACATGTTGTTTTACAGATGGCAAAAATGAAGTTCAGAAAAATTAACTTGCCTAAGATTTCACCAATATCAAACACTGGCAGCTGGATTTAACCCAGGTCTTCTGACTCTAGGTAAGTCACTTAATTTCTTAGAGTTAAGTTCTATGAGTATCTTGATCTCCATTTTTACAGATCAGAAAAATGATGATCAGAGAAGTTAAATGACTTCTCCATATCTGCACAGTGGTGTCAGAGGCAAGATTTTTGTCCCAGGTTTTTCTGACTCCAAGTCCCTATCGGTTATATCATGCAGAAGAGAAAGTCCTTAGACCAAGGGAAAGCTCCCCTGGATTGGTTCTAAGAATCAACATGGTACTTGGGAAATTGACAAGGTTAAGCAAAGTGTAAGGTTCAGGGTTGACTCCTTAATATAAATCATATAATTAATGGCAGATCAAAGTTAAAACTCAGATCTCTTGAATCTATTCTCAAACTTTTCTCATACTTTATGCTGTGTAGCTGTTTTAAAAGTATGCATTTCACCCATGAGCCTCACCCAGGGTTGATGAAAGCATTTTCAGTTTACTTGGGTCTTCCCATATCTAAAGCAATCCACAGACATTAACTGGTTATCCAAGCACATAATAGGATAGTAGTGAGAATCACTGCTTCTAAGCTTTAAGACCCGAATAAACATAGTTTACTCAATACAGATAAGTCAGAAGTTAAGATGAGCCTTCCCTTTCCTACTGTTTTCCCTTCCTTTCCCTTCCTTTCCCTTCCCTTCCCTTTACTCCCCACCCCAAACTCCTTTCCTACTCAAACTCATTTCCCCTAGTTAGCTTCCATATCACACAAAGAGCCATCAAGAACACATTGGCCTCTATCTTCCCTCCTAATTTGGTCTCTTAGCATTTGATGGAGTGAGTCCTAGTGATCACTTATTCTGATATATACCAAATTAGTCATTTTGTTATGCTTATATTCCTCCACTTCATCACTAGGGTTGAATATTGCGCATTACAAAAAACATGCTATAGCTTCCCTACTCTGGCCCAGTAGTTGGAGAGTTACTCAACAATCAAGAAAGCCAGCATTCAAAATGCACCTCTGATACTCACTTGCTGTATAAATCACATAGCCTCTTGGAGCCTTTAGTTTCCTCATCTGTAGAATATGGATAGTAAGTACAATAGCACCTCCCTCATAAGGTTGTTATAAAGTTGAAAAGACGTGGTCTTTGTGAAGTACTATAAATTGTTCTACAGAAGGGATTCTTCACTTTTTTTGTACATTACAGACATTTTTGGCAGTCCAGTGAATCTGTGGATCCCCTTCTGAGACTATTGCTTTTAAATGCATAAAATGCACAGGATTACAAGAGAAAAAAAACTCTAAAGAAATAGTTTATACATATTTTTATACATATATATGTATGTATATATGCATATAACCCAGCAAGAAAAACAAGTTCATAGACCCCAGGTTAAAACCTCTGCTCTAGAGAGAATATTCTACTATATCTGAGCCCTTTCCTAATAACCCCTTGCTTATTTGAGCATAAAAGTATAGCTTTATAACTAGACAGGGCTTTAGAGGCCATTAAGTCTACCCACTAACCCTATGTGACAGATGAGGGAATTGAGGCACAAGGAGGTTAAGTCACTTGCCCAAAGTCCCATGACAAGGAAGTATCGGAAGCAGGATTTAAACCCAAGTTTTAGTGCCTCTAAATCTAATACTCTTTCCATTATACTACTACCTCAAGCAGGGATATCATTTTAGGGGTTCTAGGAAGGAGCTTCCCAGATCGATTCCACCTTTTCCATTGGCTGTCTCACTAACATCTGACATTCCTTTAAAAAAAAAATTCAGTATCAAATTATTTGCCAAAGGTACACATACTCTATCTAGAAGAAACACCTGCTATATTTTATACTAAGATGTACATAACTGATATCAGATCAATTCTTGAGATTCCTTTTTGAGAGGGAGGAGGTAAGGCAGATGGGAAAGAGTGAAAAGCCACTCACTGACTAAAAAAAGAGGAGGAAAGATTTCCCAAGAGGAAAAAAAGAATAAAGAAGGGAAGCCCACAATGAAAATACACCAGCTAACTTCAACATTTTGCCCCAAGATGATTCTGTGAGTATTGGGACAGGGAGGAGTACAGATAAGGAGATGTTCAAAAAAAGGAAACACTCAAAGAGTTCCCAAGAATCAGGAAACAGAAAAACTAGACACGGCAATTGTTTTTTCAACCCACATTTCTGCTTTTATTCTTTTTACCACAATGTGGTTACATGGACTTTAAACAACATGTGATATGAATTGGCCCAGAAACCCAAAGGTTTGAAATGCTTAAAAACAAAAATAAGCAACTAAGTTTTACTTGAAAAGATTATGAGATTGCAAAGAACGTTGGTCTAGGGATGTGTGGTTTTTGACTTGTAAAGAAAACAAACAGGTCTCTCCCCACCCCCACCTCCCAGCTTCTTTTGTTGAAAAACAGATTTGAGAGGAGAGTGAGATACCCCACTCCATCCCAGGCCTCCCCAAAATGCCTCTTCAAACTACCTATAGTCCATAGTTCCTTAAATTCCTATAAGTAATGACCCTTTTAGATGGTGAGTGGCCTTTGTTAAAATAGAAACGTGATCTAAGAATAACCCATTAAACCATTATTATTCATTAGCACTTTATTCTTCACATGTGCTGTTTTAGCTTCAATCCCCAGCCTAGCAAGCCCTGAGGCAAGCAACAGGATAGGTAAATGTGCATGTGGGAAAAGACAGAGGGAAAAGTCCCCACCTGCAAAGAGCCCTGCCCATCAACTGGGAATGGCTGGTTAAATTGCATATGAATGTGATGGTACATTATTGTACCATAAAAATACATGATTTCAAAGTGACACAGAAAGACATATGAATTTCACAGAGTGAAAAAAGTAGAACCAGAAGAAAAATGTATACTATAGCATTAATAGTACAAAAATTTTAAAGTATGGGAACAGGGTAGGCAGTGAATATGGAGGGGTGGAGGGAAAGAGGATGCGAAGGAATGAGGACTGTAACAATGAAAGGGATGCTCAGATCCTGCTTCACAACTCTGCCCATAGCTGCCCCTGTTACTTGTTAACTTGCATTCCAGGAAATGACTTTGGGCAATATAGAAATTCCTTAAGAATAGAACCGAGATTCATCACTTAACCAAAAAAGAACATGTGGAATGAAATTTTTTTCATAATCATGATTTGTTAGTTTCTAATGGACACCAACACATCCCCAGGCAATGCAGGAAACTGAACTAAATTCTACAGGGTTTAAACAATTTGGATTAAATTTTCAATCTATCAATAGGCATTTATTAAGTGCCTACTAAGTGGTAGGTTGTGCAAGTCATTGGTGACACAAAGACAAAAATGAAATAAACCTTTCCTTCAAGGAGTTTCTACTCAATCCAGGAGACAGCAAATTCAGGTGGAAGTACATTCATTATGTATCCAAAACAAACAAAATAATTAGAGCGAGGCAGTAGAAGCTGGGGGGGGGGGGGGGGGGAAGTCCAGGAAGACCTCATGCAAAAGATGGTCTTGAGTTGAGTTTGGTTGGAAACTAATAAGTCTGAGAGGCAAACGTGAGGAAGCAATACATTCTATGCATGGAGGACAACTTGTATAAGGCACAGAAATGGGAGATGAGAAGTGTAGGAAAGCAAGAAAACCAGTGTGGCTAGACCAAAGAATGTATGAAGGAGAACAATCAGGCTTGGAGCAAAGTTGTGAATGCCAGAAGGAGGAGTTTTGAGTTTTATCCTAGAGGAAATAAGGATCCACCAGAGTTTACTGAGCAGCAGAGTAACTATGTAAAACCTATATTGAAATATCATTTTGACAGCTGAGCAGAGGAAAATGGATGGGAGAGAGGAAAGACTGGAGGCAGGGAGACCAATTGCAACAGTCCCTGTGAGAACAGTCCTGGGAGAAATGGTGAGCTAAGGTGGTGGCTATGTGTGTGGAGAGAAGGGCAAAATGTGAGAGATATTGTGGAGGTAGAAGAGAGAAGATTTGGCAATTGATTGACTATATGGGGTGAAGCATAGTGAGGAGTCCAGGGTGAATCTGAGGTTTTGAATCTAGGTAGCTGGAAGGTCGGTGGTTCACTCAACAGAAATAGAATGGGTCAGAAGGGGAGTACATGTGGGGTAAAAGATCATGCTTAGGATATGTTGAATTTGAGATATAGATAGATATCGTCCACATATACATATATATATGTAGGTGTAAATCAGTCAGTAGACATTTATTAAGCACCTACCAGATGCCAGGCACTTTGCTGGGAATACAAAAAGAAGCAAAAGACAGTTCCTGTCCTCAAGGAGCTAACAAGATAATGTGTCAAACAACAAGCAAACTAATAGGTACAAAGAAGCTATATACAGGAAAAAATTAAGAGAAGGAAGGAAGAGAGATTAGGAAAGGTTTCCTGTAGAAGATAGGATTATAACTGGGATTTAAAGGAAGCCAGAGAAGACAGTAAGCAGAGAAGAAGAGGGACAGAATGGGAGGGAGAGATGGGAGATAGGCAGAAAAAATGTCCAGAGCTGAAAGAGAAGTGTCTTGTTTCAGGTATAAGAAGACTGGAAAAGTAGGAGGGGTCTAGGTTACAAAGCCAAACAGAGTATTTTGTATTTGATTCTGGAGGTGGTAGGAAGTCTCTGAAGTTTATTGAGTGAAGGGGTGACATGATCAGATCTGCACTTTAGGAAAATCACTTTGGTGGCTGAATGTAAGATGAAGTAGGGTGAAGAGAGAGACTCGAGGCAGGCAGATTCACCATCAGGGCATTACAATAATCCAGGCATGAGATGATGAAGGCCTGGGTACACTAGAGTGGTGACAGTGTCAGAGGTGCATTTAAGAGATATTGCAAAGATGATATCAACAGGTCTGGGCCACATATTGGGTACAAGGAGTGAGAGAGAGTGAGGAGTCAGAGATGGCATCTGTATTGTGAGTCTGAGGGACCAGGAAGATGGTATTGCCCTCTAGAGTAATGGGGAAGGTAGAAGGGGAGAAGAACTTAAGGGGAAAGGTAAGTTTTGTTTTGGACATGTTGGGATAATCTGTCTACTGCTCTGAAAGACAGTTGGAGATGTGAGATAGATGTGTAGATATATATGTATGTGTATATGTATGCATATATGTATTTATACATGTATTATTATCATTTATGCAAGAGATGAGAAACTCATAGTTGATGAGGTCACTAAGAGAATGTAGAAAGAAAAACAAGTTTAGGATAGGGGTTTACTTTATTTTATGAAACAGATGTTAATAACCTCTGAAGAGTCATGTTACCCAAGCCACATTAGAGATGGGAGGGACCAGAGGTAGAAAGATCAGTATTTTAATATCATATAGGGGTTTACCAAAACTTGTCTCCTTCTAGCTTTGGTGAGAAAAGGCTGTGTAGGAGGAGCAGATGAATAACTTTGCATACCAATTTCAATAAAGCTAAAATTAAAAAGGAAACAATAATTAAGGGAACAAAACCTTTACAGGAAGACTTCTTGTCTTCTCACGGGAAGAAGTAATAGAGGTTTTATTTCTAAGATATGTGAAGAACTGAGCAAAATTTGTAAGAATAAAAGCTATTCTCCAATTAACAAATTAAGGCTATGGACTGCTATTTCTCAAGGGAAGAAAACTAGGCTATCTATAGCCATATTTTTTTAAAATGTCCCAAATTAATATTAATTTTAAAAATGCAAGTTAAAGCAATTTTGAGTTCCTACCTCATACCCATCAGATTGTCAAACATGTCAAAAAAGGAAAATAAAAGGTTTAAGAGGCATATTGATTGGTGGACCTGTGGATGGGTACAACCATTCTGGAAAGCAATGTGGAATTAAACACAAAAAATTACTACTAAGCAAAGCATACCTTTTGACCCAACTATCCCACTGATAGATCTGTACTCAAAAGAAATAGAAAAAGGTCCTATTTTTACCAAAACATTTTTAGCATTTCTTTTTGTGATGGCAACTAGCAGAATGCCCATCAGCTGAGGAAAGGCTGAAGAAGTTATAATATATGAATGTAATAGAATACTATTGCGCCATTTATAAAAAGAGGAAATACAGGATTCAAAAAGACATAGAAAAAGTTATATACGAACTAATGGTGAGTTAAATGAACAGAAACAGAACAATTAAAACATCAATATCACAAAAAATGAGCAATTTTAAAGGTTTTTTAAAATTAATTGATATAGAATCAAATAAGGAGAACCAGGATAATAATTTATAGACTAACAACAACATTGTAAAGACAAACAACTTTGAAATCTGTAAGAAATAGGACCAATGATGAAACATATTATCTGCCTCCTGATGGAGAGGTGGTAATGGTTTTAGGAGGGAGGGAGGGGGAGAGAGAGAGAGAGAGAGAGAGAGAGAGAGAGAGAGAGAGACTGTATATGTCTATAGGTAGATAAAATATAGATATATAATATACATATTTGTATACAGCCATTGAGGGAATTTGTTTTGCTTGACTATGCATCATTGTTACAAGAAAATTTGTTTCTACTTATTTTTCCCCCAATGGGATAGAGGCTGGAAGGGACAGAAAGTAGTTTACTGTTAATAATTCTTTTAATTTTTTTTCTTTAGACAGGCAGGAGGGGTGCTACAGATGTGGAACGTTGCATGCACTTTCAGATGAGGTCAATATATTGTTGTTGTTGTTCAGTTGTTTCACTCATGTTCTACTCTTCCTGACCCCATTTGAGATTTTCTTGGCCAAGATACTGGAATAGTTTACCATTTCCTCCTCCAGCTCATTTTACAGATGAGGAAACTGAGGTAAACAGGGTTAAGCCCAGGGTCACAAAACTAGTAAGTATCAGAGGTCATATTTGAACTCACAAAGATGAATTTTTGTATTTTTAGTTTCACTTCATTGTTTTACTTTTTACAAGATACCTCTCACAGAATGCGATGTTCAGTCAATTTTTGTAATGTAAAATCAAAATACATTAAACTTTTTTTAAAGAAGTAGGAAAAAATGGAATTGTGAAGGAGATTTAAAGAGCTGGAATTGTAAAAGAGATCAGAGATTGCTTTTAGCAAGGAAAATGGGGGGAAGGGGAAGCCTGGAAAAGATAAAGGAGACGAATGAAAAGGAGAACTATTTGAGCTGAACAAGAAAGGTTGGAGTTGGAAAAGAAAGAGTCCTCCAGTAGGAAAATATGAGGAAAATGTGAAGAAGACCAGAAAGGGCAGGTAGGACTCGAGCTGAAGGGGCAGGAGGACAAAGGGATGTAAGCTTTTGGGGGGGCAGGGCCTATTTTCTTTTTGTCTTTGTCATCACTCTCATGATGTCATTAGTCCTCTTCAAGAACAAAGGATGAACAACAATCTGTGTTTGTATGCTCAGCACCTAGTAAGCACAGTGCTTGGCACAGAGGAGGTGTGCAATAAATGTGAGATGGAATTGAGGAGGAGGGGTAGAGAAAAAGAAAGTGGAAAGATAAGTGAAATAATAGAAATTGGAGTGGTGAAGCAAAGATATAAAGAGGAAAAGGGAGCTAGGCAGCTGACTGTAAAGGGATTGACAAAGACAGGAGAGGTACCTATACAGTTGAAGACCCTCACGAGCAATTTTCCATGGCAATTCTTCAGGGAAGCTACTAAGAAGAATGGCAAAGGACTGATACTCACTTTCCCTAAGTATGGTAAACAGGGAAAAGTTTGCATGGTGACATGGAGAATGTGCAGTCCTTATATTTCTGACATAGCCAAATGTCTCTTACCTACACTCAAAGTGCATTCTGCTTTCCCTCCTGGAAGAGAAAGTGACAAGGTCCAAAGAACGCCCCCCTATTTTCCAAATAATCTGAGAGAATGAAGTTTCCTTCCAAAAAAAAATCCAAAAAGGCCTTCCATGTGAAAACTAAAAAAACAACTCTCTGAAAAAGTAAAGTGGATCTCTGATTTGTCTCAGGAGGTTGGAAGATGAAAATGTGGCACAGAAAAGAAAGGAATGAATAAAAACGAAACAGCTGGAGCTAGGAATCAGACCTGAGGCTCTTCCCAATTAGGAAAAAGCTCTTCCTCTGAGGAGGAAGCAGCTGCTTGTCCAAATGTATGCACAGGTGCTATCAAGTGAGAAGCTTGGTAAAGGTGAGAGGCATGGAATCTCTATGATATGTCAAACCAGATTAATAAAAACCATTAGTGTGTGTGTGTGTGTGTATGTGTGTGTGTGTGTGATTTTCAGGTGTGCCAGGAGGAATTTAGAAATCTAGAAAGGCAAGAAACCTAAGACCTGGAAGATATAAACCTGCTGCCAAGATTTCAGATGAGAAAGGATAATTTGGGATGTATGTAATAGCTTGTTTTTTGAAAGGGTACTTGGGGAAAGGATTTATATTTCTGAACTAAAGCTTAAAATGAAGGAATGCCAGACTCCTGACCAGAGACATCAAGCACCTAACAAAGTTGACAAGAATGTATTTTCCTGCAGTCTTACAAATCTAATGAAAAGGGTTTTAAACACAAAAGGAAGGGAAATGGGGAAAGCTAATTAAATACATCTAGCAAGACAGATAACCATGGAGAGTAGCCACAATGAAAGAAGATGAATAGCAGTAGATGTGACTAAAATCCCAGGTAACTAAATCGAAAGAAGAATCCAACAATGAAACCTTTGACCTTAGATGTCTATTTATGAATGCATAAAGAAGTGCTAACAAGCAAGAAAAACTAGAAATCCTAATGTGAGAAGGGAAATATGTTTTATATTTAGATAAAATTATTTTGTATTGGATGCTATCTTTAATTGCACTTTAAATATTTAAAAATATTTTTTAAAACTTTTATATTACACTTCAAAATTAACTAAATATTTTACATAGAGTTTTGCATTGGATAATAATCTCATAGGCACCACTGAGACTTGCTTGGATAAGAGCAATGATTGGAATATAATCAACCAAAAGACATTGATTAAGCACTTACTATGAGCTGGGCACACTGCTAAGGGCTAGACATATAAATATGAGAGGAGGGGAAAGACAGTTTCTGCTTTTAAGGAGTTTACAATCTAATCTGGGAAGACAACACACGAAAGAAATTTGAAAGAGGGGAGGGCCTTTGTAAATGCCTACGAGAGCTGAAGGACTGCAGCCAGAGATGACTGGCCCCGGAGCCAGTGGCAGTTTCAGCAGGCTCCCTTCACTCCACAGCTCATTCTAAGGTACCCCAAGAGCAGAAAATACTGATGAGGTCTTAGTTTCAGGGTAGATGTGATCTTGTGAGATGAAGAGGCTCCTGGAGCATGACTGGGAAGTCCAAAGAAATACAGCAGGGTGATAAATGAAGAGATAGCTGGCATAGCCTCCTTAAATGTAGGTTCTAGGAGAACCTCTTCATCTCCACCATCTCCAATCACTTGTGAGATTTGGCCCAGGGTAGGAAATTTAGAGGCAGTGACAGAACTTTTATTTTTCTAGGAAGAAACCAGGACAGAGCCTGGAAGGGAGAAGAAGGAAGCCAATAACCGTTGGTGATGAGGACAGAGCTCCTGGGGATCAGTTTGGTTCCCAGTACAGATATGTAAAAAGAGTCGCAGCCCCATTAAGAGAGTTCCATCAGTCCTAATATCAGCTGCTAGTGAACTGGGCTACCAAGTGAGAGAGGGAGGGAGGACAAGGGGGGATTGTGGGTGCATTCACTTTCTGTCATGCACAAACCTCTCTCCAGACCAGGGTCTTCTGTTCTTAAGATTACTAAACTGTATTACCTGGGGTGGGTGAGCTTGAAGTCAAAAATGCCTGGGAAAGACTGAAAGACTCCTGTCCCACTTATGTCTCTGAAAGGCATTTACCCCAGTGAGATCAATGACACAAAGAAAGAACCTGTAAGACACTGAAAATTATCTCAATCTCCTCCCATGGAAAGATCTCTTATATTCCATCTTTCTTCACCTACATGCTAGAATGTTTCAGAACTTTCTAGAACATTCCACTTGTGTCTATTATGTAGAATAACAATGTAACATGACATAACATGATATAACATAACATAACAACACATCAGATTTCCCCAGAGGCATATATTCTACCTTTCTAGGCCCTCTACTTCTTTCAATGCCTAGCTCAAGTCTCAGATCCTTGTAAGAGCCTTCTCCAATAATCCCAGTCTCCTTTTCACTTCTGTCTTCATTTTTTATGTAAATATTCTTTCTCTTCAACAAAATGACAATACCCCACCAGGGTAGGGAATTAGTTCGTACGTCCAACACCTAGCTTACAGTAGGTGTTCAGCAAAAAAAAATTTTTGAGTGCTGATAAGCTTGGTATGATGAACCCTTATTGTTTGTCCTTCATTCTCAAAGAGGACCATGACATGACTTGCAAGTGAATTGAAATTAAGTGACAGAGGGCTTGTACAAAGTCCCCAACCTCACTTTCTCCTCTGGAGTCATTTGAGTCCAGCAGCCAGATATAGATCAGGATGACTGGAGATGGACCCAGATGTAGTAGGAGCCTTGACCTTTTTAAACTAAGGTCTATCCCAGGTCTCAGTTTGACTGAGGCAATACCCATTCAGTGATTAAGGCTAGGTAAAAAATGAGACAAAGAGAGGTGGCTAGGTGGCACAGTGAATAGAGCACCAGCCCTGGAGTCAGGAGGACCTGAGTTCAAATTCGGCCTCAGACACTTAAAAAACTAGCCATGTGACCTTGGGCAAGTCACTTAACCCCAATTGCCCTTCAAAAAGCAAGAAAAGAAAGAGAAATGAGACAAAGAATGGCCTCTTTGATCTTTGACCTAGTCTAAAAACAATCAGTGTGGGAAGGAAAGATGAAGGATTTCTGGTCAAAACAGAAACAGTTGCCATTCACCCTGAGCCATCAAGGTCCAAACAATGACCAGGTGGAACTTGGGCTAGGACCCCTTGTTGGCCAGAGTGATTTGGGTTTAAGGCATGGTCCTTAAGAAGAAATCTAGTCCCTCTAAATCCCAAGAAATCTTGTGAGGTTTCAGGTATCAAAATTTACATTCCTTTGGGCAGAGCACTCACAGATTAGAGTATTAAGAAGGAGAAGAAGGAGGAAAGGAGAAGGAAGGGGCGGGAGAAGGAGCTGCATTGCCAACTGAAAGTGGCCATTTGGGTCCCCAGTGGCAAAATATAGCTCAGGACTACTGGAAATGGCCCCAGATAGAGCAGAAGACCTTGGTCTTTTTAAGTTAAGGTCTTTCTGAGGTCTCAGTTTGACTGAGGCAACCATTTACCAGCTGGATTTTTTTTGTGAAACTTCAGCCAAGGCTTTCAAGATTGTGATGGTATTTCCCATAACCCCTTCCCATAATCCAAAGTCAACTCCCAGCCACATAGCTCATCAAAAAGGCCACTTAATATGTGAACACTTGTGTTGGGGAAAAAAATCCTTTATAGCAAATACAACAGGGTATATTGAAAATATGTGGTTAGTACACAGTACTTCTATATTAAGGAAACTGTACCATTGAATATACATTATCTCCAAGTGTAAAATAATAATTCATAAACATCTATAAACAAACAATAACTTAGAGTCCTGGTTTTTTTAATAGTACTTTATCTACAAGAAGGAAAAAAATTTAAAAACAGTAGAGTACAACAGTTGGATGGTTTCAATGACAGCTGTGAATTTTCTTATCTGAACAACCCATTAAGTTTTGGAAGGGCTGCATTGTACTCAACAAATAGACAAGGCTCTTTGCCTATTCAGACCCTTAAATAATGTTCCCCATCTGGGATTAATTTATCTGCCTGGAGAAAATCCAGTTCAGGAACATTAGGCCTCGGATTCCTTGATCTTAGGAAGAAGAATGTAAGACAGAAGCAAAAGTACTTGCCTGTAGTGGGCAGGGGAGACTGAGGTTGACTGTTTTCAAATTGAACAGCTTGGGAAGGACATCAACAGACTAGATGTATCAAGAATGGTGAAGTGATTAGGAACCATGCCATATGATGTTGGTTGAAGGAAATAAGGATTTAACAACAAAAAAAGGAAAGAAAGAAAAGCACATCACTGAGGTATTTTTTCTTTTAAATGCAGAGAAGAAAGCCAAAGGAAGGCCAGGAATAAGCACAGACAGGGAGGATAGCTTTGAAACTACAGTTTTAATTTATTATGTATTTATAAGGAAAAAGCAAGTTGTATCTTACAGAGGCCTGAAGTTTTATGCATAATCCATCCAATTTGTCAGTTCTGTTATTAATATGGAAATGCTCATTTCACTTGGGATTTATTAAGTTTAGAATGTTAAATGAATGTAAAAAAAGAAGAAAGAAATAGAGATATTTAGCCTGAAGAAGACAGGCAGCAACATGATCTTCAAGTATTTGGAAGACAGATTAGCCTTGTTCTGCATGGCTCCAGGGGCAGAGTGAAGATAAATGGTGGAAGGTGAAGCAAAGTAAATTTTGGCTCAATTTAAGGACAAAATTCCTAACAACTGGACCTGTGCAAAAATGGAATGGGATGCTTTAGATAATAGTGAGTTTTATATCTGGGTGGCTTTTCAAGCAGAGAGCATAACTTGTGCTAGAATTGCTGTACTAGAATCTACTAGAATCAAGGTTTCTTAACTTGGGGTCAGTGAACTTTTAAAAAAATATTTTGATAACTTGTAATGGGTTTCCTTTGCAATCCTTTGCATTTTATCTTATGTCTTTAGTAAGTAACATTATTCTTGAGAAGGGGTTCGTAGGCTTTACTAGCTTGCCAAAGAGGCTTACAACACACACACACAAAAGTTAAGAACCCCTGGATTAGATGATTTCTGGGGTCCCTTTCTCTGTAGCCCCCACTTGGATGTTCTGCCAATATCTCCAACTGAATATGTCCGGAAATGAACTAATTATTCTACTACCCCTCAATCTTGTCTTCTCCATTGTTTTTAATGGCATGACCATTCTTCTAGTTACTCCTACTCATAATGTGGAGCCATATTGGATTTCTGTCTCTTCTTTATCCTACTCATCCACTCATTTGTCAAATTCATACCTTTGTATACATCTGGAATGGATGTCCTACCTCCACATTATTTCCTTCTTTTGAAATCCTTCATGTGCCATCTTTTCCATGCAGCCTTCCTAGGCAAACCTCCTCCCAAATTCTCCACTAACCTAGTGAAAGAGATCTATCATTCCTAGAATTTCCCACAATACTTTGCACTTATCAGTCTTCCTTGTGTTACAGTTATTTGGGTATAAGTCTTTCCTCACATTACATTGCAGGGATGCTTCAAATTCCTCTCTTTATTTTTGAACATCTATCTTCTTTTCACTAATGATTAGGTATGAGTTTATTAGTGTTGCATCTTAGGCATACATTCAGGATATATTATTCCATTTACTTCTATGGTTTCTGATGAGTGCAGAACAACCTTGCATTATTCAAATGTGCTTTCCTTTATACTCAAGGTTCTCCAGGTCACTAAAAGTATTTCTTATTTGTCATTGGAATTGTAAAACCACTATCTATCTTGGAGTTTTCAGCATAGGAGATTTTTTTATTTTTTGTTTTTTCTTGGAAGCAATCTTTGGATTCTTTTAATTGGAACTCTATTTTCTATATTCAGAAGTTCTGGGCAGTTTTTTTTTCTTTTGCATTATTTTGTGCATTGTGGTGTTCACGTTTTTTGACTTGTCATATTCTTCTGGGAAACTTTTAGACCTTAAGTTGTGTCTATGCATCTTGTCTTCAAGATCACTAAGTTTTAGCTGTCTAGACATCATGTTTTCTTTTTTAACCTTATTGTGTTTTAATTTTCCTCTTCCATATAGCCTTCACTTTGGTAAACTTGCATGTACAATCGGTTGCTCTCTCTCTTGTACTTCTTTAAAGAGATTCACTACTGTGGATTCAAGTTTCTTTATTCTGCTAATTATTTCTGCTGTGCAGGGTGGCGTGTGCTGGTAAAAATGTTTAACAACTAGTTCTCCCAAAAACTGTGCACGTCACACTTTTAGGCTTAAACTGCATTATTAATATTTTATCTACAACTTCCTTAAGTCTAAACGATCAGAAAACAATAAATCAAGCCCTGAAATGTAGCATTTGCTAATTTCCAAGGTGTAAATGCTCATATTAAAACCTTAACAATGATTTCTTACAAGCTGACTCTAACACACCCCTGTGTGCAAGTCATAGGTTTTTTCATTTGTTCCCTTTTCATTTCTGTTTTTAGCAATATTATTTCTCTCCTGACCCATTCAGGATCATTCTGTGTGATTTCACGGTCTCTTGGGAATCTACATGGGTCTTTTGTCTTCTCAGCTGCTGGTTCAGTTTCATATTTTTATATTTATTTAGGGATAATTGGGCTTGTTTATGCCATTTTCCCTTCTGTTTTAGTATCTTTCCTGTTGATTTATCTGTTGATTTATCTCTGCTAATTTTATGCTAATTTTAACTGAATTTTTTTTCCTCCTTTTTTATTTATGTCTACCTATCACTCACTTTCTGACTCCCCATTGATAGTAAATCCCCTGAAGTCCAAGATAGCTTTGAGATTCAGCCTTCCTCCCATTTGGGGAAATTGACTTTTCACTGGCCTTATTCCCTGCCCCTCTGTGACTTCTAGGGAGACAGAATCGGACCCAGCTGGATGCGAGTCACCTTTACTTCAGGTCTGGTATAGCCCTATACATACTCTGACACCCTGTCCCAGTACCCCCTGCTCTTAAGTTCTCTGACTAAATACTGTAGCCCTTGGAAGAGCAAGATTTTGTTTTCCTATACCTCCTCTTTCTCCACCAGAAGAGGCAAAGTTGATGTTTGCTTTTTGGGGCTACCGAACGGTGGGATGAAGGCAGATACAGATCATACTGGTGGAACATTACAGCAGCAACCACAAATTGTTGAATGGTTAGAACTCAAGCTAGGGGGATGGGTTGTACAACTTGGCCAAAGCATGAAGGATACTGAGGAGGGGATAGAGCGCTAAGTGAGAGGGTTAGGGATTGTGGATCAGACATCACTGCTATTAGTTCTTGGCTTGAGGAACCAGTTGCAACTGCTTAACTTTTTGCACGGAAATCCTATTTGAGGAAATTTTGAGAGCTCATGAGGACTGGGGAAAAAATGTCTAATCTTCTATCATGTTGGTCACATGACCTAGAAGTACCATTCCCGTTAGATTGCAAAACCTTTGTTGAGAATAGAGCGTATGTCTCCTCTGCCTCTGTCCTTAGCACCTGGTGTTCTGCTTTGCATATAGTGGGGGAATAATATTGAGTTAACCTAGTTGTCATTCCTCCATAGCTCAAGGCCTTTTCCCTTGCTGCTTGCAAAATTCCTTGCAAATATCTGTTGGTAATTAAATTGTAAGATTTAGCCACTACATGCCTTGGAGTCTTACACACAAGGTTTTTCTCTAGTAGCAATCTATGGATTTGGTCAATCGATACTTTTTTGTCTCTATTTAAAAGTTCAGGTCTTCCATAGCACTTTGTTTTGTAATTGTCTAATATAGTTTATCAAACAATAATAGCACAATGAATTGAGTCATGGATTTAGAGTTAGCAAGATCTGAGTTTGAATCCTTTCTTTGACATTTACTAGCTAGATGGAGCAGTGAATAGGGTCCTGGGTCTGGAGTCAGGAAGACCTGAGTTCAAATCCAACCTCAGATACTCATTAGCTGTATGACTTTTGGTAAGTCACTTAACCTCTGTTTCTTCATCTGTAAAATGGGGGTAATGATAGCTCCTACCTCTCAGGATTGTTGGGAAGATCCAATGATATAATAATTGTAAGCACTTAGCACAGTGCCTGGCATTTAGTAAATTTCTAGCTTTCATTTATTTATTTACCTAATGACTGTTATTATTGCCTCCAATTCTCAGTTTTCTCATTAGCAAAATGGGGATAATAATGTCTACAGTATTTCTTTCTGTGAGGTTATGGTAAGGACAAAATAATGTGTATAAAGAGCTTTGCAAACCTTAAAGTGTTCTATAAATGGCTATTATTATTATTATTATTATTATTATTATTATTATGTATTATCACTATGTGTACGGTATCTTATTTCCTTACTAGATTGTAAAGTTCCTTGGGTCTAAGAACTCTGCTTAATCTAAAGTTTGTTATTTCCTACAGCGTCTAGCATAGTAGATACTGAAGAAAGGTTTAATTTCACCTGACTCAACACAGAGAAAATTGGTTGGGAACCAGTCTTGTAAGGGAACGTGATCTGGAGTATTGTAGTCTAGCCCAGTTATTCTACACAGTGCAATTCTCCCTCATTATATTGCCTTTCATCTGTAAAAAACTGCCTTATGCCTCTATTGAACTGAGTTCTCTCCTAGTAGACACTAGAGGGAACCAAGAATTGGCATCAAGAGATAATTTTTTTTTCTTATTTGCATAGCACTTTAAAGGTTTATAAATTGCCTACTTGACAATAGCTTTGTGAAATAGGTAATATACTATATTTACTATACCCATTTTACACGTGAGAAAACTGTTGTCCAGTCCAGGTTTCATGACTTATGTACATTTACCCAGTTAGTAAGAGCCAAAGCCAGGATTTGAAGCCAGGTCCTTTGAATCTAGCACTCTTTATTCTATGTCATGAAGCTTTGAGAGTCTGTTTGGGTACAGAAGATCTAATAAAATCAAGTTGTTGGAAAAAAAAAACTGTAATTCCCAAATGATAAACACAAGAGAAAATATCAAGTGACCATAAAAACGTCCCCCTTGTCTCAGCCACGTCACAGCTACCCCATCCAAATGGAGTGACTATATTTTAAGTATCTTTTCCTCTCTGGATCCCATATTCCTGATACAGAGTAACATTTGACCACAAAAAAAGAATGTCATTCACAATGTGCCCAACCCTCCTTTCTGAGCTGACTTCTATCTTGCTACCCTCCCTCCGTTACAATGACTAATACTACTATGGTGATGCCTGTGGGTTATTGTCTAGTTAATGTCTGTGAAATTAACTAGCTCATGCCAGGTCAAGAGTACCTGAGGAGAGAAGATTCTTTCCTTGGTCTTTAAAAGTTCCCTCTAACTGTGAAAAGTCTGGTGATACAGAGTCATTTCAACATATGTACTTCCTGCTGTATTAGCATCTGCAAGCATAGACACAAAGTCTTCACAGACGATGGAAACATAGGAAAGAACACTGAAGATGTAGGCAACTCATAAGCCAATTAGAAGCCTGAGTTTGACTCATCTCTCCACTTACCTCACAGAATTACTTGTTCAGGGTGGGGTATCTTTTAATTTCCTTTATAAATAGCAGTCATTTCAGTACTTTTCTTTGCAGTTATTTTTTTCACTGGAATTAGATTTTTTTTCCAAATAAGCACAGGAAGTGATTTTTAAAATTATTTTCTTTTAAAATTCAGGAGCAGTAACACATCAGTTTGAAACGCACATCATGTTTTCCTGACTTTGGAGGAGCTCAGTTGGTTTTAGAGCTGATGTTATTCTGCAGAATTGCCAACCAAAATTCACATTGAGGAACTTTTTGTCCTATATTTAAAAAGAAAAAAAAACATAATGGGGCTTGGGGAATTTTTAAAAGTCGAAGTTCACATAATTGCTGACAGAGCCTGGAAATTCTTCTGCTAAAGAAATCTGAATGGCGCTTCCCTTTGAAAATCCAAGGAAGGAAGGAATTTGGGAAAGAGAGGGCCGATTTAGGGCTAATCCAGGATTTCAGACTAGGCTCAGAGTGAATGTCTTCTCAAGGTTAACCCAAAGTGATCCGAAGTTTCACTCTTTCTAATGCCTCACCATCCCCTCCTCTCCAAACCCAAAGACTGTCTGAATTGCTGACTTGAGTTATTGGTGCCCTGAAACCAACTTGGATTCTGGGTACTCTCCAAAGCTGAGGCCCAAACTTCTCAGGTCAAATCCCTCCATCATTCGATCAACAAGTACTTCCATTCCTAGTATGTACCAGGTCCTATTTTGGGCTACCCATATAAACAATGAGACAATCCCTCCTTGCAAAGAGCTTACATCCTAATGTAGGAAACTAGTACATATAAAAATATACACAGTATGTTAAACCCTGAAAATAATGACCAAAGAATCACAGAGGCTGTGCAGCCATTAGTAACTCTGGAAAATACCAAAGAACTTACAGAGGTGATACCCCAACTGTTAACTCTGAAAGACAAACTAAAACAAAGCAAAACAAAACAAAAGAGCTAATTACGGCTAAAAGCAAAAAAGCATCCTTTACTCTCGTGGAGGAGGGAAGCTCAAAATGTGTGCCGGGGTCTGCTCTGGTACCAAGAAGACCCACGTTAGCAGAGCTTCACCTTGAGATATATACTGGCAGCTAGACATGAGCTATAGCTGTAGCAATGAGGAGTAACAGCAACAGTGAGGTGAGTTTGATTCGTAGCAGGGTCTCATGACCGGACCATGGTTCCTGTAGTGCTTGTCTGAGTTACGGGATCACCTGGGGCTGATGGAAAGCAATTCTAGGATTTTGCTGCAGCAGAGTTCATCCAGGGTGAGTGCAAAGGATTGTTATTATGCCAAGCTCAGGGCACAGCCTGCTTGCTGGGCCTTAATTCTGGAAAATAGGAAGTCCCCTAATAGTAAAAAGAGAGGAGTGAAAAGAGAGGGGTGACTTTTGGCATGGGGATCCTGACAAGTATAAGTAGAAAAGTTAATAAATGCAAATGTACAAAGCAGTGAAGGTCAAGGTAGTTTGGGAGGGAGGGTACTGGCAATTTTGAATGTGAGAAAGGAAAGGCCTCATATAAAAGGCAATGCAATGGATAGGGCTCTGGGCCCAGAGACAGTAAGACCTGAAATCAAGCTGTGTGATTCTGAGCAAGTCACTTAACCTGTTTGCCTCAGTTTCTTCATCTGTAAAGTGAGCTGGAAAAGGAAATGGAAAACCACTTCAGTATCCCTGCCAAGAAAACCCCAAATGGGGTCACAAAGAATCAGACGTGACTGAAACGACTGAACAACTTGCAGAAGAGGGTATATGAGCCACATCCTAAAAGAAGAGAGAAACTCCCTAAGGCAGAGGTAAAGGCATGGGGAACAGCAAGTGTGAAAGCACAGAGATCCAGGCCTGGATATAAGAACAAAATGCTCAGTTTGGCTGCATTGTCACAGTCAGGAGAGAGAGAAATGTCACAGAAAGATAGGTCAGGCCCAGGCTATATTAGCTTTCAAAAAAAAACAAACAGGGGGCAGCTAGGTGCAGTGAATAGAGCACCTGCCCTGGAAGCAAGAGGACCTGAGTTCAAATCCAGCCTGAGACACTTGACACTTAACTAGCTGTGTAACCTTGGGCAAGTCACTTAACCCCAATTGCCTTGCCTTCCCCCCTCCAAAAAAAGATAAAGAAATAAACAGAGGAGTTTAATATTTGATTCTCAAGGTTTAGGAACCCACTGGAGTAAGGGAGTTACATGATCAAATATGCACTCAGGAAAAATCATTGGCAACATTGAGTAGGATGGACCAGAATGGGGAGAGACTTAGAGGCCAAGAGACTGATCAAGAGGAATCTAGACACTAAGTGGTATTGAACTAAGGCAGCAGTTCTCAACCTGTGGGTCACGACCCCTTTGGGGGTCCAACGACCCTTTCACAGGGATCACCTAAGACCATTGGAAAACACATATTTCCGATGGTTTTAGGAACTGAGACACTGCTCCTCTACCCATCTCCAGGTGGGTCCTCCCACATGCGGATAAGCCCACATATGAGTATTAAAGGGTCGTGGCATTAGGAAGGTTGAGAACCACTGAACTAAGGGATTGAACTAAGGTCGTGAGGGAAATGAAAACTCAGACACAAGAGATGTTATAAAAGAAGAAATAGAGAAATATGGCAGCTGATTGGCTATGGGATGACAAAGAGTGAGAAGTCCAGAATGTTACAGAGTGAATCTGAGACTCCAAAAGTATGAGCTCAGCAGAGATAAGGAAGCTTTAGAGGTGGGAAGAGTTTGAGAGGAAAGATTATAATGAGTTTAGTTTTCCACATGTTGAGTTTCAAAGGTCTCCAGGGCATTGAGTATAAAATGCCTATCAGGCAACTATTATTGTGAAACCAAAACTCAGGGAAGAGAATGGAGGTGGACATATAGATCTAGATATATAGGGGGTGGATAATATAGATATATAGTTCTGAGAGTCATTTGTGTAGAGATGGGAGCATAAGGCAATACAGAGAGAGAGTAGAGAAGAAGAAGCTCAGGAGAACAAGAGGGTCTGGTTCAGAACCTAAAATCTCTAATTAGTTTCACTTCACAGAAAACTGCTCTAAAGAAAGGAGCAAAACTCAAATAACTGATAAGGTTAGATTTGCATTTTAATAAGAGACAAAGTCTTAAATCAAAGGAATGAAGCTAGAATGGTAGAATTTCAAGTATTTGGGAAGAAGAAAGTGGCATATTATATCATGAGAATGTGGTAGGATCTTTTCTGAGCCCCTGAAATCATAATGCATAGGTCGCTACCTACCTTGTCTAGGTATAAAGATAGCCCAGAACATCATTTAAAGCAAAAGTTCTTAATCAAAAGTTCTTAATCTGAATTTGGTTGTTGTTGGTTTTTTAATATTTTGTAACTATTTCAATGTAACTGGTTTCTGTCATAATCCTTATACTTTATTTTATGTATTTAAAGACATCATATGCTAAGAGTTCATAGGCTTTGTCTGATAGCCAGTGGTATCCATGACAAAAAAAAAGGTTCAGAACCTCTGATCTAAAGCAATAAATATTAGTTCCTTAGGGGACCTGATCTATGTGGAATTCTGACACATAAATTTGATCCACAAAGTAAATTTTTGGGATGAGAACAGAGGAGCCTTAGTCACTCAAACACACTCAATTTCATCACCTCCTAGTGTCTGTAGCATGAAGTAGCACAGTAGAGTAAGGGAGAGAAGTTCAAACCCAGCCTCAGACACTAAGTATACAACCCTGGGCAAGGTACTTAACCATTGTCTGCCTCAGTTTCCTCAACTATAAAATGGGAATAAAAATAACACTTAACTCACAACCTTGTTGTGAGGATCAAATGAGACAATATTTATGAAGTGCCCAGCAAGTAGTAGGTGCTTAATAAATGCTAATTTCCTTCCTTCCTTCCTTCCCTCCCTCCTTCCTTTCTCATAATCTTTGTCCAGCTATAAGAGTTTCAGGATGGACCAACAGCACACTGTGGTGGGGGGGAAGGTGTCAAGGAAGGGGGCAGGAAGGTTTGCTGAAGATGGTCAAACATCCTTTAACTCATGCTTGGGATTCTCACACACACACACACACACACACACACACGCACACACACAAATTTAGAGAGTGATAAAAATTAATCCAACAGACAAAAAAATTGATGGGACTGATTTTTTTTTCTCCACGATGCACCCCACAATGCATTAACTAAACTGATTGTGGTTTCTGGTTTGTTTTTTTAATATCCTGTAGGCCCAGCCTTAATCTCTATTGCCCCTTTCAGATTTTGCATATCAGAAGAATAAATACAGAGAAATAAATGGGGGGGAAGGGGAAGGCGTGTGCAGATGCCAGTGAAGCTCAATAGAGCTACAGATGAGACAAGGACTCAGTCTGGTAATAAAAGTGCATTCCATAAATGCCTCTGTAAATGACAAATTATCTAATTAGGAATAAACAGTGTTCATCAAACATTATTTCCATTATCAGTTTTCATGTATAGCCATTTTCCATGGGCACCTAGAGACATTTTTCCAAAAATTCATATTTTCCCAGAAATTTAAACTTACTTTTCATACCTACTTCAGAACAAAGTACAACATGAATTTGTCACAGTGATTCATTGTGTTTCTGTGCTTCTATTTCATGGCCTCTTCTGCTTCTACTCAGCCCTTCCTCTCTACTATCTCCCATCCTCTCTATCTTGTTTTAGCTCCATTATAATCTGATCATATCCTGTTGTTATATTCCTCACCACCCAAGAGTAACATGACTTTACCTTTATTTTCACATTTCATCTAAGAGTAAAGTAAGTGTGTGGGTTTATATTCCAAGTTTGCCGGTCCTTTGGACACTGAATATTTCAAGATAAGATTTTATAAATAAAATTTTGTAGACATAAAAGAAAATTTGAATGAGAAAAGAGAAAAATGTGGATGCTCAAGGAACTCTTGGACCAATTTAGATTATAAAAAAGATGAATGAATGAAGAAGGATTGATTAAGGGTTCACTTTGTGACAAGTACTATGCTAAATCCTGGGGATTTACAAATACAAAAATGAGATAGTTCCTGCCTTGAAGGAGTTTATGTTCTAATAGAAGAAAGTAACACATTTAAGAGACTGATAACCACAGAAGGGAGTCTTGGTCTGGGAAGTTACAGGAACAGTTAATTGATCCTCTATCGACTAAGGATGGCAGGAGAGTACACCTATGATGGCAAGGTAGGTGGCAAGATGGCCTCAGTGAATGGGTGGAGAGCCTCCAGAATATGAAATATGGTCTGGTGTCAGTCCAGCTAAACAAAATAACCTATGTGAATTTTCACAGATTCAAAACAACCACAACAGACATGAGAGTAGGAATTCCTAAAGTGAGTGGATTAATTACCATGAGGACTGGTCCAAGCTTTTTGAAGGATGATTTTCTGGGTTAGGAGAAGCTGGACAGTGGCAAAGAAACTGGTAAGATGGTCTAAACCCCAGACTCCGTGAAATTGGCAAATAAGGCAGTTTTGAAAGATCAGTCAGTCAAATGAGCTTCTGGTCATTCGAGAGGCCAAGTCCACAGTGGATTTTTGCAGCCTGTCCAGCACCAGCATCCAGGGCAAGATATTCATGAAAGATGGAAGCAAGGACAAGCAATGGAAGAGGAATGAAAAAATGTTGCCCAGTCTTGAAAGAAAAGTATTAAGAACATAAAAGCTGTTATTGAGCTGAGGGTATCAAGAGAAAAGCAAGGGCAACAAACAATATTTAATCAGATTTGAGAAACGAGAAAGCTTTAGGAAGGGACAGGACTACGGCTCAGAGTGGATGAAATGATGCTAACAGACCAAACAGAGAAGGCAGAACTGTTCATCTTTTAATTGGCTTCTGTTTTGTCTGCCTACAAGAACGATCTTTGGCCTGTCAGGGGTGTGTTGGGGTAGAGGCAGGTAGAGGGATAATAGAAACAGGACAAAAATGACCAAAGGGGAATTTAAAGCAAAGAAAACTAGAAAGACAGTAAGAGTCCACCCAGATTCCCTTGCTGAGTTTAAATGACCAAGCCTCAGTGAACTCCTTCTTAGAGTCCTGAAAGAACTGGCAGAGATGATTGTTGAAGCCTTGCCAGTGATCTTTCAAAGATTCTAGACCAGTGGTTCTCAACCTTCCTAATGTCGCGTATCTGCATGTGGGCGGACCTGTTTGGAGATGGATAGAGGAGCAGTGTCTCAGTTCCTAAGACCATCCGAAATAGTGTTTTCCAATGGTCTTAGGAGACCCCTGTGACCCCTGTGAAAGGGTCATTCAACCCCCAAAGTCATAGTGACACAGGTTGAGAACCGCTGTAGAATGGAAAAGAGGTGCCATAGAACTAGATTATCCTGATTTTCAAAAATGGATGAAAAAAGACTTTCCAAACTAAAGCCCAGTGAGCACGACTCATAGTAAAATTTTATAGCATTTTATCAAAATGATCTAGTGAATGCTTAGAAAATAAAGTTGGGATCACAAAAGTCATCACGGTTTCATCAAAAACAAATCTAATCTAATTTCCTTATGTAAAAGAGGACTTGTGCATTTGGAAAAGGTTTAGAACCTGATTCTGGAAGAGCTGTGATAATATAATAGAAGCGCCTTGGAAAGACATTGGAGTGTTCTGTAGACAGTTTGTAACTTGTTCTGTCCTGACAATCATGTGTTAAAAGAAATCTCTTAAACTGGAAACGTGACCAGAACTGGGAGTACCTTCAAAAAGATTCTGCCATTCATTTTCTTCAATTGCTCTCTCTTGGTTTGATTCTACCAAAAACATGCAGTGAGAGATGCTACAATAAGGGGGAATGCCTTGGGAATTCCCACACATAGCGCCCCCACCCCACCCACTCCACACACACACAGATGTATGAACCCATGAAAATAGGCCTTGGTCTTTTCGCCTCACCATTTTAGTGTAGGAGATTAATCTAGAGGCTCTGACCTTTTGAGTTTTGAAAGGTCATTCCAATGAACCTCTGAGAGTCTTAAGTCCATGCTGGACTTTTCTAGCACTGCCCAGAGGAGCCACTTTTGATACCCAATCCATTGGTAGAGGGGACTAGGATTTATCTGGCAGTCATGTCACATCTGGATGTAAATTTGATATGACCACGCATGCCTCAAATCTCTCTCTCTCTCTCTCTCTCTCTCTCTGTCTATCTCTTTGTCTGGCTATCTATCTATCATCAAATATAACCTCAAAGTGTTTGGAGCACTTTGAAGTTTGAACTTTTCTTGCCTATTCTAGTTTTCTTCCTCATTACTCCCCTCCATGAGCTCTATCATCTGGTTATGCTGGCAGATTTACTGTTAGGCAAACAAGGCTTTCCATTTCCTCCCTCTCTGCCTTTGCCCTAGTTGACCCATTGCCTGGAATTTACCCCCTGCTCCCCTCCACCTCTTGGAACCCCTGGTTCCTCTGCTACAAAAAAACCTTTATTGACCTTCCCCCTTTTTAACCTAGTACCTTCTCTTCCCAACCTACCTTGTATAATAGGAGTTAGAATGAAAATTTTCTCGTGGAACATGTACTCAGCTGTCCTGACTATTTCCTAGTGTCCCTATATGGCTTAGGGTTGAAGAACTTGTTGGGTTTGGGGTTTAGGGGTGCACAAAACCCCAAAATACCAAAACACTCAGTCCTGCTGAATGAATTCAACTCGTCTTCTCTCAGCCAAAGTAAAGCAAAGTACATTAATGATTCACCATAACAGGTAGACTCTTAAGGAGCCTGAATATTTGTGATGCTTGTTTGGAAAAGTGGACCAGAACAATCTGACACAGACTGAGTCTGTGCTAGATTGAATCTCAGCACCTTCATGGAGGCAAAATGGATTTATATACAGAAATGTGGAATGGATCTAGGGGGTCTTGAGAAGAAGTCTAAGGAGGATCTTAATGGGACTGAGGTCAGACTCCAAGAATGGGATTAGAGTTTGAAATAGCTGAAGGCTACTTGGAGATGACAGGCAAAGGAGGGCTAGGCTAGTTTAAGGGTAACAGATTTGGGTATAGATATTTTGATAGGATCAAGGGTGGGAAGTAGCTGGACAATGGAGGGCTGGGCTAGGTTGACAGTAGCAGAGATTTGGGCCTAGCTATAATGAAAGGCTTATGGCCTCAGGCAAATGCCTCATCAAGTGGGAAGATTCAAGGGGGTTCCCAGAACCTAAAACCCATCACTTTGGGCTGACAGCAAATCATGGATGGGCACTTTGTCATTCGCTCTGTGATAACTGAATGTTGGGGTTGTAGGTAGGGAGTAAGGGGAGGAGAGAAACCGTGCTGAAGCTGCGTCAAAGAAGACAAGCCAACAGGTCACTAAGCCAGGAGAAGTGACTCTGCCCTCTGGTTCTGTATCTTTCTGATGGGGTTTGGGCTCTGGGAACCTCAGTGAACTCTTTTTGAATCTTCCCACTGGATCTGGCGCTTGCCTGAGGCCATAATCATCACTTCGATTACCACTACCATTAAATCTGTTACCCTTAACCTAGTCTAGCTCTCTATTGTCTGTTATCTCCAGGTAGCCTTCATCTACCTCCTACCTTTGATCCTATCAAAATATCTATGACCAAACTGGTTACTCTTAAACTAGTCTAGCCCTCCATTGTCTGTTACCTCAAGCTGTTTCCCACCCTTGATCCCATCACAATTCCATTCTTTTGGTTCTTGGAGTCTGACCTCAGTCCCATCAAGATCCTCCCCAAACCCCTCCTCTAGACCACCCCCTAGATCCCTCCCACAGTCTTTCTGTATACAAGATCCGTCTTGCCTCCATGAAGGTGCTGAGATTCAGTTTAGCACAGACTCAGTCTGGGTCAGATTGTTCTGGCCCACTTGTCCAAACAAGCATCACAAATATTCAACCTCCTTAAGAGTCTACCTGTTATGGTGATTCTTTAATAAACTTGGCTTTACTTTGCCTGAGAGAAGACTTGAGTCAAATTCATTCAGCAGGACCCAGCATGTCAGTATTTTGGAGTCTCAAGCACCCCAAAACCCCAAACCTGAACATTTCCTCATGCCTAGTATGCCAGGACTCTAGAATTTTCCTCCTAAAATTCCTACGAGGGATGGAGATAGAACATCACTCCCCCCTTCCCTTTCCATCCTAGCAGAAAAGGTGAACTGGGAACCCTTAGAAGCTAAAGCATAAAAACAAGCTTTGGGGCTCTGGCTGTCTTTTCTGCTTTGGGCTTCTTTCCTCACCATAAGTGACCAGATGAGCCTGAAATAAGTTCTTGAAGTAATAGTACTTAGGTCCAAATGTTGGATTTACTATTTAACTATCCCTATGACCTTGGGTGAGTCATCTTACCTCTTTGGGACTTAATTTAATCATCTGCAGAACAAAAATGTTGGACTAAATTATTTCTAAGTTTCCTTCCAATGCTGGCATTGTGTGATTACTTTCAGCTTGAAATTTTGAGTATATGGAGGGAAAGATCATTTTTAAATCCCACAGTGTTTGGCTATTGATTTTCTCGCCCACATTCCCACAAAGACAAAAAAGCAGGGGATGATGGGCTATAAGCCTAGAACAGTTGTCTTCAGATTTCAAAAGCCATTATCTCTAGATCTCAGCAGGTTTTTGGTACCTGGAATTGATGAGGTTTGGGGTTATTGGGAACCTGAAATGTCAAGGTACAGGGGACAGCCTACCTGGAATGAATCCACACACTCAAATCATCTTCTAGTCAAGGAGAAGTTTATTGTAATCTTAATAGAAGCAGGCAATTGCTGGTGAATTTGCAACTTAATGAGAGTGAGACTAATGCTTATATACAAAAAGTATAGTGAAAGGATCTGAATGGGATTAAAGAGTGGTAAATAGTCTGGGGTGGGCCAGAAGCAACAGTGAAAGGACAGAAAGTAGGCTAATTAGGTAATCTAGGTGGGAAAATTCGGGACTGGATTGCTTTCAAAGACACGAGACATGTCTTTTCCTTCTGAGTCCAGATCCCATCACCCTGTCAGAATCACACATAACTAACTTGAACTCCACAAGATTAGGGACTACCTTGCTTTTTAGTTTATAACTCCCAGCATTTAGCAGAGAGCTTTTACACACAGCAGAGAACTTAACAAATGCTTCTGTTATTCACTCATTCATTCCATTGTCTATTTGCAAAGGAAAAAATATGTGACTTTGTAAAAATAAGGGAAATTTTTTCAGCTTTAATTATATAATTATCATATTTTAACCAAGACATATATTCAGTTTTTCATTCAATTCCACTTGGACTTTTCAAGGTAGAGAGTTGAGGTCTTCTGGGGATATTGGGATGGTTTGGGTTTTTTGTTTGTTTTGTTTTTGCTTTTTGTTTTAACAATCAGTGTCTAAAGAAATGTATTTCTCTATATCTAACATTTCTAGAGAACAATAAAAATCAGAGGCTTTTGGTCTCTTGGTTAGTGTTAAGTCTAAGAGGATAAGGCAGGGACATGCCCCTTCCCTTCTTTTCCCTTCTTCTTGGTCCCCACTGCCATACTCTCTGTCCACCCAGGGAAGAGTGTATGAGAGCTGGGCATTCTCAGAGGTACCCTTATGGGAAGGGACAGGACTCCAATAGAAGAACTGAGCAAGGAGGGTCAGATGGTATGAGTTTGGAATGGATAGGAGGAAACCTGCCCTCCCAAACCTCAGTAGATCTGCAGGCAGGTTGGGGAACTGTCCCTCAAGTTTTGATACGTTTATGGTATCAAGTAGTTCTCCCAGGAAACAGAGAAGTTGATAACAAAGGAACAGAGGTGAGCCCATGGCCTTCAGACAGTCAGACCATGGCCTCAGAGGACTTCCAGCTAAAAACTAACATGTAAAAGAAGATGGAAGGCATAAGAGGATTTGAAATAAAACTCCAGGAACAGTATCAGTTTTAAGATCATGTAAAAGATGTGTTGGAGATAGAGGTCATCTTTTTCTAGTCCACACCTAAATTCCCCATCAAGGGAGAAGTTGTGATGAACTTATCTCCCCTTCCCCCTCCCACACTCTCCCACTCTCATCCCATAAAGCATCCTCGCCCCCCCTGGCACCCCACTCAGCCTTCCTCACTGCACTTTTAGATAGGAAGTAACAACTGTAGTCATCCACCCTTAGACCTGCCCTAGAGAGTAAACAGGATTGATTAAGTGCTGACCATGTGCAAGATATTGTAATTAAGCATTGGGGCTATTAAAGGTAAAAAAAAGCTCTCCTGCCTTCGCATTCTAACAGGATAGACAATATGCAAGCAAGCAATTGTATTATGCATATATATAAGCACCTTCAAGGGGAGAGGAGAAGGGGGAGAGGGAGCAGAGAAAAGGAAAAGGAGGGGGAGACAGAGAAGGGAACATTTATACCCCAATCAGCAAAGGCCAAAAAATAGAACTTGATTTATTTTTTGATGTTGTTAGTAGCCATTTTAGACTTAAGAAAGTGAGAGAAAAAAGTATTAACAATGCAAATTAAAATTAAAAGAATGTCATGCATACAGTTTTGTTTTGTTTTTCTGGAGAGCCAGTTGTTAAACATTTACTAGTATACTGCCTGGGGAAAGGGGGTGGGGGTGGAAATGCCTTCTGCAGAAGGTGAGATCACAACTAAATCTTGAAGGAAACCAGGAAACAGAGGTGAGGAGGGAAAAAATTCCAAGAATAGGTAACAGCCTATGAAAATGCATGGAGCTGGGAAATAGAGCCTACAAGAGGTAAACTGAACCGTAAAGTATGTGGAGTAATGTGTAAGAAGACTAGCAAGGTAGGAAGGAGGTGAGCTATGAAGGGTTTTAAATTTAGAGAGTTGATAATGATGAGATGCAGTCTCTGGGAGCCCCCTTGAGCTCTCCTTGAATCTTTGAGGTACAGGCTCTGGGAAACCCCTTGAAGTCTGATAAAATCTTCCCACTTGGTGATGCATTTGCAGAGGCCATAAGTATTTCATTGTGGCTGGGCCCAAACCTCTGTTATTAGCCTAGCCATCCATTGTTCATCTACTTTCCACCCTTGAGCCTGTCAAAATATCAATTCACCCTTTCATTGACCTCATTAACTCCTTCTGAAGACCCTCCCCAAACTCATTACTAGAGTCTGACCTCATTGACTCCTCCTGAAGACCCTCCCCAAACTCCTCCTCTAGACCACCCCTAGATTCCTCTGTATATGAGACTCCATCTTCCCTCCATGTGGTGTGAGAGTGCCACAGAGTAGCTTAGCACAGACTTGCTCTGTGTGAAAGTGCCATAGAATGACCTAGTATAGACTGGCTCCTTAAGAATCTACCCCATATGGTGAACTTTCAATAAACTTTGTTTTTCTTTGGCTGAGAAGATTTGAGAGGAATTCTTTCCACAGGACTTGGCATATTGATATTTTGGGATCTCCAGAGCAACCCTAACCCTCTTTATGGGTAACCTCTTCAATAGCATGTGCTTCAACCTTCTTGAGAGACTTTGTAGATATTACTTGAGGCTAGATGGTAGGAACTGACTCCCAACTATGTCTTGCCCCAGTCCTAGAAGATGGGCCAAGTAAAAAGAACTCCAGGAAAAGACAAAACAATTACTAATAAGTTTCGAGAAGCAAAAAAGCTGAGATCTGAATCTTACCCAAAGGCAAAAACCTTAGAGTTTTGCTTTCATTGAAACAAATGTGGACTTCTGCTATGATTTCATCTCATTAGTTTCATTAATATTGACGAATAAGCAAATCTAATGTGGTCTGAGGTTATGAGAACGAAATTGTGTCCTAAACTAAGGAGTGGATAGTCCCAGGGTACTATGCCCAGGTCAGACCACATCTGAGGGATTGCACTCAGTTCTGTGTGCCACATTTAATAAAATCTAGAGAACCGGGGAAGTCCACCATCGTGGTGAAATGTCTTGAGAGCATGCCACATGAGTTAAAGAAACTGGAATTATTTATCCAGAAGAAGAAATGGATTTGGGGAGAGTGGGGGGGGGGGGGGGCGCGCGGAGGGGGAATGATAAGTTTCTTCAAATATTTGAGAAATTCCTTGTTCCACCTTGTACTAGAGTACAGAAATACTGGTATAGGTGAAAATTGCAGACAGGAATATTTAGAATATTCTTCTTATGATTTGAACTATACATTTCTATGGCAGCTAGTTGACACAGTGTATAGAGTGCCCTGCCTAGGGTCAGGAAGACTCATCTTCCTGAGTTCAATGACCCTGGACAAATCACTTAACCCTCTCTTCCTCAGTTTCTTCATCTGTAAAATGAGCTCGAGAAGGAAATGGCAAACCACCCCCATATCTTTGCCAAGAAAACCCCAAATGGGGCCATAAAAAGTTGAACATGACTAGAATGTCTGAACAACAACAATATATTCAAAATTGAAATGAGGTCCCTCAGGCAGAGTGAAGTTCTTTCTCAGAAGTCTTTGAGCAAAGACTATCTGGTTATTCGGCAGGTATATTTTGGATGAGATTCTTGGTCAAGTTCAGGTTGGATTAAATGCCCTCTTCTGTCTCTTCCAGCAAGGATTTTATAATTTAGTGATTCTATGCATTTCCACATAACCAACTGTAATGGCAACCACACTGGCATACCCAGGATGGTGGCTAGCACAATTTCTTTGATCTGCTTTACTAGGAAAGAAAGCTGTTTAAGGGGTCAACAATCTTTTTTTTTTCCTTTTATTTATTTATTTATTTAATTATTTATTTATTTATTTACTCATTTACTTTTAATTTACAAGATTCAGTTCCACAATCACTTCAGTTTCAGATTTTCTCCCCTCCCTTCCCCCCCCCCCCCCCGATGGTGGCGTGCAATCATGTATAGGATCTGCAAATACTTTCACATTGTACAATAGTTTGGTCATATAGAAGGGCTGTAACCAATGAGTGATCACTGGGAAAAGAAAAAAAAAAAACAAACCAGACATAAAAGAGAACAATAACGAGTTTTGCTTCAGTCTCCATTT
>CM053588.1:271171294-271190807 GCA_028646515.1 Pseudochirops corinnae
TTTTTTTTTTAGGTCTCAGTTTCCTCATCTGCAAAGTGGGGGTAATATTTGAATTGTCTGTCTCAAAGGACTGTTGTGAGAATTAAATAAGAAATATATAAAGTGCTTTGTAAACAGCATAGTGATGTTATATTGATATGTTATTATTCTAGCTTCATTCTTCACTTCTTTTTTTGGTGAAATTAAAAAAGAAATGGTCTTGGGACAAGTCACCATTCTCTTATATTTAATGTTATGCAGATTTTCATACAGGTAGATAAAATGACGGCTTTTTGTCATTTATTATTAGAATCAGTGATAATAAATAGACATTTACTAAGAACCTACTATGGACAAGATACTGTGCTAGGCACAGGGAACACAAAACCGAAAGTTAAATAGTTCTTGACCTCAAAGAGCTTGTGTTATTCTAGGGACACAACATGTGTACCTGGAAGTCAATGCAAGGTATAGACGAAATAACTTCAAGAAGCAGAGGGTGCTAATAATTAGGGAGATCAGAAGAAGACTCATGTAGGAGGTGACAACGAGCTGGGCTTTCAAGGAAGCATCATTCCTTCATACGGACTTTGATTTTCCCTTTGCCTCCTAGAAAAAGCTATTAATCTCCTAGATTGTCTTTCTCCAGTTCTCTTCCCTGTTATCTACATGGTGCCAAGACCATCGCGTACTCTCACACTCCACTTGCTCCTTTGAATGGTATGTGGTTTTGGATGGCCTTTTGGATTTTCCCATGGCTGAAGTTTGTATAGGGGGCAAGATTGGTGGCCAAACAATCTGTTACTCCATGAGCCTCTGGTTTAGCTCCCAGCAGGTTCTTTCTGGCATGGCATAGACTAGTCTATAGATGAGTCTTGGAGTATACTCCCAAATTGCAATGAATTATGAAGATTTTCAGTGATTGGTAGGAGGTGAAAGAAGGAAAAAGCTCCTAAAAAAAAATCCCTGCACATGGTCAACAAGCTCCCCATAGTTCCAAGCTTCAGAATTCCCAAAGGCAGTGAATCTGAGATATGCAGTACCCAGAGCAGCCTCTGTCTCTGAGCCTTTCTTCTATCTCTGTTTCCTGAAAAACATACCCCTGTGGTTCTTATGGGGGAAGAGAAATAAGAGGAAGTTACTACAGGTGGAGTTTGAATTAATTCTATTCCTATGGTGCTATTAATATTGTTGTTATTGTTGCTCTTCAGAAGTCTCAGCCCTGTCTGACTCTCACGACCCCATTTGGGTTTTCTTGGCAAAGATACTGGAGTGGTTTGCCATTTCCTTCTCCAGCTCATTTTACAGATGAGGAAATTGAAGCAAATCAGGTTAAGTAATTTGTACAGAGTCACACAGCTAGTAAATGTCAGTAAGAGACTAGATTTGAACTTAGAAAGATGAGTTTTCCTGACTTCGAGCTCAGCACTCTATCTACTGTGCCATCTAGCTTACTCCTTTAATAATGTAGCCACAAGAAATTCAAATGAGAAATTTTGCCTGGATATTTTACTAAGCATTTTCTACATGTAGTTTTTAGGAATGGGCTGTCTTTGTTTCATTACCCTTAATCCCCATTCCATTCCTAATAACTTCTTCAAGTTCTTAGTAACAGCATATAAAATATGGCGGAGTCCCCAGACACCATTTGGGAAAATGCACTTTTGTCCTTTATTATATTCAGTTCATTTTTAAGAGGGATATTAACAAATCAGAGAGCTTCCAGAGCATATCAATGGAGTAGTAAAGAGACTTCAAGCCATCTCATATTATGATCAATTTATAGAACTGGAGACACTAAGGATGTTAAGTCTGGAGAAAAGAAAGTTTGACTAGATTTTTATGGGGAGAAAGAAAGAAGAGAGAGATGTGATTGCTACCTCAAGTATTTGAAGGGCTGACTTTCTTCCACCATTATGAATCCATCCACCTGTGACTTCTGATTGCTGCTGTACTCCTAACAACTTCTTCAGGTTCTGAAGAATGCTGTGTAAACATGGAAAAGGAAAAAGGCAATAAAATTGACCTTGAGCTTCATTATTTTCTGCAAAAGTTTAACCAATGTTATTTGTAGAACCTATATCAGATTGCATGCCTCCGTGGGAGAGGGGGAAGGGAAGAGGGAGGGAGGAGGAAAAAATTTGGAACTCAAGGGATTGTGGAACTCAACATTGTAAACTAAAAATAAATAAATACATTTTTTTAAAAAAGTTTAACCAGTGTAAGGCACTGACCATAATGCAAAAGTCATAAGGGCCCAGAACCAGCCTTAACCCAAAAATATTTGATCTCCTTGCCAAGATCTCTGCGAAGCAGAAAAATATGTTAGCCAAAGGCAGCACCAGTTTGAAATATAAGCACATTTGTAAAACACCACAGAGGGGAAGGGTGGGAGATTTATGAGCAGTATTGCCTCAGAAAATAGTGAAAAACAGAGGAAACGAAAACTAGTCTACTGAAAGTTTGTCATAAGACTCAACTGCCAGGTCATCCCAGATGAAACCGATGGTAGGGCAACAAATAAACAAAAAAATGGAATTGATTCATCATCATCTCTATAAAAATCTTTTTTCATCACAAAACACATACTAAGGAACCTATTCTGGAAATACGATACTCTTAGAAAAGAAAGTATTTAGAATTCATTTTTTTTAATTTCAGGAAGGAGAATATTAGATAGGTAGATAGACAGATAGATGTATATAGATATAGATATGATAATTAGCATTCTTCCATACACAATGGAGTATAAACAAAACCCTATTTGAAAATATTATACTGATTGCTTGAAGCCCCAGAACTCTATAGAGCCTCATCAATGAGGTCCATTCCAGTTCTGCTACTTACTAACTATATGACCTTGGCTAAGTTACATAATTTCTCTGATCCTCAGTTCTTCATCTGTAAAACGAGAGAATTCAACAGGAAGAAACAAAACATTTTTTTGAAGTTAATTTTTTACATAAATGAAATGAGAAAAATGGAAAAGAAATGAGGGTTATAGAAGAAAGAATCTGAAAGGGAATTAGCAGCTTGGCACAAGAGGTTAAAAAAGAAAGAAAGAAAAAACACCTAAGTAGCAAATTCTCTGAAAATTAGAATAGACAAAAAGAAGTCAATGACTCCATGAGACAAAAAGAGACATTAAAACAGTCAGAAGACTGAAAAAAAAGAAGGTAATGTAGTTATCTCAAAAACAACTGACCCATAAAAAAGATCAAGAAGAGAATATTTAATTATCATTAAACTATGTGAAAGCCATGACCCAAAACAAAACCTAGATATCATATTTCAAAAAATCAAAAGAGAATACTGCCCAGATCTCTTAGAACTATAAGACGGACTGATGCCTGTGTTGCTGCTGGACAGATGAACTAGATCCCAGAGTACTAAAGAACTGGAAAATATGATTGCTGAACCATTGTCACCACTCTTTGAAAGATGATAGAATAACAGATGAGCCCCAGTACTGGATAAGAACAGATGTTCAGATTTCCAGAAAAGGGAAGGGAATAGAGTCTTTAACACTATAAAACAAAAATTTCTCAGCATGTTTTGCTACTGATGAAAATGATAGAATAGCTGAATAGGTAAGACCAAGAAGGTGCAGAGGATCTACAAAATAGGTCCACCAAGCTTGTCTACAATGCTGGGTAGATGAAAAACAAAGAGAAAATAGTACGGCATGAGTGGCATGAGTCTTCAATACAATGCAGAATACTTAATGATATTTCCAAAGTTGGATCCAGTTGTTTACATCTTGGATCTTGCAGATAGACTGATCTCAAAAGTTTGTCCATTTGCTGCAGCAGAAATAATGGTTGGCTCTGTCTATTGGATTATTGTGATTTATGGTGCTGTGATAGTGATACAGGAGGTAGGCCATAAAGAAGGTTTCGATCTTATGGAAAGAGTTGATCCTTTATTCCTTTTCATTGGAATTCATACTATTCATGTTACGCTGATATTAGGTGAGATAATTCACTGGGAATTATGTTCTTATATTGTGGCACAAATACTGTAATGAACTACAGATTTTGAACAGCAAACTTCCAGGGATTGGATGTCTCATATTCTTTAGCAAATCCTTTAGCAGATCTTGACTGTTACTTAAATTTTGTGTGGAGGTCTTGTCTTTCCTACTATTGCTATGTTGGAAAACATGTTTGGTAGTGTTAATTCTAACCCACAAAGGACAATCTTGAGTAGAATTGCTTTTGTTGCCATAAAAGGGGCATTTAAGGTTTACTTCAGACAGCTACAATATTTGCATCAAGCATACCGCAAAATTCTTAATTATCCAGAGCAAGAAGAAGCATGAGGGTGTGACATCCCATCATTCAACCACCTCATCTGAGAGTCTGTTGTAGTGTTCTGATACCATCATTACTGCACAGTAGTAGAGACTTGTGATAAGCCACAGCTCCTATATTTTTAAGACATACAATAAAGCACCTATGGCAGGGGAAATCCTCTCAGTAATCACAGAGCCTAAGAATGTGATTAGTTTTCATTGTTTTATATGTACTTCCTTCATGGCAGTCATCTGAACCATTTTCTTAGCATGATAGATATTGGGTTTTATTTGTGTTTTCCCTGTACAGAAGTATAAAGATCAAATTATGCAGTTATTAAAGAGGGCACAGGCTATTACATGCAAATGCCCCTTTTGCATATTTGTATGTTCACTATTTTCTTACACAGAATCAACTCAGCAATAAGGATACCATAGGAAGATTCCTTATTTGAGTAAATAATCTAACTTCAGAACAAGAAAATTTGTTAATATGGAAGAAATAGAAAATCACTTTGAGTTATGAAATAGATATGAAACCAAAAATGTATGCAAACACTCAATTGTTTATCTGAACAACCTAGATTCTGTTGAATATTTTTCAAACAATATAATATTCTCTAAAAATACATGAAAATTCACAGCACTTCTAGTTCATTCTATTGCTTCTAAATCTATGTGATTATTGGTGTCCCATAATTCATTATATAGTTCTGACTGTTCAACAATCTAAATTACATTATATCATCAGCACCTTATGACATTAAAATCTTTCATTTTTAAATACTTAATTCTAGAAATTGCTGCAGTATTGGAGCTATAAACCCACATGTCATCTGAGCACAAAGAAGCAATTGCCAAGTTATATTTTTCCTTTCTTCTCCACCAAGAAGTAGTAAGAGGAACTTGGAGATGAAAAGAGAGGCCAAATCAGGAGAGGCATGGAGCCAGCTGTCTTCAGCAACGAGGAGATAGGCATTAAAAATGTGAATGCCAAGCATTGATACTGAATCTCCAGAAGACATTAAGATCAATGCTTTGGACAAAACCTGATGGATTGTGGAAGATAAAAGGTGATAGTTTTAGAGTTTAGTAACCAGTCATCTTGTGACTGAGGCTATGATGAGACATCTTTATCTTGGTTGACGTAACCATTTTCCGAAGAAAATTGTTCATTTTGAGCTTCTTTTAAGCAGTGAGTGGCTATTATATCATCCAGCCATTCCAATAGATTTTTGTTGTTTTCACTGAATAAAATAAAATGCTTTAAAAAATTATCCCTTACATAACTATTTTTCTGTATTTTCTTGTTCACTGTAGCATATCTAATGTATGAAAAACAGTAAATACTTTCCCTTCTCTTCAGAAATAAATTGGCTAAAGCATGAACAATGTTAGATTGGAATAATGTATATAATTAAAGACTGGTATCTTTTCTATAGTATGAATATAATAAATATTGAAGTAACATAAAAATGTATAGAAATAGTGTTGTGTGTATATAATGGCCATTGTATATTCAAAAGCTATAGTTACTAATAGAAGAAGATAAAGAAATTGAAAGTGAAATTCAGAAATTGTACTTCTTTTGAAGGGGATACACAATATTTCTGACTGTGGGAAATAATTTAGATTATACAACTGCAACTTTTGACATATACTAATTTTCCTTTTAATCTTCAACAAGAAAAAAAGTAATAGAAAATATTCATAAAGAGCAGCTTTTCAGTGGCCTTTACTCTAAAGATAAAAATATATTAAGTCACTCACCTATGTTTAATACCTAGGATGTTACCTGACTGCTCAGAGTAATAATGGTTGGGGCTCCTTTTGGGATGCCAGGGGAGAGTCAGCCCTGATAAGTTGATATGGGGGTGGTTGGAGGAAGAGCAGCAATGGGGTCTGGGTGTTCTCCTTCCACCCTCAGCTCCAGCATGAACCTCACAACTGTTATAAGCAACAAGATATATGTCCTCTAATTATGAGGAATCATTAGAGAAATGTGGCAATTATCCAACTAGAGGAAAAATGGCACATCAAAATTTTAATATTTCATCCTGGCCACAACGGCATTTTCTGAGTAGTCTCTTACAGTGCTTCCACAGAACATGAAAAAGGTAAAGCTGAGAGGTAAGAAAAGTTAGTAAGGTGAGATTTGAAAGGATGAGGAAGACTAATCAGTGATTTGGGAGTGGGTGAACATTTTTTGTTTTTCAGGTTTACCCTCATTTTTCCTTTGCTGTATTTATTTCTGGTTACTTTACTGTTTTGAATTTTTTCTACAAAACACAATGAAAACTAATAGAAATTCTTTTCAAGATACTTACGTTCTTTTGCAATAGCCAAAAATGTACATAACAACTGTGAATAATATATAGCTGCTTAAGTTTAGTGACTCAAGTTACTACCTTACTGATTGTGCTGTGATTTTTTAAACTCTTGTTTTTAAAATAGCATTTAATCTCAATACTGATACTGGATTAGGTTGAATAAAGAATTGTTTTATCTATAGAGAAAAGTAGAAATAGAAAGAATCCAGTCATTATCTCCTAAAAAAAATGAAAATTCTAAGGAACATAATTACCAAAATCCAGACTTTCCAGAGTTAAGAAAAAAAAATATTTCATTCAGCAAGAATTCAAATACTGAGGAGCCACACTCAGTATCACACTCAGTATCATTTAGCAGTTACCTTTATTTAAAAAATCAGAAAATTTGAAATACAATATTCCAGAAGGCAAAGGATATAATCTTGGAGAGGGGGGGAAGAAAGGGGAGAGTGTAGGAAATGGACCTTTAATCAAATGAGATATTTAATACTATATAATATTCCCTTCTCTTAACACAATAAAGGACTTCCAAGCATTTCTGAAGAGAAGACCTAGATTGATATATCCCAAACATACCAAAAAAGGGAAAAGAACCTATTTGTACAAAAATATTTGTAGCAAGTCTTTTTGTGATGGCTAAGAATTGGAAATCGAAGGGATGCCCATCAATTGAGGCATGGCTAAACAAATTATGGTATAAGATAGTGATGTAATTATCCATGTGCTATAAGGAATGACAAGCAAGGTAAGTTCAAAAAACCTGTAAAGACTTACATGAACTGATGCAAAGTAAAGTGAGCAGAACCAGGAGTATGCTGTACACAGTAACTGCCATATTATACAATGAAGAACTGTGGATGATTTGGCTACTCTCTGCAGTACAATGATCCAAGACAATTCCAAAGGACTAATGGTGAAGCATGCTATCCACCTGCAGAGAAAGAATTGATATTGTCTGAATACAGACTGAAGCATGCTATTTTTCACTTTCTTTCTTTCATTATTTGAGTCATCTTGTACAAAATGACTAATATGGAAAGTTTTACATAATTATACTTGTATAACCTGTTTACCATCTCAGGGACGGGGAGGGGAAGAAGGGAAAAAATGATAGAGTTGGAACTCAAAACTTTAAAACATTGTTAAAAATTGTTTTAACATGTAATGGGGAAAATAAAATATTGTATATGTGTATTTATATGTGTGTATATATGCATTTGTTTGTGTGTACATGTGTATGTGTAGATAGAAATAGATAGATGGTTAGACAGACAGACCTAGTTTGAAACTTTGAAATGCAAAAATAAGAGTCAAGAGAAACATAAAAAGGTAAAGATAAATGAGCAATCATAAATGATAAAGTGTTTACTTCCTAATATGGGGACATAATATATGTGTCCCCTCTGAATTCTATCACTAGCAGAGGGTCATAGTGGGTATCTAATTATACCAAAGACCTGGAAGTGTATCTGATGTCTTGATAATCTTAAAAGAACTGAAAGGGAGAGGAAGAGCAGTATACTAGAGTGGAAAAGGGGAGGAAGGTTAGAATTCCCCCAAGGTCACACAGTTAATAGTGTCTAAAACTGTTGCTTGGATTCAGCTCTTTCTGACTCCAGGCTCAGCACTCCATCTGCCCAGTCACCTAGCTGCCTCTGAGGCAAATTATTTTGGGAAAATTACCTCACATAATCAAGACACACAATAAAAAATGAGGAAATGTAAGGGGAAGCAGCTGACACCTAAACCTCATTCTCACCAGGTCAAAGGAGGGAATGCATATGCACACACAGGTGGGTCCAGAAATACGTTTCCCTCCACACTGCAGTGGTTCTCAGCCTGTGAGTCATGATCCCTTTGGGGGTCGAATGACCCTTTCACAGGGGTCACAGGAGTCACCTAAGACCATCGGAAAACACATATTTCCAATGGTCTTAGGAACCGAGACACCGCTCCTCTATCCATCTCCAGGTGGGTCCACCCACATGCAGATACACCCACATACAAGTATTAAAGGGTCCTGGCATTAGGAAGGTTGAGAACCACTGCTCCAGAGGGACATAAGAGGAAAGGCTGGGGGTAGAAGGTGACAGTGGGGGATAAGAGAGAATGAGAAAGATGATAAATAAAGGGAAGGATTAGTCCTAAGCAAAATAAATTCTAAGGATGTACAAAAACGCTTTTTTGGTTGGCAAAGATTTGGAAACCAAGAGGGTGCCAATCAAATGGGGAAGGGCTTAATAAGTTATTGTATGTACATGTGAAGGAATATTATTGTTCAGTAAGAAATGATGAAAGGAATGATTTTAGAAAACCTGTGAAAACTCCAGTGAACTGATGCAAAGTGAAGTATGCAAAACCAAGGAAACAATTTGTACAATGACAACAATATTGTAAAATCAAACAACTTTGAAAGGCTTTGAAACTCTGAGGACTATAATCATCAACCAGGATTACAAAAGACTAATGATAAAATGTACTACCCATTACCTGAGGGACTGGTGGAAGACTCAGCACAGAATGAGTCTTTTTTTTTTTCTTCTTCACATAGGCATTGAGGAAATTTGTTTCGCTTGATGATATGTGTTTGTAACAGTAGTTTTGTTTTTCTTCCTTTCTCAGTTGGGGTAGGGAGAGGAAGATAAATAGATTTTTGCTGATTGCTGAATAAATTTTAGTTTAAAAGAGAGAGAGAAAGTAAACTGGAAGCAGGGAGCCAAAATTGAAAGCTATTGCAATAGTCCAGGTGAGATACAAGAACCTGAACTAGGATAGTGACCACATGAGTTGAGGGAAGAGAACAGATGTGAGAGATGTTGAAGCTATAGCATTGCCGAGGTTTCACAAGAAATTAATTGTGAGGGAGCATAGAGAGCCCAGGATAACTCCGGGGTTGTAAACCTGGGTGATTGGAAGGATGGTAGATTTCTCTCCATAAAAACAGGAAAATTTGCAGGGTTAGAGGTACAGGTGCAGTAGGATTAAAAGAACAAGTTGGGGGGAGGTGGAACAATGAGCTCCATTTTAGACATATTTAGATGTGTCCTATATGCCTATAGGACATAAAGATGAAACTGTCCATCCAAAAGCTGATAATGTAGGACTAGACCTCAGAGTTAGGTATTTGGGGTAGAAATTGCTGGTGGATAAGAGTTGGGTTCAGAATTAAATTAAAGCAAGAGATCAGGCTGGATTTGCTCAGTGCTTTTCACTGAGAGTAACTGAGCTACTCTTTTGCACAAAAACTTTCTTGCAAAAATATATTCTTATTGGTGCTATTTGGTCATGATACATAAAGTATCACAATCTCCAAAGAATCAAAGTTACAAAGTGATCCAAAGAAAAATGGAGAAACACTGGTACAAGTATACTGTAGCATATTAACAACAAATGACCTACTTGCAAGAAGTTGTATGAGTTAGATGGTTGATAGAAAGATAAATATAGATGATAGACAAAAAGATGAGGAGATCAATAATATACCTCAGGTTCCATTACTATGCTGTTGTTTATAGCCCTGTCTGATTTTTTGTGACCCCGTTTGGGGTTTTCTTGACAAAGATACTGGAGTGGTTTGCCATTTCCTCTCCGGCTCATTTTACAGATAAGGAAACTGAGGCAAATGGGGTTAAGTGACTTGCCCAAGGTCACACAGCTAGAACATGTCTAAGGCTAGATTTGAACTCAAGAAAATGAGTCTTCATGATTCCAGGCTTGGAGTGCCTAGAAACTCTCTCTGGCAGGTCAGCACCTTCTCTGGCTTAAAGAATTGCCTAAAGCAACAAAAGGTTAAGTCATTTGTCCATATTCACACAAGTAGTATGTGTCAAAAGCAGGGTAATAATTTTAATTTTGCTAATAGCTAACATTACTTACTATGTGCCAGGCACTGTATTAGGTAATTTAGAATTACCCAGGCCTTTCTGGTTCCCAGGCAGCTTTCTGGTACCTTGAAATGCCTTTAAATATGTCATATACATCTATATGTAGGTAGAGAGAAAGAGAGGCAGAAAGAAAAAGAGAGAGAAGGGGGAAAAGAGAGAGAGAAACAGAGAGAAAAAAAGTACCAGACCTGGGACTTTATTTGTATAGGGAAATCCCAGTGAGGAAATTTCTTCAACCAAAGCAGACTGGCCCCTGCTTTGCAACAGGTGTATATGTATATGTGTATATATGCAGATAAGTATATGGATGTGTATATATGTGTATGTGTGTGTACATATATATATATATATATATATATATATATATATATATATATATACATACACAATCAAATATGATTTATCATCCGGAAAATGTATCACTGGAAAAGGAAATGGACTTGTCATGTAATAATACTGAGGGATAACAGCCTAAGGGCTTCATGGACCCCCCAAAACACAAAAAGACCTAGAGGAGGACCCTTCTATTACAGTAGGGAGCTCCTCCACGGAGAACCTGTAGGAAAATATTGACAAAAATCACCAGGGTAAAGAAAAATGGATAAGCTTCAATCTGCACTGAGGGAGGAAATGCCCTCCTGCATGGATGAGATTGCAGATCCATTGAAATTATTGAAGCAATATATAAGTAAAACTTTTTTTTCATCACTTTTCACATTGTACACATAAAAGACCTAAGATTAAGGTGTCCATGCTTTAAATGTTTTGATGAATTGTGATCACCATGGGTGTTTGGATTGGGTGAACTATATAAGGATCCTCCCAGCTCTAAATTTCTAGAATTTCTATTCCAGTTCAATGTTTCCAGCAATGGATTGTAATTGTCCCATTACTGGAGCTGTCTCTACTATTCTCTCTCACTTTTCTCCAAAAGTGAGTAGTTTTCTTTTTGTTCTTTGCTTTTAGCAGATTTTCCATTCCTGAGTTTGTTTTTTAATTCTTTTTTCGGAACTCTGCACTAAGCTAGACTGGTTTCCTCATCCTACATATCAACATGAAAATCAGCCTCATTATAAGGACTCGTTTTTTCTTCCCACAGAGGATTCCTGACTGGGTACTTAAGTCTTTAGAGTCAGGGAAATGGTTGATTCATTCACAAGGTGGAAGCAAGGGAAATCCCTCACCAATGAGCAGTGCCCATGCCTGCCCTCAGGATCATCCCCCATCCACCTTTTCCTTCCCTCTTATTCTGAATCCTGCTCCTTTCCTCTGCCCAGGCTTGTCTTTGTTTCCTTTGACCACTCCCTTCTCCTTTCTCACACTACACCCTAGCTATAGCATCTATACAATCTAAGTAACATCTGCATGAGGGGAAGGAGAAATGGAAGACAGCTAGAAACAAAGGGTGGTATCTTTCTACTTCTTCCCAAGATCCCAATCATCCCACCAAAATAGCTTGAGCTGGCCTGCATGTTAACCACTGTCATTTCCTCCACCCTGTCACCTTCATTGTTACTTCCCCATTGGGCCCCTATCTGTTCCCTACTCCAAATCCCTACTACTACAGGAGTTCTTTCCCTGGGACCCATTAACTTTTTTAAAAATATCTTTATAACTGTATTTCAATATAATTATTTTTTTTCATAATCTTATACATTCTATTTCTTGCATTTAAGTACATCATTGTAAGAAGAGAGCCACAGGCTTCACCAGACTCCCAGAGGTCCATCATACAGAGAGAGACAGAGACAGAGACAGAGAGATGAGAGACAGGGAGAGAAGCCTGTTCTACACCAAACATTGGGCTGATAAGGCTAAATTGTGGACAGCTGCTACCTCAGATCCTAATTAGAAAGGAAAGCAAAACAAAAAACAGGTGAGCTATAGGAATCCCATTTCCAAATTCCCTTTGAAATTTAGTATTATCTAAAGACTTCAGACCCTACATACTTGGAAAACGAAATCATTTTAGATGAAGTAACTGGGAGAGGAAAACTACACCTTGTTTTGTCTTCAAAAGAACAGAGCAAACTCTCCAGGAATTTGGAGGTTCGATTAAGGACTAAATGAAGACCATCCCTCCAGCAAATGAGGTTGGACAGAGCTCCACAAGCCAAGAAGTCCTTGGTTACCAACCTGGTTGGTTACGTGAGCACTGCATGTCCCCTCTGCCTGGTGGTTATCACACAGTCAACTACTAACACAGATACACGCGCACAGCCACTGAGAAGATGAATTACTCTCAGTCTGAGAGCCTGCCTGGGCATGAGGATCATAATAAGGAGTCTAAGACTTGGTGTTTATCTAGATATGTCCTAACAGAAAGAGAACTGGAGTCAGAGGACCTGGTTTGGAATCCTAGCTCTTCAGCTTATCTTGTTTAACCTCAGCTAAATAATTTAGTCTCACTGGCCCTCAATTGCCCCATCTGTAAAATGAAGGGGTTGAACTATATGACCTCTGGAGTTCTTTCCAGCTCTCAAATTATGGTCCTATATGCACGTGAACATCCTTAGAATGGACATTTCTCTTGGAAAATTAGGAGGTACGATAAAAATTACAAATAAAGCCTCCCACCTGAATTCTATATAGTTTTAGTTACTGTTTGGTTCCTTTCTACTCAGCTGTCAGAGTGATTTTCCTAAAGTACAGGTCTGACCATGTCATCTCCCTCTTACTCAATAAACTCCATATTACCACCAAATGATTTTTCTGAAGCATAGGTCTTATACCATGCCATCTCAATAAACTACAATGGCTCCCTATTACCTCTAGGACCAAATATGAAATCCTCTGTTTGACTTTTAAAAGCTTTCAGAGCTTGGTCCTTTCCTACCTTTCCAGTATTCTTACTTTCCTCCTGCCTACTCTATGATCCCACTTCATTGTCCTCCTTGCTATTCCTTATAGGTGCCACTCCATCTTCTTCTAACTGCTGTGCCTCATGCCTGGAATACTCTCCTTCCTCACCTCCAACTTACATTCCTTCAAGACTCAGTCCCAGACTCTTACTTTCTACAGGCTTTTCCTAATATCTCTCACCAGAGCACATTCCTATGGAGTTTATTTTCCAATTACACTGCTGTTGTTCAGTCATTTCAAATTCTTCATAAGCCCCTTTGCAGTTTTCTTGGCAAAGATACTGGAATGGTTTACCATTTCCTTCTCCAGCTCATTTTACAGATGAGGTAACTGAGGCAAACAGTGTTAAGCTACTCCACACAGCTAGTAAGTGACTGAGGCTGGATTTGAACTCATGAAGATGAGTCTTCCAGATTCCAAGCCCAGCACTCTATCCACTGTGCCACCTAGATGCCCCCTAATAAACAGGAATTCATTTACACTTTAGTTACCTAATTTCTACACAGTTATTCACGTGATATCTCCCCCATTAGAGTAGGAGCTCCTTGAGAACAAGTGCTGTTTTGTTTTTGTTTTTTCATTTCTTTGTACCTCTAGCCCTTAGCATAGTGCCTGATGATGGATCTCCAGAAGGATTTCGTAGGATTGAATTTCATAGACAACCCAAATTCTTTGAAATATATATATCAAACATGCCTAATGAGTTAATGGACTTGTGTTTCTGGTTTACTTTCTGGGAAATAAGGATATACTTCAAACTGCTTATTTGACTGTGCATTTATCAGTCAATCTTTTGTTTATTTTCACATCTGAAATGTCACCCTCTGCACAGAAGTCACTTTAAGGTGTGATGACAATTTTCCAGCTATGGCCAGAATCCCTGAAATCCAATCCAAATCCTACTATGTGCCAGGCATTGTACTAAAGGTTAATAAAGTATTAGCTGTGGGATTAAGTAACAGCCTCTAATCGAGAATTAACAGGCTGAAAGAACACTATAAAATGTTCATATAAATGAATTGATTGGACATTTATGAAACATCTATTATATGCCAAATCACACTGTACTAAATATTGATGGTGATACAAAGACAAAAGTAGATACGCCCCTGCCCTCAGGGAGCTAACAGTCTTACCCCTTCCATTTCCAGCAAAAGTCTACTTCTCTTCATCGTGGGGCTATGCCCCTGAAGCCCACTGAGTGCCAACCACTATTGGCTCAGGAGGGGAGTTCCCCATTGACTGCTCAGCCCTCCTCTAGATTAAAGAATCGAGCGGGACTTCAGGGTAAGCCCCCAAATTCTCCCTTAGCTTCAGTTGGCTTTTTCCACACCTCTTTTGCAGATCAGCTGACTGCTTCTGCTCAGATGTCTCAACTTGGTACATTTCTCTGAGACAGAGACATTAGCCATGCAGAACCTACACTTCTACTGGTAAAATCTAAATGAAAATGTAAATGGGCCTTCTGTAGTCCTCCTTTCTGTTCATGCTCCAGCAGACTGGTAGATTTCCACTTTGAAAAGTTCTGCATTTTGTTTAACTGCTGTGTTTAGATAGGGGGATTTTGAGTTTTTTTAATTATTATTATTTTAGGCACAGCTATTTTTCTCACTTCTGCAATTTTTTTTCTTTTACACCCCATTATTCAGAATGGGTCTTAGAGATCCTAATGCTAGTGCCCTCTTTTCTCACCAGCCTCTCAGGACGATCTATGAGTCCCTGGAAAATTCTCCGAGTTCCCAAGATTCTGGGCATTAAAGTCTGGTTCTCAAGCTGACTGCCTCCCTTGACATCAGCACATTTTAGTGCTTTCTTGAACAGGTGGTCTAAGGTGGTCTAAGCATGCTCAGATATTGCCATCCCTATACCAAGAATCCTGCAGTGGGCAGAAAGGCCAAGCATATATCAACATCTGGTTTTGGTCATTGAAAAATACATATTATTTTCATTTTTGTCTTTTGTTTTGACATCACCTTCATTTCTAAATACACCCCTACTACTTTCCCCTACCCAGAAAGTCTCCTCTTGTAACAAATAGAAAAAATAAAGGAAACAAATGGTTCAGAAAAACCAAGCAGTACATCAATCATTACATAAACTTCCAAGGTAGGTACATGGAGACCATGTTGTGTTTGAATTTCCTACATCATAGACTCTCAGAATTAAAGGAAGATGGAAAAAGCCATCTAGTCTATACCTGGAAAAGAATCCCTTCTACAACTTACCCAACAAACAATCATCCCACCTTTGCTTGAGGACCTTCACTCATGAGGAATCTACTATCTCCCGAGGCAATCCATTTCCATTTCTGTATAGCTCCAGTGATTAGAAAGTTGTCCCTGCCACAAATGTCTATGTGCCAGTCTACAACTTCTGCTTCCTTGGTTTGCCCTCAGATCTAGTCTTTCTATATGACAGCTTTCAAATATTTGAAATACTCTGCAAATACTTGAAGACAGTTATCATCTCCCTCCTCAGTTTTCTCCTATCCAGGGTAAATACTCCTAGTTCTTCCAACCAAGCCTCATGACATAAAATGCTTCACCATCTTGGCCATTCTCCTCAGGATGCTCTTCAGGTAATCAGTGTCTTTCTTACAATATGGGGCCCCAAAATGAACATAATACTATAACTGTGGTCTAACCAGTAATAGAAATACTCTCACCTTCCCAGCCTCAGTTTTAAAATCAAAATACTTATTCTAATTGAGACTACTTTGGGCTCCCCAAAGTCAAATAGAGACAGAATACAAGAGTCCATGTTACTTCTCCCTAGAATGTATGTGAGCACAAAGCCGTCTCTACCTACCAGGCTATAGAGAAGCTCAACCCCTTGAATCCTACCAAGAAGCAAAGTATATGAAGATCAGGAGAGCTCAGCCAAAAATAATGTGCATTCTTAGTTCAAACATGACAGACTACATATCATATTCCTCTGTCTTTCCTCTAATGCACTGTTCATTGTCATTCATCTGTCCCCAAAGAGGATATACAAATAGGCAGAACAGATTATTTATGAAGCATGTTTTGAGGGGCTCAAAAGTTACCCCAGGCCAATACTTCCCTGCTGAGTCTTCCAGGGAACCTAAAATTAGAGCTTTTCTTTTTTTCTTTCTGTTTTCCCAGGCCCCTGGAGAGAAATTTTCTAAACTAAAAATGTTTTGAAGGAAAATTCTTATCCTTATACTTCCCAAGATAGAAATATTGGCACATTGAGGGTATACTGAATAAAGAAATTAAAAGAAGAGCCAGCCAGACTCTCCAGAAAGGACTAAGAAAATAGATTCCTGTAAGGCAGATTCCAGGTATATACCAGTCAATTTGCTGAGAGTTATGGTTGAGCAAAAAGAAACTTCAACCAGATACCAGAAAAGGGTGCACCTGGGGTCCCCAAAAGGAAAGAACCATGCTACTCCCAAAACAACTCTCTCTACAAAACATCATCTTGGTAGGGCAGTGACCTTGGGTTCCAGCCAAGAGAATTTTTCATGAGATTCTGTGTGAGGGATAGAGTTGGTATGAGAGCTTTGGAGAGGAGAAACTCTTCATTCTTCTTCAAGAGTCACTCATGGGGCCAGACTGTCATTGTGACTTATTTCAGGAAAGAGAAAGAATCTCTTGCAGACACATAGAAGGGAAAGTGACTCCTCGACAAATCTCTGGTTTCCTAAAGACTTCCTAAGAAAAGGGAATTCCCCCCCTTCCTAAAAGCTCCCTATAGACTTCAAGTATTTTCACCTTGAGTAAGAACAGAGGCTCTTAGTTGAGCAGGATGAGATAATTTACTCTGTATTTTCAGGTATATCCTAATCTGTATAATTTCTCAAATTTGTGTTTCCTGTTTCCTTGGATAAATGACTTCTTCACTATTCCTTACTCATGATCACTTACAGAACATTTAAGATATTCTTTGTGTGACCTGCATTTGGTGGGAAGGGACCAAGTGAGTGAGTTTAAGCTAAACACTACCCTTCTCTCCTTCTCTCTTTAAGGAATAATAACCAGGGAAGTCAATCACTTTTTGTTGTGAACCAATCATACCTCTACACAAGCAATATTTAAAAGGACAGGTAGATAAAATTTTAACCTAGTACTCCTCTCCCAAAGGAGAACAGAGACCCTTCTACTGCTCTCCTCAAGGCAAGAACTGCAAGTATCCCTTAGAGAAGTGTGGGCAGGATTCCAAAGAAACTTATCAATGCCTCCGCTTGAGCCTATGTGAGCATACAATGGCAGCACACACAACACCTGAAGGATATTGCTTTGCAAGTTTTGGCAGATCATACCAACCTGAAAAAGCCATAGGTCTGTTATCCAAGGACTAACCTACCTAAATGCAGGCAGGATCGTCATCAAAATAGCCACAAATTGATTGTTATTTGATTGATAAATTTTCCAGTTCACAGCAATTCATGAAGACCATCTATAAAGATATGAATAGAGGAGGGAGAGTGATCACACCAACAAAATTTAGGCTTGATGCAGGTCCAAGTATCAAAATATATACACGATTCTCCTTAATTCCTATACTCAACAAAGGACTGATTGTGTATGTTGGACTATACCACAAAGAGTGTGAAAAAGAGGTGCCAATGGAACAGGAGATGAAGTGTGGAAAGGTGAGGACCAGAAACCTTAGTCATGAAAAGCCCAAAGAAGGAAAGGACAGGGAACAAAGCTTGAGGAAACTTCGATCAGTTACTTGTTTAGGGGTACACCCTTATGGTATTTGGATAGGACTTTGGAGGCCAGTCCCCATTTCATCACACTTGATCATAATCTGTATCAAATTATATAGCCTATTTATATGGCCTCCCACTCTGACATTTCATCGGCAGAATTTAAATAGAACCCTGCCAGGGCTGGACTGCCCCAAAACATAATCAAGCAAATTATATAGTAGCCAAGAGGCTCGTTTGTACTTCTTGCCCCTTGAGAAGTAAAAGCTGTGGTCTAGAAATTACCTATAGCATAGCACCATGTGAAAGTCTCAGACATACTTTGTGGAGATGCTCTGACCCCAAGTGAATTTTCCTTCTTACTCCATCATTCTCATTTATCCTTCACTTAAGGGCTTCTCCCCAGAACACTCATTCTATATTTTTTCACTCCCTGAGCAATAGCTCTGCTTGTACCAGCATTTCAGACCAATATTTTCCATAGCTAAGCCCATCTTCTACAAAAAATAACAAATATTGTTTACAAAGTTTGCATATTTTATCTATATCTAGACATGACATAGATATACATGCTTCACATATATTATCTCACTTGATCTTCACAACACTAAATGAGCGTTATCTCCATTTTAGAGATAACAAAACTGTGGCCAGGTGAGGTTAAGTGACTTTCACATAGCTAGTAAGTGTCTGAGTCAAGATTTCATGTCGAGTCTTCCTGAATCCAAGTCTAATGCTCTAGCCATGGAGCTACTAAGCTACCAAAAATAAAGAAATAAATAAAAAAGAAAAAAAGAAGACCACAGCCCTCTCTTGGTTTTTCTATTACTGCTGATAGCTACACCATCTTCCCAGGCAAGCAGATTCAAAATCTCAGAGTCCTCTTTGACCATTCCCTACTCATTATTGCCCATAATTTGTGGTTTTGCCGTATGAATTATACCTCCCACAATTTCACATTATATTTCCTTATACTCCCTCTATAAAATAACCCCTCAGGTTTAGATCCTTCATCAGATCTTTCCCTGTTCTGCTCCCTCCTTAAGCCCTCTTTCAAAATTCTGATCAAGCCATTTCTCTGTTTAAAACCCAAAAAACCTTCCTGAAGCTCCTCACTGCCTACTGAATCAAGTGTGGATGCACTCTCCTGGCATGCAAGGTCTTTCACCTTTCACCTTATTCTATGGTACTTATGGAGCAACAAACTCAAACTTCGAGTCGGAATGGAGGCATGTGGTGAGCTGAAGCAGAGAATTGTTTCACATTTAGCCTAACTAAAAAAATTGACCAAAAAAAATCAGCATTGAGAAATTTAAGAGTTCAATCACTATAACTAACAGCTGGTGTGAGAGACTACAGCTGGGACAGGGGAACTAGGGCTAGACATGTCATCTGGAAATCATCTGCAGGGAGAAATCATTAAACCCATGCATGCTGATGAGATCAACAAATAAAAGAGGAAAGACAGACAGACAGACAGAAAGAC